>UESW01004124.1:421054-550047 GCA_900491605.1 Calamus simplicifolius
CCGTTTGGATTTCAAATGGAGTTAGCTGGCGAGTTATCTGCCGAGCTAACTAACATGCTGTCTCAGAAAGGTTCTTTTGCTGTGTTGTCTCTGGTTAGCTAACTGATTAGCTAGCTGGGGGTTATTACTTTACTCTTGGACGATGCATTCATTTCTCAGCTACCTGGAGCTTCTTTCTTCAAGACCACCGCCGCCTAAAAAGTTTTCTTTCTCTCTTCTCTCTCTATTGCTATTTCAAGCCATAGTTAACTTTTGATTTTTGAATGTTTACAGTGCTCATCCTTCCTCAAATGGAGATCTGCATTCAATGCTTAAGGGAAACATGTTTAACGGTTATATTTTCTTCCCGTTATTATTTCCATTTATTTCTTATGTATCTAATGGATATTTTCTTGTTAGATGGTTATAAATAGCTGGGATTAGAAGCACACCTAGACGACGATTTTTAAAAAGAAATTTCAAAGAGAGAAAAATCCAAGAAAAGAGCCTTCATTGATTATTTGTTGAGTGGTTGCTGTGCATTCAAGCTCATTCCTTGCTCCGAAAGGTCGTCCGAATCATTGAAGCTTTTCAAGCATTCAAGACTTCAGCTGCTTCAACCGAGTTCATTTATTGCTGAGTTTATTGCTTCAAAAAGTTGTAAAGTATATTCTGAATATTTGCTCTTTGTAGGAGCTTCTTCTTACATACTCTGATTATCTTGTAAAAGGGTTAGTGAACCCTGGTTTGTTGGCTTCATTGTGCCATTTAAACAAGAGGACTAGCCTAGGTTTGGCTAGGGGTTCTTGGCTTCCTTGTGCCGTGAAACAAGAGGACTAGCCTAGGTTTGGCTAGGGGTTTTTGGCTGCCTTGTGCCGTATAAACAAGAGGGCTAGCCTGGTTCGGCTAGAGGTTGTAATTGTTGTGATACGATTAGTGGAATTCCCAAAGGTTTTGGGGAGTGGATGTAGGTGCTGAGTTTGGCACCGAACCACTATAAATTTCTGTGTGTTTGTGATTGCTTATTTTTGTGTTGATATTATACTGTGCACCCCACTTCACCGCTGCAAATCAAAATTAGGGTTGAAAGCACATTCATCTGCATAGCTATTAAATTTTTTAAATAACCCAATTCACCCCCCTCTTGGGTTACTACATCTGGGCAACACAAGTATGTCAGTGCAAAGGCCAAGCGCATCTGCAATACGCCGGTCTAGCACGTTAGCATCAGCATCATTGGGACGTGATCGGGAGTAGATACTGGATCGGCTCTCCGGAGGGTGAACAGCCAGATGCATGATCCGAGAAAACCACTCCAAAATCCTGGTACACAATCGGAGGGTCGGGTCACCGGATGGCTCCTGCTCGCTATGCTCAGCTGGTGATCCTCCCACCTCTCCCATAACTGATCATAGAAAACGTACCGGATGCGGTACGAAGCTGCTGTCGATCCTTTGCTGGCTTGCTCAGGGGTCAGTGGTGCACGGGGGATCGTCTGTATCCTGCTGAACTGTCGTAAAACCCTTTCGGGATGATAGGGTTCTACGACATCCATGCACTTCAGGCAGCCACTGAAGAATGCAATATCAAGGAATGGACGATCATCCCGAATAAGACGATGGGGATCCCAAACTACCTGCAATATATTAAATTGTAATAAGTTTGATAATGTATGACAATTATATAAATGCACAAGTGCATGGTCTTATGGTACATACCTCATCTGCTCTCAGTACGTCCAATGACTCGCATAGAATCACTAAATGGTCCATCGTAGAACGGGATGGAGTGCCGAGAGTCCATCGATGTACGCGAGGCCTAGCATCAGTATAGTCTAAGGCTGGGTGAGGAGTGAGAAAGGGAAAATGCTCATAAATCCATGCATGGAGAAGCATCATATATCCACTGATCTGTCTAACGGATGCCCTAGACGTAATCCCCAACTGCCGATATAAATGAGCCAAGGCACCCGCACCCCAGGCATATGTGCTCACTCTATCCAAATGCCGAAGCAGAGTAAGATAAGCTATAGGCACCCGCGTCCCGCTCTTATCGATAAAAGTGTACACCCCAACAAAAAAAGCAAATACGCTCGTGCTGCACACTCTATCCTACGGCGGCTATCTCTATCTGATACATTTTGAAAATGACTCTTCAGCCACTCTAACCTCATAGACTGACCGCTGACTGATATAACCTCCTGACGTGCGTCATCTTGTGATACATCCAATAGCTACACTAGGAGGTCCTTAGCATCCGATCATTCATCCTATCAATCGACAAGGACACTGAGGCACCCATGACATTAATCCCTAATATGGCGGCAACATCATCCAACGTGATTGTCATCTCGCCAATGGGAAAGATGGAAGGTATTCGTCTCAAGCTGCCATCTCTCTACAAAGCCCGAGACAAGAATCTTATCGGCGAATCGATAAGAGCAATGCACTAGCTCTAGAAGACCAGACTACTGAACTATATCCCTGAATCTCCTATTCGATTGCCCTGATGCCCACCACTGCCACTCACCTACTTTGGCAGCATGGTTCATGCACTTCAATGGAGTCGTTCCTGCAAAATATAAATGGATAACATGAATAACACCTAACAGCATCAAATAATACAATAAATAACATACAGTAGAACAACGAACAAATACCTGTTGCCTCCGAATGGAGGTTGCAATATGTGTCCTGAAACTCCTAAGGACATAGTCATCCTCAGGACCGCCTGGACAAGGACCATCCGCCTCATCATCATCAACATCCATAGCTGGGATGTCCTCGTCTGCTATCTCATCTGGGGGCGATGGTGCAACAACAACCTCAGGAACCTCAGAAATCTCAATAACCTGAGGCGCCTGGGTTCTACGTCTCCTAGCAGACGCAGTGGGTCTAACTCGTGAGGGGCCAGTATCATCCATATCTGAAATATTGTAATATTCATCATTAAAATAAAAATATCAAAATAATATATTTTATTAAAAATATATTATAATATAAACTCATTTAAAATTATAAACTTTATAATATACTTGATTATAATTATAATATACGTTATAATTATAATACTTTATACTTTATAATACTTTATAATATATTATAAATTATAATATACTTTATAATATACTTGATTATTATAATTATTATTAATACTTTATTATAAATTTATATTTAATAATTTAATTACTCTGTTCGGTCGAGCTGAGCTGAACAGATTTAATTCTGTTCGGCCGAGCTCAGCCGAATAGATTAATTCTGTTCGGCCCTGCTCGGTCGAACAGATTAACTGGGCCGAACAGATGTTTCATTCGTTAAATCTGTTCGGCCCTGCTCGGCCAAATAGAGGATTTCTGTTCGGCCAACCAGAGATTCCGTCTTTGGGACGGAGGGGAGAGGTTGCGGAGGGATGAAGCCGTGGAGTCGTGGGAGAGATGGACGCCGGGGAGGGAGGGGAGGTTGGTTAAAAAAAAATAAAAACAAAAGCCCTATGGAATTTTAAATCCGAATCGAGGGAGGGAGGGAAGAAGAACCTACCTGCCGAAAAGCCGTCGCCGGGGAAGACGCTGCCGGGGAAGCACCGTGAGCAAAAGCGAGCGGACGAGCGCGATCGGATGGAGGAAAGAGGGGGGGGATACTTAGCAATTTAGGAGGAGAGATTGAGGAAGAGGCAGCATGCGGAGAGTTGAAGGGAAAGGATAATTTAGGTATTTTATCATTTTAGGGGGGCTACTTAGTAATTTCTGAGGCTACTTAGTAGAAAAAAAAAACCTTAAAATAAAAGGCTCCTCAGCAAAAGTCGCGGGCTACATAGAAGCTCCCTTCCTCCAAGCGGTACCCTAGCCATTGCAACAATTGTACCGTTCCACGTACAAAAAATAAAGCTTCGTAGGACTAACAATGCTTTCTCACCGGATGGCAAAGAACAAAAATTACGTTCATCTAGCAAAGGAACAAAATTTTGTTCAGCTTGTGAACAAGAACACCATAACCAGCAAAGAAACCTTTCACTAGCTGTTATAGGAATATCCAATCTACGAAGCAAATATCATGGACATTTCTGGATCACCTCCTTTTAATGTAAAAACCGATATCGTGTGAAAGAGAGACAAGGAGACTTTAGAATTGGCTGATGTGAAACTACGATATTGCCGGTGTTGGCAAGTTAAAAGTCATAACATAATTGCAGGAATTACAGGGAGGTGGAGGCAAAATAAAAAAAAGAGGTTAGCTTCAACTTTTTATCCGCTTAAAAAGTTGTGAACCAACATACAAATTAGCAGTCTATATTTCATGTCAAAACAGCATTATTATAAAAAAAAAATTCCAGTCGGACTTCCCAGGATATAACTGGGCATTTGAATCCACTTGATAATTCCATGACTAAAATACCTGCTCACATTCAATCGACTCATGCTGGATGGAAAAGGCCACTCATAGCATATACTTCATATATATACAGGCAAAAAAGGCTATTACTCGGGGGAGTGCGCTATACAATCGAGCAGTCGCATTTGGTCAACACAGCAAAAGCGTCAGCGAACATCATCGTACAACGCCCGCCACCGGTGGTTGAAGGGAAAATAAAGAGCAGTCGCCCGGCCGATTAAGGTCTAGCTTAACTCAATTCAACCTCTGTGGATTTTTAGTTGAATGGCATCACTAGGCGCCCAGACTGTCAGATACCTGCCACTCATAATTATACGATATGAGTGCTTAAAGAAAACAAATCTTGAAAGAAATAAAGCACATAAAATTATTAACGGAAAACCACGGGAACAATGTATCCATCCAAACTTTGCAAACAGCCTGAAGGGTTATCAAATTGATCGAACTGTTACACATTAAAAGTCAACCTGTATCCAGTGTTCAACGGGTCACCTCACCCTGCTGCATAAGTGAACAAGCTTAATTATCTATATGACTGACCAAGCTGTTAATTTTAAACAGTAATGAGGACCTGATTGTTTTGTTATCACCATCCAATCCACAAGGTCCTACTGCAACAGATAACGACATGAAATTCTGGCCACAGTGATTGACCAAACTAGGAGAGATTGAACATTAAATGGACTAGTTCGGCCAAGCAGCCCAAACAATCCGGGCTGAAATTTGAACAAGTTCAAGTCAAGCTCAGACTTAAGAACTTAGTTTAAATAAATCAGGCCCAAAATTCAGACAGGACCAGTCCAAAAGCAAGCCCAACCTTGGGCCAGTTCAGGCAAGGCATATCTGATTCAGTATAAGTAACAAAAAGGAAAAGTCTTTGTGCACTGCCTCCGTTGCACGAAGGCGTGCACCGGGCGCGCCCATTGGCCATGCGCCCATGCATGCAGGGCATGCCGCAGCCCAATAGGCCTTGGCACGTGCGCCCGCACAGCGCGTGGCCAATGGCTGCGCTCGGTGCACGCTTTCGTGCACCAGAGGCGGAGCACAAAGACGCTTCCGTGACAAAAATTTCAGCCCCAACCTTCAGTCAGGCCTAGAACCAGCCTGGTCCAACCATGATAAACATTGGACTATGATATAAGCCCAAAAAACAATGAATTCAGATTTTTTTTTTTTTGGTTCTAATTAAACAATCAGCCCAGATCTTGCTACCTACATATGAGAGAGGAATTGATGCGGAAGCTCAAATACAGCACTCTCCCAAAATTGTAAGCTTCTAGAATTCCTAAGAGAGATTTAATAGGAAATACAAGAACATCAGTGCTTTAGTTAGGTAAAGCTTGAGTCTGACACTGTTACTAGAAAAACGAGTACTTGATCAGAGATATTCAACTTTCTGCTCTACATAGAATGTAAATCCTTGTATGGGAAAAAAATAAAAAAATGTTTTAAGCAACGTACCATTTTCTTGCAGACGCACCTACATGATTGAAGCCTTGGGAATTGTGACTGCTTTAGTGACTACTGTCCCTCCTCGAATTGCCTGAACACTGAATGGGTGTGTGGCTTCTTGAATGCTTCTTGTTGGCCCTCCTATTGAACTCTGGACTATCAGAATCAGAATTACCGATTTCTCTATCATATTTTCTGTGCTCATCTTTCCCTGTGTGTCGTTCTCCCTTACTACCACTTCTTCTATGTTTCCCATAGGATCGACTGCTATTACTTAGCAAAAGGTCATCAGTATCTTCCTGATCAGAATTTTTTTCTGTGGATTTCCAATCATCAGGAGAATCAAGGGAATCTCTCTGACTTCGAGTCCTCCATCTTCTGGATTTACTATTTTCATCATCATGTTCATAATTATGGGATTTATGACTTTTATGGTGTTGCGAGTTATATTGATCATATTCACTTTTTTCACTCAGGTGATTATCTTTCTTTGTTCTATACATGGAGTCATCTCTGTCGGAACAAACATCATCAGAACAACATTCCCCATTATACCGCTCTTCATCAATTGTAAGTTTACCACCAGTCTTCTCACTTGAAGGGCTATTGCTAGGATCTCTGTTATTATTTTTGCCTGAATGCCAATCGGATGATCCTTGTCCCTTGTGTGCTTCATGGGACTTGGATTTATGGTGCTTCTCTGATTTGCTTCGCCCAACGGAGTAAGTCCTTCCTCTATCCTTCCTAGATAAGTCTTCTGCTGTTTGATGTTTCCGCTTATATTGATCATCAAAATTGTTCCTCTCATGTTTCCGGTGCCTTCCAAGGACATCTCCATCCCTTATCTTGGAGATGTCTTCACCTGAATCATGACTGGGTGAGCGATCCCTTACTTCAGACTTATTTTCCCCAGATAGTTCATGTTTATCCACAAATCTTTTTCTTTTCTCCTTCCATAAGAGTGCTCTCTCCTGATCGAGTGCCTACCATATCGATGTCTGTTTATATCTGGATCTTCTCTGATGGAAACACTATCCCGCACATCTGTCTCACCACTGTAGATCTTCTAGAACGATACCTGCTACATCAACACAAGAATGTCAATATAGGCCTACATTGTGACAGTCTGAAAATAAAGAACTAGCAGGCTAACCAGGGAAAAAAACACATGATGTGCTTTAATGAAAGACAATCAGTGTCCAAAAGCTTCAAATTCTGATATTATGAAGATATAAAGGAAATAAAAAAATAATATTAAAGTTAAATAGTCACAACTTACAAGTTCATGCTGCTCAATAAGATCAATACTGATATCTGTTCCATTAAGTTACAAGCCATACCTTTATTAATAGAATAACGTAACAAATAATAATTTTACTGTAATAATTAACTATCAAAAATCAAGGAAGCCCGGAGACGGAAACTCTCTTGAAGGATATAATCATTGAGGGCAAACATGAAGGGAGCATCCTTCTTTCTTTGCCCCTTCAGAGAATTAGTTGGGACGAAACAAGACATGGCATCAGCCAATTTCAGAACAAGAGGGAGAGAGCAACAGAGTAGCAAGATTCAGAGAATATTGAGAAATGCAGGGAAAGCACAAACTGACACCTGAATATCAATAATCACAATGATCTCTGAACCCCCTAAGCTCCTTGTCCTCTATTTTAATTTTCTTTTTCTTTTTTCAAATGAATAAAAATACTGCCCCTCTTTTCGTCCTCCCTGTCATCTCATTCCTCTTCTTCCTCCTAGTTCTTTCCCTGCTGTTCTTAATTAATAAGTTTTTATCCTAATTGTTTAGACAAAAATGTCTCCATATCTTAAGCTTTTGTAATTATTTTCTCAAACTATTATCACATAATGAAGTAAATTACATTTATAGATATGACTTTGCTGTTTTTAACTATATCAACTTAAGTGATTGTTAGGGAATTCATATTTCAGATGCCCCACATGGCCCCTAGACAATTTGCTTAGGCAATCAAGTGGTTCACCATCATCAATCAACCAGGCAACTTATAATTCTTGTATTTTGAAGTTGGATCAGAATTTAAAAGAAATAATACTCTGCAACCAATGCATAATATAAATCAGCATACCTGTTGTTGGTTGGTGCTTTCTTCCTGTGTGAATCCCTTGACTTCTCACGATCTTCTAGCTCCATTTGCTTGTCATACACCAATTCATCTGAATGGCCAAAAGAGCAGACATCTTTATAATCCAGTATTTAGGTGGAGGGTTATCCCAATCAGCCCACTCATAATCCCCTCCAGGATTGCGAAAGCAGTGAATGAAATTGCAAGCAGTTCCACGTGAGCAAGTCTGTTAAAGAAACACAAATCATTATTTGGGTAAAGCAGATTTAATGTATGAGTATTAATCACCAAAAACTATCTGGTTACCTTAAGCCTTGATTTCATGTATTCCCCACATATAGCAACCTTCCATCTTGTGATTGCGACAAACTCACACATTATCTAATTCAGAAAAGTAATCATTCAGAGCAAAACTGATAAATAAGAAAGATCCTACAGAGTGGTTGCATATACTTTTTAATTGCTTACTGCTGGCTTATAACCAAAGTCATGCATGGATAATATGCATGCAGGAGAAATTACTTTGAATCTACCAGCAGAAGATGAAGATATGAAACACAAATGAAGAAAAACAAAAAACAAAAGACTCTAGAAGATACCTGTTTTCCAGCATAATAACGGCCATTCATGTTATTGAAAGCAATAAGGGCCGAGTCCAAGGACTTGTAGTTAACGTACACATTTCCACGTAGATGGTGAGAACCATTCCTGCACACCTAGACAAAATAGGTTGAAATTTACTTTTCAAACACCCAAGCTGACATCACAAAATAAAATGAGACCAGCAATGTAAAAGCAGCCTAAGCCCTCTTTCTCTACATTCCTTGCAATATATAATTTCACAGGCCATCAGAAGTTGGACAATAAAGAAGATCAAGGTTGTGTCACCTAGACACTCACATCCAGCTCCTAGAATCTGTATTGGCTACATATCCAAAACAAATATGCATCAGACACTTGGATACTTAAAAGTTTTAAATTGCAGCTTTCATTCTTTTCTAGAGATTGGTCAAGAATGTATGTTTTAAAATAACTAAATATATCATTTTTCAAAAATTCTTAAGCTAATTAGGATATTTGTATGAGAAACATGCATATTAGAAAACATCAATACATAATATCTTTTAATGTTTCCGTTTATATAATATTTAAATATATATTTTCATTAATATTATCTTTTTTTGTGGGTATATCCACATATCTCTTTTATTCTTCCCTCTTGCCAAGTTAGATGCTTCTCATGTCCATGTCCATGCAACATGGGGTCCAGGTGGCTAACAAAAGTGTACCAATGAGAATGATGAGATCCACATATGATATAAATATAGAGAATTGAGTTAGATGTGAGTGCAAAATAGGACATTGAAGATTTGCCCAGCAATGAAAATAAAGTGAGAGAGACTAAGCTGTTTTTTTTTTCCTGCATCAATTTTATAATTACATGTACAGGTTCAGTTTCTGCAGCTAAAAACAAAAGGACGCACGCAAAGGCAAGTTACTCGGATTCATAAATAAAGAGCTAGAAAAGAGAAAAGCAAGACCTACGGAGAACTGGTTTGATGTTGTAAAAAGATGCAAAAAATAATGGCAGTTTTTAAGATTTCAATACAAATGAACAGCGAACAAAGAGTAAAAACAAACTTGGTTAGTATGTAATAAGGCTTGTTGGTGATGGATGTAACTGTTTTGTTGGTTGGACCATGCATGAGTAAAATAAGACAAGAACTAATAATCAACCCACCGAAATATTTGCATGTCCAAGGTAGGATTGAAGCATCATAGATAGTAGCTAGGACCAAGTAGTATGGGTTGGTTCAGCCCACTATCACAAAAAGTTCATAGTGCATAACTCCTGATATGCAAAGCTCAGGGCATTCGGACCAATTTGGCAATATTGCAAATCGGAAACATGCATGGAGGACAATAAATTAGAGAAAAAGTCTGAATGAAGGAAAATGTAAAGAAATATAACAAGGCAATTTAAATTGGCTGGAAAGTGTAATAATCATTATGTAAAATAAAAATAAAAAAGCAACAAGTTAATACATGACAAACAAACTATCTTAAAGCAATGCATGAGACTTGGCCAAGCATGATGTAGATTGTTTGTGTGCTGCTAACAAACATGAATATATAACAATGTGAGAATATTTACCCATATTAATTATTTGTATAATACATCAAAACCCATTTTTTCTCTTCCAATTAAAACAAATTTTATCAATTTTATCAACATCTATAAACTTACAAAAAATGTCACCACTTGTCAATGAAATAGCAATTCTCATAACAATAATCCCAAAAAGAAGATGAAAAAGAACAAGAACACAATATAGCGGAAATGGCAACAACTTTGAAGCACAATAAAATTAGCATCAAGCAACCTTGAAATTAACAAGTTCTCCAAACTTCAAGAATTCTGTATGTACATCCTCATAAAATTCTTCATAACAACGTTCAACCTCTTCATCCGTATACTGTAATAAACATGAGCCAGGAAAAGTATGTTAGTCACAACATACATGAAGAGTAAACAAGAAGTATCAGACGTACATGTATCACATGCGCTTATGATAGCTGCATGAAAAATTTTTATACATACATGCATGCAACCATATATACATACCAACACACACACACATACATGTAGTACATACATATATACATTACACACACACACACACACATACATGCCTACATACATACATACACATAGACATCTACATACATGCACATATATGTATATATACACATATATATACATACATACATACATATATATACATACAAACATACATATACATACATACATACATATATACATACATACATACATATATACATACATATACATACATACATACATACATATACATACATACATACATACATATATACATATACATATATACATATATATATATACATATACATACATATATGTATGCATGTATAGTGTTATATTTGAAGAGATTTAACATCAGAGGAATCAATTCATGGGATCCAGTAAATTTTATAAATTTGTCAGAGAAGCCACAGCACTGAAGACAACTTTGATTTTCCACACAAACTCTTGCAGATACAATTGACTCTTCAACCTTTTCAAAATTGGTGACAATTAACGCCATGAAATAATAGATTCAAGCTGAAGAGACACAATATCAAAAGAATCAACTTCTGATTTCCACTGTTGTCTTGATGCAGCAATGACATTTTTGATTCAAAAGAAGCCATAGCACCGAAGACATTTTTGATTTTCCACACATAAACTCTTGCAGACACAACTGACTCTTCAACCTTTTCGAAATTGGTGACACTTAACACCGTGAAATAATAGATTCAAGCTGAAGAGACACAAAGATCAAAATAATCAACTTCTGATTTCCACTGTTGTCTTGACACCCATAGTCCAGCCCCACTGCAGACACTGTGACTACAAAATCTAATTCCCCTTGAACCACACCTCTCGTTTATTTAAGTTAGTGATAAAAGTTTAGTCCATGACAGAAAACTCACACAAGCATGGTTCACAAAGATTAACTTGAAGGTGTACCACATGACTACACGTTGCATTAACACATAAATCTCACATCCCAGGTGGAGGACAAATGAGTTCCTTGATTGGCACTCCAAGAGAATAAAAAGACAGGAAACAGTAAGAAATACTAAACAGAAATAAATTGAAACTACAATACATGTAATAGAACAAGAAAACTATGGATGTAATTTATAAGTCAGTGACAGCTTGTTTTCCATAAATCCAGCACAGACCAAACATCTTTCACCTAAGCCATAGTATAACTTCAAAAATTCATGACGCATCATCTAGCAAGTCAACATGCCAAGCTGTCAGAGAACATATCTATTTGTGCTTGCAATATGGAATCAAGAATTTTGAAGCATGTTACAGATTATATTTCTAAAATAAAAAGTAAATATATTTGATTCTGATTCATAAGGATTGCTACATATTGCATTTCTAAAATAGAAAGTAAACTGCATTTCTATAATAGGAAGTAAATATATTTGATTCTGATTTATAGGAATTTGATGTAATTAGTTTTCTTTCCTAACATAGGATTTGTAGCTTGTATATATACCTAAGAGATTGATGAATAAAAATACACAGAAGTTTCTTTCTTCTTCCTCTTTTTCAGAGTTCTAGTTATGTTTCATGGTAAAAGAGCTTTCGGGCTTATAACCCTAAGGTTTTAGGATTTTCTTGGGTTTCTATTTTCGGCAATTTTTTGTTCTTACCGCTTATACCTGGGGAAGCGCCACTCGCCGATCAGCCTTCGCTCAGAGTTTCGTTGCTGAAATCTGTACCTTTTTTGTTCGTTCTGCTCGCCTCAACTTTCACAACAAGTTTATTACCTGTCTGGGTTAGCATCTATTCGGTGTGGGATCTACTTTGGAACATGTTCAAATTCTTTAAGTATTTTTAACTTTATTGTGGTTTGGACTCTGTTATTTGACTGATATTTGATAATATGAAGGAAAAGAAGTCTGTTGTTGTGTCTGATGTGGTTCCTGTGATGTCAAAAATCACAGAACATAAACTTAATAGATCTAATTATTTAGATTAAAGTAAAACTGTTAGACTTTATTTGCAGAGTATTGCTATAGATAATCATTTAACTGATAATCCACCTAGTGATGACTCGAAAACCTCATGGCTAAGAAAGGATACTTGTCTATTTTTGCAAATATGTAATTCTATTGATGGTGAGATGGTTGGTTTGATAAATCATTGTGAATTTATGAAAGAACTGATGAATTATTTGGAGTGTGTATTCTAGCAAGAAAAATATTAAATGCACTTATGAGGTATGCCAAGCCTTTTATCATGCAGAAAAAGGTGACAGATCCCTCACTAACTACTTTATGAATTTTAAGAAGGCTCATGAAGAACTTAATATGCTACTTCCATTTAGTACTGATGTGAAAGTTTAGCAAGCTCAGAGGAAAAGATGATGGTTATGAGCTTCTTGGCTGGTCTTCTTTCTAAGTTTGAGACTGCTAAATCTCAAATTCTTTCTTAGCCCTGAGATATTCTTTTTGGAAGAAGCTTTTAGTAGGGTACTCCACATAGAAAATTCAGCTCCTACTCAGTCTAATAGTGCTCTTGTCAGCCGCACTCCTGAATCTAGAAGACAACCATATAGACATGGCAATAGAGAGGAAGACTCAAGTAGTTATGATCGAAATCTTAGTACTCGAGGACAAGATATGGAAGGTATTGCATGTTACTATTGTCATAAGCCAGAACATGTGAAGAAAGATTGTAAAAAATTGCAACGCAAGAATCAATCGAATCAATCAATCCATGTTGCCTTTACTAATGATGCTTCTGAGTCCATTTTAATATCTGCAGCTGAGTATGCCAAGTTCTCACAGTATCAGGAATTTATAAAGACTTCATCTACTCTTATTACTGCCATCGTTGATTCAGGTAAAATGAACACATATGTTGTTTCCTCATCTTCCAAATGGATCATTGATTCTAGTATCATAGATCACATGACAGGTAATTCTAGCCTATTTTCTTCTTTTAAGTCACATGCTTCTAGTTCTACAGTTACTTTAGCAGATGGATCTACATCTCGTATTTTAAGATCTAGCACAATTATTCCAATACCCTTAATTCCTTTGAAATCTATTTTAAGTTTACCTGATTTGTCTTTTAATTTAGTCTCCGTCAGTAGACTTACTCGTTCTCTTAATTGTTGCATCACATTCAATCCTGATTTTTGTCTATTTCAAGATCTTATAACGAAAAGGATTATGGTAAAGGACATGAGTTTGGAGGCCTCTACATTCTTAATACACAAGTACCAAAGTTTGTTGCTTGCTCTGAAGTTGTAACCTCTTTGAAGCACATTGTCGGTTGGGTCATCCTTTATTGCCTATGTTAAAGAAACTTTATTCTCAGTTTTCTAGCCTATCTTCATTAAATTGTGAGCCTTATCAATTTGCCAAACATCATCGTTTGAGTTCTAGTCCTAGAGTCAATAAAAGAGCTAGTGCTCTTTTTGAG
Organism: Calamus simplicifolius; assembly: GCA_900491605.1. Taxonomy (NCBI): domain Eukaryota; kingdom Viridiplantae; phylum Streptophyta; class Magnoliopsida; order Arecales; family Arecaceae; genus Calamus; species Calamus simplicifolius. Next base: position 435,010 of record UESW01004124.1, read on the forward strand.
TTAGTTCACTCCATGTTTGGGGTCCTTGTCCTGTTGAGTCTAAAACTAGGTTTAAATGTTTTGTTACCTTTGTTGATGATTATTCTCGAATGACATGGTTATTTCTAATGAAAAACCGTTCAGAATTATTTCTCATTTTACTACTTTTTGTGCGGAAATCAAAACTCAATTTAATGTGCCTCTACAAATTTGAGAAGTAATAATGCTAAGGAATATTTATTAGAATACTTTCAAAATTATATGGTTCAACATGGCATTATTCATCAAACTTCTTGTGTAGATACACCATCTCAAAATGGAGTTGCTGAACGAAAAAATAGACATCTTCTTGAAATTGTTAGAGCTTTATTATTTCAAATGCAAGTCCCTAAACAATTTTGGGCTGATACAGTTTCTACCGCCTGTTTTTTGATTAATCGTATGCCTTCCTCTGTTCTTTCTGGTGAGACTCCCTTTTATGTCCTCTTTCTTAATAAGTCATTATTTCCTATTGAACCTAGGATATTTGGTTGTACTTATTTTGTTCGGGATGTTCGACCTTAGGTTATAAAACTTGATCCTAAATCTCTAAAATGTATTTTTCTTGGATATTCTCGTGTGCAAAAAGAATATAAATGTTATTGTCTCAGTTTTAATAAGTACCTTGTGTCAACTGATGTTACCTTTCTTGAACAAACATCATTTACTTCATCTTCAGGTTCTATCAGTCAAGAAAAGGAAGATGATTTACTAATTTATACTATTACATCACCTATTTCTGATCTTCTTCCCTCTAAACCTTCTATTCCTGATCCGGTCCTTTTCCTACACCTCCTGCTCCATATCCTGCGCCAGTTCCTTCGTCATCGAATCTAGTTCCCAGTTCTAGTGATGATCTTCCTATTGCCCTTTACAAAGGTAAATGTCAATGTACTTATCCAGTATCTTCTTTTATGTCATATAACCATTTGTCACCATCTTCTTGTTCTTTTATTGCATCTTTTGATTCTGTTACTATTTCTAAGACTGTTCACGAAGCTTTATCTCATCCTGGATGGCGTAATGTTATGATTGAGAAGATGAATGCTTTAGATGATAATGGTACTTGGATCCTGGTACAGTTACCTGCAGATAAAAAAGCTATTGGATATAAATGGGTATTTGCAGTTAAAGTCAATTCTGATAGGATTGTTGCTAGATTAAAAGCTCCGCTAGTTGCTAAGGGATATGCTCAAACGTATGAAATTGATTATTCTGACACCTTTTCTTCTGTTGTTATACTTACTTTTGTCCGATTATTTCTTTCTATAGCAACCACTTATAATTGGCCTCTTTTCTTCATGGTGATCTTCAGGAGAAAGTTTATATAAAGCAACCACCTGATTTTGTTGCTCAGAGGAAGCATGGGAAAGTGCGTCATCTTCACAAATCCTTGTATAGCTTGAAACAAAGTCCTCGGGCCTGGTTTGGAAAGTTTAGTCAGGCTATTGAAAAGTTTGGCATGAAGAAGAGTAAGTCCGATCATTCTGTTTTCTACAAGCAGTCTACAGTTGATATCATCCTATTAGTTATCTATGTTGATGATATTGTTATTACTAGGAGTGATACTGGTGGCATTTCATCTCTCAAATCTTTTCTTCACAATCAATTTCATATAAGGATTTAGGAACACTAGAGTATTTCTTGGATGTTGAGGTAACAAGAAGTAAGAAAGGGATCTTCTTATCTCAAAGGAAGTATGTGCTTGACTTATTGTTTGAAATAGAAAAATTGAAGGCTAAACCATGCAACACTCTAATGGTTCCTAATTTGCAGCTTACAAAAGATGGTGAGTTGTTTGAAGATCTTGAGAGATACAGAAGATTGGTTGAAAAGTTGAACTATCTTACTGTGACTCATCCAGATATTGTCTATTCAATTAGTGTGGTAAGTCAATATATATCTTCTCCAACTGTCGATCATTAGAGAGCTGTAGAACAAGTTTTATGCTACTTAAAAGGAGCTCCTGGGAGAGGAATCCTATATGGCAATCATGGTCATACTAGGATTGAATGTTTTTCATATGCTGACTGGGCAGGATCCAAAGAAAATCGAAGATCTATTTCAGGCTATTGTGTATTTGTTAGAGAAAATTTGGTTTCATGGAAAAGTAAGAAAAAGAATGTAGTTTCACATTAAGTATAGAATTAGAATATAGAGTTATAGTTAAGTCTATGTGTGAAATAATATGGATATGTCAATTCCTCACTGAAGTGGGCCTTAAGATTTCAATACCAGCTAAGTTATGGTGTGACAACCAAGCTGCACTTCATATTGCATCTAATTCAGTCTTTCATGAACGAACTAAGCAAATTGAGATTGATTGTCATTTTATTTGTGAGAAGATTCAGCAAGGTTTAATTTCTACAAGATATATGAAAATAGAAGATCAATTAGGAGATATCTTCACAAAGGCTCTAAATGGAGTTCGGATTGATTATCTTTGTAACAAGCTGGGCATGATAAACATTTATGCTCCAGTTTGAGGAGGAGTATTACATATTATATTTCTAGAATAGGAAGTAAATATATTTGATTTTGATTCATGGGGATTGCTACAGATTGCATTTCTAGAATAGAAAGTAGACTGCATTTCTATAATAGGAAGTAAATATATTTGATTATGATTTATAGGGATTTGATGTAATTAGTTTTTCTTCCTAACATAGGATTTGTAGCTTGTATATATACCTAAGAGATTAATGAATAAAAATATATAGAAATTACTTTTTTCTTCTTCTTTTCCAGAGTTCTAGTTGTGTTTCAAAGCAGAATGGGTTGCATTCAATATTATCAAGGGCTGTCATTGTAGGCATAACATTGGCTCTGAGATGGACTCGATTTTGGTTGATGTCACACCATCTTTCAAGGAGTTCTTAGATATTGTCACACAAAAAGGAATAGTGATAAGGTGATTAATCAGTTAGTCAGATATGACCTACATATTAAGGATCATGAGACCTGGATGAAAGAATCCCCACCTTGGCTCTTGAAGATCATCATCACATGTTGTAAAATTTTGCTAAAGAAGTTTTGACAAAAAGGAAATATGCCAGGCTAACTAGTAAGCAGCTGTAAGTTGCCTAGTTGCAGTTACAACAAACAATTGTATATGCAAACTTACAGCCTTCGTATGGTTTTTCATGTTAGAGCCTATGTTAGCAAGTGTTCAGTCCCACATTGTTATGCACCGGAAAGATACTGGGTACTTATATAGGATCAAGAAGCCTAAAGGCCTATTTGGATTAGATCTTAAGAGCTGATAGAAAGCCTTTAAGTGGCTGTTTCCAACAACTATGTAAGATAAATATTGGCTAATAGCTGGACCAATTGCTAATCCAAACAAGTCCTAAGTACCTTCTTGGATAGCCTTTTTGAGTGAGGCTCGGATTGTTACATATGATATTAAAGCAGACCTGCCCTATGGCCTTTGTAGGGTAGGAGACACTGTAAAATAGAAATAGCAATTTTAATCCATAAGGAAGACCCATCCCTTTTAGGGTGGGGATTCCCAACCTTTTGTGGGGATGGAGATGAGGATGAAGATAGGGATTATTTTTGTACCCACTAGCAGGAATGGGGTGGAGATAGAAATAAGTATATTCCTACCCTGCCCTATCTCGCCCTGTTGCTTATACTTAAGTAATATAGTACCCTTCATGCATTAAATTTTAGTTCCATGTCATTCATTTTACATGTCAATGCATCAAATCTTTCCTCACAACTTCACAATCAGGTTTATCATGATTTTAATAATCATATTAAGTTTGATGGTTATATTTAAAAAACACAACCTTCATCATATTCACAAAAAAAAAAAAAAAAAAATTCTGTCACCTGTGAACTTAACATTCCTGGTAATGTCTTCAACTGTGAACATCACCAACAGTTCAACAAACAGGAAACGACCAGAGAACTAGTGAATGTTAAGGAGCTGTTCATTAATAATGCTGAGAAATCAAAACTCACAGATATGTTACATTCAAACAAGTGTTAACCAGTCAAAGGTCTGTCAGGAGATGAATACGTCAAGCTTTAATCAAAAAGCCGACTTAGATTCAAACAAGAATGACGGTAGAATATAAAACAAGTCATTATGATATAACTGAAGTAGAAGTTAAACAAGTTCAGATACAAGTGCCACAAATTGCAAAAGTAGCATAGGATACAGAAGCCCCAGAAAATGTTAATCTCCATCCTCAGCCAAGGACCATTCTCCATTACACTGTACCTCGAGATGAATTTCTGGTGTTGATTTTGTTAAAGAACACTTGGTAGTATTGCAAGAAATAATACAAGTAGACCATATATCACATAAATAAAACCAGACATGTCAATGCATATGCAATAGAATATATAATCTTGTAGCACCTCAAATCAGGCATCTAGAGATCGTGACTCTGTTATTTATTCTATCAAAAACTTTTCTCATGTAGAGTAGTATCAAAATGTTTAGTGAGCAACTTTTTTCACTGCTATGACAAAACAGGATCAAATTACTTTACAGCTTGTTATGTTTGCAGATATTGTAAGAAGCAACTGTGACCATGGAGCGAACATTAAACAGGGGAAAGCAATAAATAGTGAAGAATGATAATTTGAAGATGAAGCCAAAGAGCAAAATCAGGGATACCATATTAGCCACAGGAGAGCATCATCTTACAAACCTCAAGTCCCTCATCTTGCTCCCATGCAAGTCCTGGGCCACTGTACATGTTTCTGATAAGCAATGTGCAAGACTTATCAGGATAAAAATGAACTCTACTGCAACGTGACCCAAAACGACAGGTCCCAGTCTTAAGGTGAAACGGACAGTGAGCTTTATCCTACAAATGAACAGATACAAGAAGTTTAAAGTGAATGTAGAGGGAAGAAATGAATTAGCATGGAGAGCAGAGGATCCATTGCTAAGGAATGAACATCAATATGGAGTCTTTGTGGTTATAAAAGAAAGATAAAAAAAGTTTTAAGATGCACACTTGCTCGGTTCCAAAATTTGGAATCTCTTGAGCAGCCTTTTCAAGTGCTTCTTGTGCCGACATTGATGGCTCATTCTTGTAAGAAGCAAAAGCTACAGACTGTGGAGGAAGTGGGTTTGATGTGGGTCTGTCATCATCCTGCAACAAATTTAATCAGTTTTTAGAGCACCTACAAATTCAAAAGTTTTCTACAATTATACACATGACCACCAAATAAAAAAATCTTTATTTGACCAAATCTAAAAATGGAATTAAGAGTATAACCTCTTTAATTGGCTGTCTATCAGCACTTCTCTTTGAAACTCTAACCCTTTTCTTCTTGACGATGATTTCATTTCCTTGCCAGATGATTTCTGCAGGCCCTTCCTCAATGTACTCCCATTCATCATCTTCTTCCAATTCATCCACATGCTCTTTCTGCTGATTCTGTTACATCCCAAAATTCAATGCAAAAAATAGATCAAGGAATTGATCGCCAAAATTTCTCATAAGAGACACAAAAAACTATTAATAACACATACACTCTTTTGGGAAAATATATTTGCAAAAAGTTGCTAAAAAATGCAGAGCATCGATTCATCGCCCATTCATATGTTTTCACTGTAAAATTTGTTACAAACTGATCATCCCGATGGCACTATGGCCATCAGCTAATAAACACAACAGTTATTTGCTGCAACAAGGTTGACATATAGCATAATTTGTAAAAGAAAAGAAAAGAAATTTAAACTGCAAATCAACAAATTTGTGACCATTGACTTTTAATCCATGTTTTTCTACGCCCTAGCACACAGAAGCAACATTCACATTAAAAGCACATTCACCCAGGTGTCAACACCCTGTCCAAATGAACAGGACATGTTAAATTGTCATAACAAATCAACATGTTACCATCCTAGAATTAAAAACCTAATGCAATCATAATGTTACCAACCTCCTCTTCCTTTAAGGGCTCTAAGTTTCACAGATAACTTTATAAAAAGATAAACTCAGTCATATAATGCTAGAATTCAGTATCCTGGACGAACTACCGACTAGCGAGAGCTGAATTTTTTCCCCTACATCAGTATCTTCTTTCTTAAAAAAAATAGAGCTCGAATTTAGGTATATCATATTAATTAATATGGATTCTAACTATCTCTAATGGGAAATAAGGAGAAAATGAGAATTTAGGACCTCCTTTTCTCGCGACTCTTCGAGAAGCCTCTCCCTCCGGGCTTCCTCCTCCTCCTCCGCGGCCTTCCGAGCAGCGGCGGCCTCCAACCAGAGCCTCTCCCTCTCCTCGAACACCTTCCTCTCTCTCTCGGCGATCTCAGCCTCCTCCTGCTCCCTTAGCCGGATCCTTATATGCTCTTCCAGATCATTGGACCGCGCCTCCTCCTCCTCGCGCTCCCGAATTGCCAGCTCCTTCCTGACCCGCTTCCTCTTCAACTTTTTCGCTGCCTTCCGCTTCTCCTTCCTCGCCATAACACCGCCGGCGGCGACTCCCCCGGCGGTGACCGGGTCCGCCATCGGGGACGGAATAGTCCGGCAAGAAATCGAAGGGGTTTAGGGTTAGAGATCGCCTCCGTCGACGTCGATGCCGGTGGCGATGCTTCACGAAGAACGAAAAATAAAAACAAAACAAAAAATATACAGGATTCGCGAGTAGAATCGTTATATAGGAAAAGTCTTTCTACACCGTCCCGTTGCAGCAAGGTCTACATAGACTGCACCATCTCTTTTGATTGATCCATACCCTGCTACGATGTAACATTCTGAACATGAAGGCTATTTAAAGCGCTTCGCTTTTTTAAAAAATTAGCGTTCAAACGAAAATGCCTTTTCCCTTCATTTTATCACCATTTTACGTTGGATTTCATCTATTCAAGAAAAACTCTTTCTTCCCCCTCGCTCTGGCTTTCGGCACGATCCTACGCCCGCTCTGAGAGTCCGGCCAAAAGAAAATATTTCAGCTTCGAGGCTAGAATACATGGCTACTGAAGTCTTTGTACAAAAACTTCTGAAGAAAATGTCGTCCGCAGCACGAAGTAAAAAGTCCTTCTTCCCACTTCTTTGTAAAGCTCCTTTATTACACCAACTATTTTTTCTCGTTAAAGGTAGTTAATGCGTGACCAAACCATTTAATGCGCGGGTAACTTCCTTAGAACAAAACAGTTATGACATTCTGGCAGTCATATCTGTTAAGAGTTTACTGTTTTGTAAGCACGAATGTCATACTCTTTTAATTAGGATGTTATACCTTATGAACTGGGGTGTCGTCAGAGTGTTTCGGCCTATATTCCCCATTATTTCCTGTCCATATAGCTCTAGTATCATCATGCTCGGCCGAAAATCCTTCGCGACACCGCAGTTCAAACATCACGACACCCTAGCGACAACGCTACGACACTAATGCTTAAACCTTACGACACCCAAGGAGGAATTCGGCCTAAAATCATTGGTGACACCGTAGTTGAAACGTTATGACACCCTAGCGTTAACGCTACGACACCCATACTTATAACCTTCGCGTTCTTCGTATGTTGCTTTCCGGGGTGTCATAGCGTTTCTATGGGGTGTCTTTAAATGCTAAAGGGTGTGTCGTGCTTATAACTGATAGGTGAAACATTAAGACACCCAAGCGTCAATGCTACGACACCCCGTATGAGAACAATCCCCGCGACACCCCGCTTTAACAGTCAGTCATTGGTGTCGTCGCCTTAAAGCTAGGGTGTCGTCAGATGAGAACTGGGGTGTCGTTAACAGCCTGAGTCGGTGATGTCGTCGTTCGTGACACCCCAGTTGAAACCTGACGACACCCTAGCACCAATTCTACGATACCCGTGCTTATAACTGACCACGGAGAGAAGGCCCGCGACACCCAAGTTACAAACCTAAGAGACCCGTTCAAGCTTAGGAGAAAACTTTAGCACATCCCAGGATGAAATCGGTCGGAAAACAGTTACGACATCCAAGCTCCCTTATCCTTCGGTCTGGCAGCAAACACAAAAGTCACTAAAATTTCTTTTTATTCATCATACAAATAAAGACAAAAGAAAAGAAAATAAAAAAAGTACGGGAGCCCTTACTGGGGCTTGTCATTTTCTTCGGGCGCTGCCGAGCTCCCCCCACGCTGCGGGGCTAACTCGGCAATCTGGCGCTGAAGGGACGCTACTTGCCCTTCCAGCTGGCTGTTAGCCCGACGCAGGACCTCGATCTCTCTTGTTGAAATGACCAGGTATTGCTCGGCTGCCCTGTGGAGTCGCTCGCTGTTTGCGAGCGACGATGCAAAGACCTCTGCATCGACGGTTACCGTTGTGCGGAGGCTCCCATGGGTGCCAGTCGATCGCCCCTCGCCTCTAGAAGTCATCTCAGTATCCAAAAATTTTGGAAGATCAGCTGAAAAGGTGATTAACGATCGCATTCCCCCATCCATATTTAAGGTACTCCTGGCGGGTGTTTCGATTGCCCGAGCTATCAGCTCCAGCGCCCCTATCGTGGAAACTCGCCACGTGCCACCATCTCAGTGGGCGGTCAAAGGAAACGAATGGGTTTTGAACGAGGGTGCCATGGGTTTCAACAAGATAAGAGCAAATGGCAGCAAACACCCAGGAGGAATTCGCCTCCCTCGTGAACAGAAACCATTAATGAAGAATGAAGAGAGTGTGGGGAAGCCAAATACTGCGACACCCTAGTACCAATGCTTCGATACCCGTGCTTAAAACTGACGATGGAGAGAATCCCCGCGACACTCCTGGTGGAATTCGGCCGAAAATCCTTCGCGACACCCCAGTTGAAATCTCATGACACCCTAGCTTTAAGGCGACGACACCCGTGCTTAGAAATGACCACGGAGAGAATCCCAGCGACACCCCTGGTGGAATTCGACCGAAAATCCTTCGCGACACCCCAGTAGAAACCTCACGACACTGTAGCTTTAAGGCGACAACACCCATGCTTAAAACTGGCCACGAAGAGAATCCCAGCGATACCCCTGGTGGAATTCGGCCGAAAATCCTTCGCGACACCCCAGTTGAAATCTCATGACACCCTAGCTTTCAGGCAACGACACCCGTGCTTAAAACTGACCACGGAGAGAATCCCCGCGACACCCCCTGGTGGAATTCGGCCGAAAATCATTCGTGACTAGGGGTGCAACTTGGGCCGGGTTCAATCCGAACCCGGCCCGCGGAACCCGATTTGCAGCAGTACTCAAACTCTAGTTTGCCTAACCCGAACCCGAAGGATCCGGGTTGAACCCGGACCGATTTGCAACTTGGGCCGGGTTAGGGTTGCAGTCAACCCGAACCCAAGAAAACCCGAACCCGCAAAGCCACAAGCAGCAGGCCCACTGGTGTTGTGGAAGTGATGATTTAGCCTTGTTTGTTAGGTATAAAGCATGAAGAGCTGACAATAGTTTTGTGAAAGTGATGATTCTTGGTATGAACATTCCACCAGAACCTTCATTACCTTTTAAAATGAGCAATATACATTTAACCATTGCATTTTATCATGTAATGTTGGTGGGCCAAACTAGTATCTTTATTTTTTTAAATTATCTTCTTTGAGACATTGTAACTTCTAATATGAAGTTTGTCAAAATTTTAAGAAAGCATCTGAGAAGAGGTGATGAGCAGAAAACTAAAACATCTGGGAAAGGGGTGATGAGTAAAAAATCAGAAAGCTTTGGATGGCGAATGCAGTCTCGCTACTTGGAAAAGATTTCTCATACCAGACTTATGTGGTATTCTAACTGGCTCTTTATATCGTCTCAATATTTTCTACTTTCGAAGGATAAAGGTGACTTCATTAATGCATATAGTGGCTATTGAATGTTATGCAACATTTGGATTACTTTGGATATGTTTTGGTTTAAGAATGTACTTTTTTTGTTTAGTCTTATGTAAAAGATGTATATTTTTAAACATGTAATTTGAAATGTGAAGCTTGTTTGTTTTAAACTTCAGCTTGTTTGTACAATGCAAAGCTTATTTGTACAATGTTAAGCTTGTTTGTTTCAAATTGTCATATTTTTTTTCTATCAACCCGAATTCTAACCCGAAACTCAACCCGAACCCGATTTTTAAAAATAGGGTTAGGGTTGAGGTTTTACAAATAGGGTTAGGGTTAGGGTTAGGGTTGACATTTATAAATAGGGTTAGGGTTAGGGTTCAAGGAAACCCGAGTTTCATGAGCCCGAGTTGCACCCCTATTCGTGACACCCCAGTTGAAATCTCACGACACCCTAGCTTTAAGGCGACGATACCCGTGCTTAAAACTGACCACGGAGAGAATCCCGCGACACCCCTGGTGGAATTCGGCCGAAAATCATTCGTGACATCCCAGTTGAAATCTCACGACACCCTAGCTTTAAGGTGATGATACCGTGCTTATAACTGACCACATAGAGAATCCCCGCGACACCCCAGGTGGATTGGATTTGGCCAAAAATCCTTCGCGACACCCCAGTTGAAACATCACGACACCGTAGCACCAATGCTACGACACCCGTGCTTATTGCTTTAAGGCGACGACCAACCCGCCTTAACAGTCAACGCATGGGTGTCGTCGCCTTAAAGCTAGGGTGTTGTCAGATGAGAATTGCGGTGTCGGTAACAGCATGAGTCGGGGATGGTGTCGTTAGGCCCTTCGTTAATGTGTTATTAATTGGTGTCGTAATTTTATAGCTCCGGTGTCATTTTTTGTAAACTGGGGTGTCGTGACTTCTGAATTCAGATCATAGGTGTCGTATTGTTTTAACCTTCGTGTCCTAATCCTTTGTCAGGATATATTGACAACTAAATCTATGGATATCATTGTTCATGACTGTGTGCCTATATTTCCACAGACGATGCTGAAATTAAAGATCGGAAAGAAATCGATAACACTCCCGGCCGTGCACCTTCACCCGTCGCTCCAAATGCAGTGGATGATACTGTAGTTCCTCAAACTGGAATGGAATTCAATTCAGCAGATGATGTATATACATTCTACAATGGATACGCGAAACGAGTTGGTTTTGGAATCACAACAGTGTGTAGCAGGGCCAACAACAAAAAACAACTTTGCTTCAAGCACCTGGCGTGTTGGAGGCAAGGAAAATCTAGAAAAATAGAGAAGAGTATGAATCATAGGGATACTGGGAAAGTTGATTGTATGGCATCCATAAAAGCAAGACTGAATGCTACAAGTGGTAAGTGGATATTGGATGAGGTTTCTCTAGAACATAACCATGGGATGTCCATAACATCAACTGGTTATCTACGGTCGCATAGGAGGATCAGCACACCAGAGAAGGCAGAGATCAGCAATTTACATGCCGTGAATGTTCCGACAACTCAGATATACTCTGCCATAGCAAGGAGAAAAGGGGGCAGAAGACAATTGGATTTCACCGAGAAGGATGCTCGTAACTTCATTTGTCGCGAACGTCAGTCTAAGCTGAAAGAAGGAGATGCTCAGTCGATGGTAATTCATTTCACCGAAATGCAACTCAGAAATCCCAATTTCTTCTATACCTTAGACCTCAATGATAATGGTCATCTGAGGTCTGTCTTCTGGATTCATCCAAGGTCAAGATTGGCATGCACATACTTCGGTGATGTTCTAAGCTTTGACTCAACCTACTTGACAAACAGATATCAAATGCCTTTTTGTCCATTCGTCGGGGTCAACCATCATGGACAGTCCACCTTGCTTGGTTGCGCATTGTTGTCTGATGAGAGTACTGAGACATATAAATGGGTTTTTCAGGCATGGCTGGATGCAAATGGTGGTCAAGCACCTATTGCCATAATAACTGACCAAGATAAGGCAATCGAGGCTGCTGTCAAAGAAGTTTTTCCTAACACACGACATCGATTTTGTCTTTGGCATATATTGAAGAAGATACCTGAAAAGATTGGCCACATTTGCACGGCAAATCCCAAGTTTATGGTTGATTTCGATGAGGCGATATATGATTCATTGACCATACAGTCATTCGAGGAAAGGTGGGCACATGTTATGGAGAAATATAAAGAATGCAAGTCTATAGATTGGTTCAATGTCCTTTACGAATGTCGGGATAAATGGGTCCCAGTTTACCTAAAGGATACATTCTTCGCAGGTTTGTATGTCATTGTCTTTGGTTCATGTTCGCGTTAAACGCTTTTTTTGTTGACAAAATTTTGAACAGGGATGTCATCTTCACAAAGGAGCGAGGGCATTAATCACTTCTTCGATGGGTTTATAAATTCGAAGACAACACTAACGGAGTTCATAAGTAAGTACGAAGATGCCTTGGAAAAAAGATACGAGGCCGAAAATGAGGAAGATAATAGGACGTTGCAAACGATTGCTTTCCTAAAGACATCATCACCTTTTGAGAGACAAGCTGCAGGAAGGTATACAAGGCGCATTTTCAAAAAATTTCAGAATGAGATCCTTGAAATGGCTGCATCAAATACTAAATTGATCAAGGAAGCTGGCAACTATTGTGTATATTCCGTAAAGTCGTATGAAAGGATTGAAGTCGATGGAATCGGCAAGGAGATGATCAAAGATTATATCGTGTCATACGATAGAAATATTGAGGATGTCCAATGCCAGTGCCGATCCTTTCAGTTCAAGGGGTACCTGTGTAGGCATGCCTTGTTGGTTCTTCATCAAAGTGACGTATTTCGTTTACCAGATAAATACTTCTTGAAGAGATGGTGCAAGGACATGAAATACCAATTCGACGAATTCGACTGCAATACTGAAGGTTATGATAAAAGCACACGAAAATCACGGTACGCAGTGACAATTTTTTAATTGAAATGTCTTAATATTGTTTTCGTTAATATTATGTTAATGATTGTAGATATAGTTTGCTGAGTCATCGGATGATGAAGCTCGCAGAGATAGCCTCCATGTCTGAAGATGCATTTAATGTAGTGATGGATGGTCTAACACCTATATTCAAAATTGCGTGGATGCCAACTGCGCAGCTAAACCAGGTACAGAGCTTGTAATTCAAGATCCTGAACAAATTAGGACGAAAGGTCGCCCAAGAGAGAACAGATTAAAGAGTGGAGTCGAGAAGAAGTCAAAAAGATCAAGAAAAAATCTGGTCAAGGAAAGAGCTGCTTCAAGCATCAGGCAGACTTGTTTGCAGTCAATTAATACCGAGAGGACCTGGAAAGAATTGTACCGCCTTCCGAAGCTTTGATGGACGAATTTGATGCTTATGTATTGAGTCAACTTACACAGGAGCATATATAAAACACGGGTGTCGTAACTTTTGAACTAGGGTGACTTGGTCGCAAATGAAGTGCTTTCAAACTAGGGTGTCTATTTCAGTCAAATGAAGTGCTTTTAGCGCGACGACACCCCAGCTCCGGGCTAACGACTCCCTACTGTAGCGCGGCGACACCCGAAAGGCAAAATCCTACGACATCCCAGTACTCACGAAAGGACACCGAAGCTTTTAGCGCGACGACACCCCAGCTCTGGCTAACGACTCCCTAGCTCTAGCGCGGCGACACCCGAAAGGCGAAACCTACGACATCCCAGTACTCGCGAAAGGACACCGAAGCTTTTAGCGCGACGACACCCCAGCTCTTGGCTAACGACTCCCTAGCTCTTGCGCGGCGACACCCGAAAGGCGAAACCTACGACATCCCAGTACTCGCGACGACACCGAATCTTTTAGCGCGACGACACCCCAGCTCTTGGCTAACGACTCCCTAGCTCTTGCGGCGACACCCGAAAGGCGAAACCTTCGACATCCCAGTACTCGCGAAAGGACACCAAAGATTTTAGCGCGACGACACCCCAGCTCTGGCTAACGACTCCCTAGCTCTTGCGCGGCGACACCCGAAAGGCGAAACCTACGACATCCCAGTACTCGCGGACACCGAAGCTTTTAGCGCGACGACACCCCAGCTCTTGGCTAACGACTCCCTAGCTCTTGCGGGCGACACCCGAAAGGCGAAACCTACGACATCCCAGTACTCGCGAAAGGACACCAAAGCTTTTAGCGCGACGACACCCCAGCTCTGGCTAACGACTCCCTAGCTCTTGCGCGGCGACACCCGAAAGGCGAAACCTACGACATCCCAGTACTCGCGATGACACCGAAGCTTTTAGCGCGACGACACCCCAGCTCTGGCTAACGACTCCCTAGCTCTAGCGCGGCGACACCCGAAAGGCGAAACCTTCGACATCCCAGTACTCACGAAAGGACACCGAAGCTTTTAGCGCGACGACACCCCAGCTCTGGCTAACGACTCCCTAGCTCTTGCGCGGCGACACCCGAAAGGCGAAACCTTCGACATCCCAGTACTCGCGACGACACCGAAGCTTTTAGCGCGACGACACCCAGCTCTTGGCTAACGACTCCCTAGCTCTAGCGCGGCGACACCCGAAAGGCGAAATCCTTCGACATCCCTACTCACGAAAGGACACCGAAGCTTTTAGCGCGACGACACCCCAGCTCTGGCTAACGACTCCCTAGCTCTAGCGCGGCGACACCCGAAAGGCAAAACCTTCGACATCCCAGTACTCACGCGACACCGAAGCTTTTAGCGCGACGACACCCCAGCTCTTGGCTAACGACTCCATAGCTCTAGCGCGGTGACACCCGAAAGGCAAAACCTTCGACATCCCAGTACTCACGAAAGGACACCGAAGCTTTTAGCGCGATGACACCCAGCTCTTGGCTAACGACTCCCTAGCTCTAGCGCGGCGACACCCGAAAGGCGAAATCCTTCGACATCCCAGTACTCACGACGACACCGAAGCTTTTAGCGCGACGACACCCCAGCTCTTGGCTAACGACTCCCTAGCTCTAGCGCGGCGACACCCGAAAGGCGAAATCCTTCGACATCCAGTACTCACGAAAGGACACCGAAGCTTTTAGCGCGACAACACCCCAGCTCTGGCTAACGACTCCCTAGCTCTAGCGCGGCGACACCCGAAAGGCGAAATCCTTCGACATCCCAGTACTCGCGAAGACACCGAAGCTTTTAGCGCGACGACACCCCAGCTCTTGGCTAACGACTCCCTAGCTCTAGCGCGGCGACACCCGAAAGGCAAAACCTTCGACATCCCAGTACTCACGAAAGGACACCGAAGCTTTTAGCGCGACGACACCCCAGCTCCTGGCTAACGACTCCCTAGCTCTACCGCGGCGACACCCGAAAGGCGAAAACCTTCGACATCCCAGTACTCACGACGACACCGAAGCTTTTAGCGCGACGACACCCAAGCTCTTGGCTAACGACTCCATAGCTCTAGCGGCGACATACGAAAGGCGAAATCCTTCGACATCCCAGTACTCGAAAGGACACCGATGCTTTTAGCGCGACGACACCCCAGCTCCTGGCTAACGACTCCCTAGCTCTAGCGCGGCGACACGAAAGGCGAAATCCTTCGACATCCCAGTACTCACGCGACGACACCGAAGCTTTTAGCGCATCGACACCCCTGCTCTTGGCTAATGACTCCATAGCTCTAGCGTGGTGACACCCGAAAGGCGAAATCCTTCGACATCCAGTACTCACGAAAGGACACCGAAGCTTTTAGCGCGACGACACCCCAGCTCTGGCTAACGACTCCCTAGCTCTAGCGCGGCGACACCCGAAAGGCAAAATCCTTCGACATCCCAGTACTCACGAAAGGACACCGAAGTTTTTAGCGCGACGACACCCCAGCTCTTGGCTAACGACTCCATAGCTCTAGCGCGGCGACACCCGAAAGGCAAAATCCTTCGACATCCAGTACTCACGAAAGGACACGAAGCTTTTAGCACGACGACACCCCAGCTCTTGGCTAACGACTCCCTAGCTCTAACGCGGCGACACCCGAAAGGCGAAATCCTTCGACATCCCAGTGCTTAATTTACGACACTGTAGTGTTCAATTTACAACATCATATATGAAAACTTAAGAAATTGTGAGGTAGAAAAGGCAAAAATATGAATAAATCGAGGACACTCTTGTTCTCAATATAAAATTTGTGCATTTGCATTAAATCCGAATCAGGGTTAATATGAATAAATTACATTCAATTTTCATTCAAAGAAGAATTAAAAAATTAAGAACATTTTTTGACAATGTCGCTGATCTTTTTGTTCAGGCCCTCTCTCAATATCGTCGCAGCTAAGTGTCGCCAGTAATCTCTGACTTCCTCATCCGTGAAATCCATCTTCATATCAAGATTATCCCGTCGAGCAAGACATTCCATGTATCTCAGACAGTATAGGCCGTAATCCAGCGATCCGGTCGGTTGGCTTGGGCAATCCGAAATCTCTTCCATCGGCCAAGTCATCGCTTCCTTCTTATCGCAGTAGATATGGAATATGTGGCCAAGAATTGTATGCCATTTCTTTGCATTGGCCTTGTACTTGGGGTTGCGTTTCATTGAATTCAGGTGCATGAATACCTTTCTTTCCATGTCGACAGCAACCAAATGCCAGTGCGAGTTATCAGAGTTTATTATGGTGAAAAGAAACCGGAATTGGTCCTTATCTTCATCGGATACATTGTCAAATATCGAGGCCCTGATGTGCTAGCGAGTTCATGAGCAAGCGATGAAGAAGTCAGACACATAGCGGATATGAAAACTGATGCAAATATGCACTTATGGTATCGGTCCGGATGCTCTGTCCAATTGCGCATCAGAAACTCCTGGCCGGCATCAATTATCTGCCAATGCAATGTAAACCGATTAATATAATTCTAAAATCAACAACTAGAATAGGTTTCTTGATATACTTACATCATCTATTATCATTTCATTGTTAATGAGATCTTGAAGATTTTTCCTTGTTACAACGCCAGAAAACATATTGGTGTAGACAATCTCGTCGGTTAGTCGTTCGCTCAAAAAATTTTGAATAATAATTTGGTCATCTTCGACCATTGTGTTGGGCTTTGACGTGCCAACTGTCTTCGCCGACTTTTTAGGACGGGTTGTCTCATAACAATCTCCGACGACCTTGGATGCCTTACGCTTCCTCGGCTCTTTTTTAACCCTCCTAACAAGCGAAGGCACTCCAACGATTTCTATGTCCATATCATCACCCTTTGGCGCAGGGGTGCCAAGTTTATTATCGGATTTGAACTCCTCTTTATTTTCATTCCCATGCTCTGTTTTATCATCCAATGAATCCCCCTCCAATCTCTTCTCCTCTGCTTTTGCATTCCCCGTCTCAGTTGGACACTCGGATGAATGATCCTCCTCCATCTTCTTCTCCTCACTATTTCCATTACCAGGCTCGCGGAGGACCAACTCCAGGGAATGCACCTTCTCTGTTTTCCCGTCTCCCTTGTCCTTCTCATTTCTTGCATTACTTTCCTTTCTGAGCAGTGAACTGAGGAGGCTCTCAGCAATGGACAGCCTGTGCCTGACATCGTCCAGTTGATCCTTAACGCACTCCAATTCAGTCCTCAACTCGGCACATCCTGCGCAGCTATCCGTTGGTTGAGGGGCAGCTATCTGTTGGTTGAGGGGATGCTACATTCTGCTGAGTGAGAAGCCAGCGCTCTTCTGACAGTGGTACAGTAGCTCCCTCCATCTGCAACGCAAGATGATAACAAATTAATATTAAGTGAACATATTGACACATTAAGTTGAAAAATATGGTCAGAGCAATGGAGCAATGTACTAGCTTACCAAGTCGTGAGGCTGCAAGTCGGCAACCCGAACCGACTGGATCTTCATTTGGTGGTAATACCACTTCAACAACTGGGGCAGTTTATCAGGATATGCTGGTGTTCGCATTGATGTATGCTCGAGGAACCACGCCTGAACATGATATTTTTTGGATATTAAATAATGCAATATTAACAAAAAATTATACTAAGAACACTATTTCTGCGTCTCAATAATCCTTACCACCAGTGCTGCCGAGCATCCGAACAGGGTAGGCTGCCTCCTAACTTTTTTTGCATTCTTTGAGTGGACTGGCTCCTCGAAACGCAAGCAAGCAGCTATTTCTGGGAGAGCCAGAACAATCAACTCCTTCAATGCCGAAGCCCAGTCGATGCTATCCAGTTGACTTAAGTCATCCAAGTGCTGGATGAGATACCGTGGACATCTCTGATTAGACTTTGGAGCCAAAAACATGGCCAACATGTATGCGATCCAAAGTCAGACGGTGTCCTCGACATCTCCTGTGCCTTAGATGATCGGAGTTGAAATATTAACTTCTCCAAACCTTCTTGGCGAAGATCTAAACCCTGGCCAAACCGTCTGAACAACCTTCCATTGAATAATTGGCTGGACGTGTCGATCTTCTTCCCATGAGCTGGAAGACCCAGAATGAGTGCGACTTCGTCGGCACTGAATAAAACTGGCTTTCCACAGAAAATGAACTCGTCGCCTCCATTGTGACATCTTATGATTCTGCTAGCAGTCTCCCGTCGATGTGAACGTCTGCATGTCGACGAAGGCACCAAATGGGGTCCTTCGAATAAGTTTTGTATGCCGTCTAGTGAACCCCATCCTCCAAACCTTCTAAACGTATATGGCCGGCCTGCAACTATTCTTAAACAACTGGAAGCCTTCACTGGGGGGACTGGAATAATTTTATGTCAACTGAAACAGGGGGTAAGACATAAGACATAAGACATACTTGTCATGAAATTTTAAGAGAGGATGTCATAGTATTTTAACATAGTGATAAACATACCTGAAGGAGCCGCATCCTCATTCGAATGAAGAACGATGTCCTTGCATTGTTCCGCATTTTCTCTATCTGGTTCTTCCTTGTTCGCGGTCTTCGTCCACAAACGAAAGCACTCATCTCCATGAATGAAGTATATCGAAGAAAGAACTATGGAAGAAATTTAGGAGACCAGTGGCTTCTCGAGCAAGAAACGAAGGATGGCTTCTCGAGCAAAAGGATGGCTTCTCGAGCAACAGACGAAGGACCTCTAGGGTTTATGCTGACCTCAAAGAAATACGAAAGGGCATTACACTGACCCATAAACCCATAGGAACTGCCCATGTTTTGCAACTTTTCTCGAAAAGATGGCATAGCTGAGTTACTAGGGTGTCATCAAATTAGTACTAGGGTGACATCAAAATTCCCGCCTTGTTCAAGCATGGGTGTCGTCGCCTTAAAGCTAGGGTGTTGTAAGATTTCAACTGGGGTGTCGCGAAGGATTTTCGGCCGAATTCGAACTAGGGTGTCGCGGGGATTCTCTCCGTGGTCAGTTTTAAACAAGAGTGTCGTCTCCTTAAAGCTAGGGTGTCGTGATATTTCAACTGGGGTGTCGCAAAGGATTTTCGGCCGAATTCGAACTAGGGTGTTGCTGGGATTCTCTCCGTGGTCAGTTTTAAGCAAGGGTGTCGTCTCCTTAAAGCTACGGTGTCGTGATATTTCAACTGGGGTCGCGAAGGATTTTCAGCCGAATTCGAACTAGGGTGTCGCTGGGATTCTCTCCATGGTCAGTTTTAAGCACGGTGTCGTCGCCTTAGAGCTAGGGTGTCGTGAGATTTCAACTAAGGTGTCGCGAAGGATTTTCGCCGAATTCAAACTAGGGTATCGCGGGGATTCTTTCCGTGGTCAGTTTTAAGCAAGGGTGTCGTCTCCTTAATGCTAGGGTGTCGTGATATTTCAATTGGGGTGTCGCGAAGGATTTTCGACCGAATTCGAACTAGGGTGTCACTGGGATTCTCTCCATGGTCAGTTTTAAGCACGGGTGTCGTCGCCTTAAAGCTAGGGTGTCATGAGATTTCAACTAAGGTGTCGCGAAGGATTTTCGGCCGAATTCGAACTAGGGTGTCGCGGGGATTCTCTCCGTGGTCAGTTTTAAGCACAGGTGTCATCGCCTTAAAGCTAGGGTGTCGTGAGATTTCAACTGGGGAGTCGCGAAGGATTTTCGGCCGAATTCGAACGGCCGAATTCCACTAGAGGTGTCGCTGGGATTCTTTCCGTAGTCAGTTTTAAGCACGGGTGTCGTCGCCTTAAAGCTAGGGTCTCGTGAGATTTCAACTGGGGTGTCGCAAAGGATTTTCGGCCGAATTCCACCAGGGTGTCGCTGGGATTCTCTCCGTGGTCATATGTAAGCATGGGTGTCATCGCCTTAAAGCTATGGTGTATGAGATTTCAACTGGGGTGTCGCGAAGGATTTTGGGTGAATTCGACTAGGGGTGTCGCTGGGATTCTCTCGTGGTCAGTTTTAAGCACGGGTGTCGTCGCCTTAAAGCTAGGGTGTCATGAGGTTTCAACTGGGGTATCACGAAGGATTTTCGGCCGAATTCCATAGGGGTGTCGCGGGGATTCTCACCGTGATTAGTTTTAAGCATGGGTATCGCAGCATTGGTACTAGGGTGTCACAGTATTTGGCTTCCCACACTCTCTTCATTATTAGTTTCTGTTCAGGAGGGGGGCAAATTCCTCCTAGGGTGTTTGCTGCCATTCGCTCTTATCATGTTGAAACCCACGACACCCTAGTTGAAAACCCACGACACCCTATTTCAAAACCTACGACACCCTAGTTCAAAACGTTAAGATAAAGCATTAGTTCAAAACCTACGACACCCTAGTTCAAAACCCACGACATCCTAGTTCAAAACGTTAAGACAAACAACATTAGTTCAAAACCCACGACACCCTAGTTCAAAATGTTAAGACAAACAACATTAGTTCAAAACCCACGACACCCTTGCAGAAAAACCCACGACATCCTAGTTCAAAACATACGACACCATAGTTCAAAACGTTAAGACAAAGCATTAGTTGAAAACCCATGACACCCTAGTTGAAAACCCTATCGTCAAGCTCATAAACCACAACAACCTCACAATGAAAGAATGTTTCATGCTGCGGACGACATTTCCTCTAGAAGTTTTTGTACAAAGACTCCAGTAGCCAGTATTCCAGCCTCGAAGCTGAAATATTTTCTTTCGATCGGACTCTCAGAGCGATGGCGTAGGATCGTGCCGAAAGCCAGAGTGAGGGGGAAGAAAGAGTTTTTCTTGCACAGATGAAATCCAACGTAAAATGGCGATATAATGGAGGAAAAGGGCATTTTCGTCTGAACACTAATTTTTTTAAAAAAAGCGAAGCGCTTTAAATGGCCGTCATGTTCAGAACGTTACATCATAGCAGGCCATACCGCCCGGCACGTTATCCACGTAGGCTTCACGTGGACCAATCAGAAGAGGCGGTGCAGCCCACGTAGGCCTTGCTGCATCGGGGGCAGTGTACAAAGACTTTTCCTTGTTATATATGGGTGGTGGATGGGCTAAGGCCTGGGCCGTACGAAAGCCTTCTAATTTTATTATTCAAGGGAAAGAATTTTTTCTACATGGCTTTCGATGTAGAATGGTATGCACCAAATGTGATAATTTAATCGTACAAATTCACATCAAAAGGTTTATTCATGTATCTTATATTGCAGGTGCATAAACTCATGCATGAATAAATTATCATGCTCGATGCAAATCATCTTAAGATCTCTCTAGCGAGCTGCTTGCCCTTTAATTAAGAGCAATATTTATAACATCTTGAAATCATTGAAAATAATGAAATCAAAATTTCATTCCCCTATTATTAATGATTCTCATGTTTGTAATGAAATTAAATTATAAAATTAAAATTTTAAATTCTTAAAACTAGAGAATCAACAGTGCTATCAAAATTTATCAAATTTATGAGAAAGCTAAATTAAAATTTCTAGGACTCATAATAAAATATTTTATTATTTTTAAAAATATTCATCAAACTAAATAACATTTATTCTAAACTTTGATCAAAATACTTCGGCTTCTTTTTCACCTCTCTCTCTCTCTCCAAGCTATTAATCTTAAGTTCATCCGTTGCCCAACTAGTTCTCTTATGCCTATCAAGATGACAATTTTTGCTAGGGTTTTTTTTTATTTTTTTTATGTCTTGTAGCTCATGAAATTATTTTGTTGAATTAATGTTATCTATTTTTGGTATAAAAACTAGTCCTAATTTCTCATATGATGTTGTTACATATTTATTATTATCTATATTTATTGTTTTGAATCATTAAGCTTAAATTTTTTTATCTTATAAATTTTTTTAAAAAATATTATTTTCTAATATTAAGAATAAAATGATAAATTTATTTTAAGAATTTTATTTTCATCTTAGTTTCAAATAAAAGAATAAAAAATTAATTTCATAGTTTATAGTTTATTGCATACGTAAGAATTGAAATTTTAGTTCTAAAAGAAATCATTAAAACTATGACTCCTAAATTCTATTTTCATCAAAATTGGCTTCAAAGAGGCAGTTAAGTACGATAGTTTGACTTGCTAAGCATTTCAACTGATAGTTTTGGAATTCTATTATAATTATTGTAGTTATTGGTATGTTTTATTAGGATGGCACTTAGCCCTAATTTTTAACATCCAAGACAAAATTGAGTAAACATTATACATGCATGCATGCATATACATAGATATATACAAATTCCTCATGGACATAAGAACTAGACTGCATGGTTTAGAGGCTAAGGTGTTCTTCAAAGCAAATGTCATGTTCTATGTAGAGTTTTTGTCCCCTCCTCTCCTTCTCTAACTAGCATAGGTATTTTTTTCTCATAAACAATAAACATAAATTAAAATAATAAGTGAGTTAGACCGTATGACATAAAGCCCATGGTTATCAAGTTAGGAAAAGAGTGTCAGAATAATTTGAGAAACGAGGGTGCAAAACAATTCATAAAACGTTATATAAATTTAAGAAATGATAAATATTTATATGACACTACATGTATCATTTATTGGGTGTGGCAGATGGTGGCTACCTAATTGATAAGACTGAGGCTAGAGTTATACTTTATGTCCTTAAGATAATTTCATTCCGCAATGGTGCTTACGGTCAGTATGACGATTGTCTCTCAGGATACAATAGTCTCCTTTTGATGAAAGCAGCACTACAATTCACCAAAAAATTCGAACCAAGAATGCTACTCTCTTTTTAATGTACTATTGCTATACTACCCTTAGAAAAGTATGTAAATGCCTAAGAGAGAAAGGAACTAGAATTGATTCGGATTGAACTCAATTCGGAATGAATCCAATGCATAGGTCTAGGGTCCTATTTATAGTTTTTTAGGTGTCCTTTGGAAGCAACCCTACGAAATTGATCTGTACCGTTAGATCTGATCGGATCCGATCAACGGTCAGATCAATAAGCCTTTGATTAGCCGATCCATGGCCGTGATCTGAAGATCAACTGATCAGATAAGCCTATCCTCATCCTGATATGCCTTTTCATCATCATGATCTGATGATCACGTTATCAGATAGGTGGTTGCACGGCTTTAATACGTCGTTTCATAGACCACTTATCATAACGGCTTGATCGGAGCGATGCCTTATCTCCAACCGTACGATCGGATGGGTGCCTTATCACCAATCGACAATCGAACGAGTGCCTTATCACCAACCATCCTGTTGACTGATCAACCGATGGGTGTGAGCCGTTGGATTGCGATCGTGATCGTGATTTGATCACCGCATCTCGACCCTTCATCCGATCGATCAACGATCAGTTTGATCCTGATCTGATGATCAACGGTCAATTGATCTCAGCCCCTTATCTTGATCTATCAGTCTCCATCATTGGAAGTGCAAAGTGCACCTACAAAGCGCTCATTGCGCCCTTCGCACACGCGCATGCACGGGGGTGATGCTACGAATCACCCTCAAGCTCTCCACTTATGGTGAGCCTAAGGAACTTAAGCTTCAAGGAAGTGGTTTCCATATAAGTGAACCTTTCTTTTTTGATTTTTTTGATGTGGGACTAAATGTCCCCGCAATTTCTCATTCACACCCTAAAGGGAGGTGATGGGCTTTCAAGACCCATTAGGGTATTTAGGCCTATTAGCCTATTTAGGCCTTATTAGCCTATTTACCCAACAATCCCCCACATGAATGAAAATTGAACTTAGATCAAAGATCATTGAGATCAGCAAAGGCAAACCCCCACATAAAAGGATTTTAATGCAAATAAATATGCATATACACTAAAGAGAGTATAATGGGATGAAGTTATATCGGGATAGGTAGCTTGTGGCTTTGAACCTTCTTAGTGAGTTGTTATCGAGATTACTTGCTAAAAGGTGAATATGATGTCTTGAATCTTTCAACGTTTTGTGTAAACTAAGACAATAACAATTACACAACTTCTTCCCGAGCATTCGTTTGGTTCTCATGGTTGTGTTCATTTTGGCCTCGAACAATTCCTGGTCTCATGAGTGCTTCAGAGAATTAAACCTTAAAATTCTCATAGAATTGGTCCAGTTCACACTCACATAGGTGATTCTTATTAAGAGTATCCTGCTATACCCCATATGATGTTCATGTCATAAGAATCATTAAAAGCAATGCTTATCCTAGTACCTTAGCAGGTAGCACCAATTATCATAGGAATGAGTAGGATTGGACATCCTTAGTGCTTTCAAGTCTCTTCATGATTTAGTTGTCCCTTTTGAACCTAGATCTTGGGATTTCTAGTCAGCTAGGTTGGGTATCCACTATGAAGATTTTTCAGTTATAGGTTTTAAACCCATTCCCCTCGATAAATAATTTACTTGATCTCTTAGTAACTCCTTTGTTAATGAATCCGCTAGGTTTTTCTTTGACTGAATATAGTCAATAGAAATTATACCAATTTCAAGTAATTGCATAATGGTATTATGTCTGCGACGTATATGTCTAGACTTACCATTATACATCTTATTCTGTGCTCTGCATATTGCCGATTGACTATCACAATGTATGCATATTGCAGACACAGGCTTTGACCAACATGGAATATCTTCTAAAAGGTTTCGAAGCCATTCTGCTTCTTCAGCAGCCTTTTCTAAGGCAATAAACTCAGATTCCATAGTGGATCGAGCTATACATGTTTGTTTAGAAGATTTCCATGACACAGCACCTCCTCCTAAGGTGAATATATATCCACTTGTGGATTTTGTATCTTCTGTGTTAGATATCCAATTTGCATCACTGTATCCTTCTAGTACAGCTGGATATCTTGAATAATATAATCCATAACTTAGGGTATATCGCAGATATCTTAATACCCTTATTAGAGTGTCCAATGATTTGGACCTGGATTACTTGTGAATCTGCTCAACTTATTGACAGCATATGCTATGTCAGGACGAGTGCAATTCATGACATACATTAAACTGCCAATTATACGTGAGTATTCCAATTGAGATATGGGTTCTCTAGTATACGTAGCCAAATGTATTAACATCTACAGGTGTTTTCACCGAGCTAGTATCATACTTTTTAAACTTATTTAGTATTTTCTCAATATAATGAGATTGAGATAATATTATTTCTTCAGATGTTCTAGTGATTCAAATCCCTAGTATAACATCTGCAACACCCATATTTTTTATATCAAAATGTTTGATCAACATTTTCTTTGTCTGTTTAATCATTTCAGTATTACTACCAATGATTAATAGGTCATCTACATATAAGCAGATTATCACATACCCTTCAGGCAGGGTTTTGGTATATATACATTTGTCACATTCATTTATTTTGAATCCATTTGATAACATGACATTATCAAATTTTATATGCCATTGCTTAGGTGCTTGCTTTAATCCATATAATGATTTAACAAGTCTACACACTTTCTTTTCTTGTCCTGGAACAATAAATCCCTCAGGTTGTTCCATGTATATTTCTTCACCTAATTCACCATTCAGAAAAGTAGTTTTAACATCTATTTGATGAATTTCAAGATTGTTAATGGCTGCAAAAGCGATTAACATTCTTATAGATGTTATTCTACTTACTGGTGAATAGGTATCAAAAAAGTCTATACCTTCTTTTTGTTTGAAGCCCTTAGCCACTAATCTGGCTTTATACTTGTCAATTGATCCATCAGCCTTTAGCTTTTTCTTAAAAATCCACTTGCACCCTAAAGGTTTCATACCATATGGTAAGACTACCAACTCCTAGGTATGATTGTGCATGATGGACACAATTTCACTATTAACAGCTTTTTTCCAAAAGGGTGCTTCTGGATTAGACATTGCCTCTTTGAATGTCTAAGGTTCATCTTGTAACATGTAAGTTACATAATCATGACCAAAAGACTTTGCAACCCTTTGTCTTTTACTGCGTCTAGGTTCATCTTCAGGATATTCTTCCTGATGACTACTACTAGTAGTATTATCATCATAAGCTCTTTTATTTGAACTTATTTCTAATTTCCTTTTGCTTGGAAATATATCTTCAAAGAATGTTACATTCCTTGATTCCATGATTGTATTTTTATGTATATCAGTTATATCTGATTTATACACAAGAAAGCGATATGCACTACTATTATATGCATAACCGATAAATATACAATCAACAGTTTTAGGTCCTATTTTGACCTTTTTGGGATCCGGAATAGCTACCTTAGCTAGACACCCCCACACTCTTAAGTAATTGTAAGAAGCTTTCTTTTCTTTCCATAATTCATATGGAGTAACTTCCTTCTTATTAAGAGGTATCTTATTAAGAATATATTTGCTGAGAGAATTGCTTCTCCTCATAAATTATATGGTGTACTAATTTATTAACATAGCATTCATCATTTCTTTTAATGTGCGGTTTTTACGTTTCACAATTCCATTAGATTGAGGCGAATAAGGAGCAGTAGTTTGATGAATAATGCCATGCTCTTGACAGAATTCGTCAAAAGGTGCATCGTATTCACCTCCTCTATCACTCCTTATGACCTTAATCTTTTTTCCCACGTTGATTTTCAACTTCACTCTTATAACATTTAAACATTCTAAAGCCTCATCCTTAGACTTTAGTAGATACACATAGCAGTATCTAGTTGAATCATCAATAAATGTTACAAAATACTTTTTACCTCCTCTAGTTTGAACTAACTTTAAGTCACATAGATCACTATGAATTAAGTCAAGAGGTTCAGTATTTCTTTCAACTGATGGAAATGGTGTTTTTGCTAACTTAGCTTCAACACACACTTCACACTTGTCATGTTGATCAATTTCATGATTAGGTAATAATTCTAATTTCATTAATTTTCGTAATGAATTAAAATTCACATGTCCTAATCTATCATGCCATAAACAAGAAGAGTCAACCATATAAGCAGAAGATGAAGCTTTATTTATCTCAAGGTTTCTATGTACAGTTATTACATTCACCTTGAATAATCCATTATTCAAGTAACCCCTTCCAATAAATATCCCCCCTTAGTGAGTACAAATTTATCAGACTCAAAGACCATCCTAAAGCCATGTTTGCTTGGAGGGAGCATGATATAAGATTCTTCCGGATGTCAGGGACATGTAGCACATCATTAAGTAGAAGCTCCTTGCCAGATGTCATCTTCATAACTATGCGGCCAAGTCCTTCTATCTTGGATGTAGCGGAGTTACCCATGACCAAATTTCTACCATTGATAGGAGTATATGATGAGAACATACTCTTATCAGAGCAGACATGTCTGGTAGCTCCAGTGTCGATGTACCACTAATTTGCTTTGTCAACCATGTTTGCTTCAAATACAACACCTGACAACATCATCTCAGATACCTCTTGGGATAGGGTTTCAGTAATGTTGACTTCTTTCTTCTTTTGTCCTTGAAACGACAGTCTTTGAATTTGTGTCCTTGCTTTCCACAAACAAAGCACTTTCCCTTAAACTTATATTTCTTTGGATTGCCTTTCTTCTGTTTAAAACCTTCGCTTGGAAACTTGCGTTTCTTTCTTCCTTCTATGAGGTTGGCCTTTGGCTCAGCAGGTTATCCTCCTGTCTTCTTGTCTTGGCTTTTATTGTCCTCCTCGATCCTCAGGCGGATAATTAGGTCTTCAAGTCCTATCTCCTTCCACTTATACTTCAAGTAGTTCTTGAAGTCCTTCCATAGTGGTGGTAGCTTCTCTATGATGGCAGCTACCTGGATGACTCACTGAGAGACATTCTCTTTGCATGTATCTCATGCAGGATGATCTGGAGCTCTTGGACTTGCTCCATAACAGTTTTTGTGGTCGACCATTTTGTAGTCTAAGAACCTTCCAACCACAAACTTCTTGTGACCAGTATCCTCTATCTTGTACTTTTTATCTAGGGATGCCCATAACTCCTTGATAGTAACAATACTGCTGTACACATTGTACAGGGTATTGTCCAGACCATTAAGGATATAGTTCTTGCAAAGGAAGTCTGAGTGCTTCCATGCCTCCACCGCAGCAATGACTTGCTTGTCGGTCTCCCCTTCCTTCAGGACAGGTGGATCTTCATTTAGTACTCTGACCAGATTTAGAGTTGTGAGGTAGAATAGCATCTTCTGTTGCCACCTCTTAAAGTCCGTGCCAGAGAATTTCTTCGGTCTCTCGGCTTGAACGGATGTTGTCATAGTACCCATTTGCAGCAGTACTTCCATGGTAGCAGGAAATTGTCTTAAGATTGTTGGGTGTGGCAGATGGTGGCTACCAATTGATAAGACTGAGGCTAGAGTTATACTCTATGTCCTTAAGACAATTTTGTCCCGCAATGGTGCTTACGGTCAGTATGACGATTGTCTACTAGGATACAACGGTCTCCTTTTGATGAAAGCAGCACTACAATTCACCAAAAATTCAAACCAAGAATGCTACTCTCTTTTTAATGCACTATTGCTATACTACCCTTAAGAAAGTATGCAAATGCCTAAGAGAGAAAGGAACTAGAATTGATTCGGATTGAACTCAATTTGGAATGAATCAAATGCTTAGGTCTATGGTCATATTTATAGTTTTTTAGGTATCCTTTGGAAGCAACCCTACGAAATTGATCTGTACCGTTAGATCTGATCGGATCCGATCAATGGTCAGATCAATAAGCCTTTGATAAGCCGATCCATGGCCGTGATCTGAAGATTAGCTGATCAGATAAGCCTATCCTCATCCTGATATGCCTTTTCATCATCGTGATCTGATGATCACGTTATCAGATAGGTGGTTGCACGGCTTTGATACGCCATTTCATAGACCACTTATCACAATGGCTTGATCGGAGCGATGCCTTATCTTCAACCGTACGATCGGACGGGTGCCTTATCACCAACCGATGATCGGACGGGTGCCTTATCACCAACCGTCCTGTTGACTGGTCAACCAATGGGTGTGAGCCATTAGATTGTGATCGCAATCGTGATTTGATCACCGCATCTCGACCCTTCATCCGATCGATCAACGATCAGTTCTGATTCTGATCCGTGATCAACGGTTAATTGATCTCAGCCCCTTATCTTGATCCGATCAGTCTCCACCATCGGATCCTCATGATTTAGAAAAAAATTAAAGCCCCTCAAGCTCACGATGCGCACGTGCGCCTACAAAGCGCCCATTGCGCCCTTCGCACATACGCGAGGGTAATGCGTAGCATCATCCTCAAGCTCTCCACTTTACGCATCACCCTCAAGCTCTTCACTTATGGCGAGCCTAAGGAACTTAAGTTTCAAGGAAGTGGTTTCCATATAAGTGAACCTTCCTTTCTTGATTTTTTCGATGTGGGACTAAATGTCCCCGTATTTCTCATTCACACTTTAAAGGGAGGTGATGGACTTTCAAGGCCCATTAGGGTATTTAGGCCTATTAGCCTATTTAGGCCTTATTAGCCTATTTACCCAACATCATTCATATATTCAACAAAGAAATAAGATATATATTGATGTGATTGATCGAGCTGCATTAGAGTTGATGAAAGAAGCAGCTAACAGAACCCCCGCCTTGGACTTCGAAGTCCCCTTGGCCTCGGCCTCCGAGACCCCCTCGGTCTCGGACCCAAGTCCCCTTGGTCTCGAACCTTATGTTCCCTCAGCCTCGGACTCCAGGCCCCCACTATCTCGAGCCGTATGACACTACCACATGGCCCATCAACCATCTGCAGCTACCACGTGACCCACTAACTGTCTGCAATTGCGCATGGCCACTATCCATAACGATGCCTGTCTAGCACGACTAGGCCCACCTACCATTTATGGCGCCACGTCTAGCAGATGACTGGCAGGGCAAGACACCTCTGACATGTGCAGTGTCGGTTGCAACCTGTCTTTATCAGCCTGGCCACCTGCCCAGTACCGAACAACAACATCTCGGAATCAGCCACCCTCCGAGAGCGGGAAGGGGATCTTCGAACACGTATAAGAACCTACACTCATAACGAGGAAAGGGATCTGAACTCAAGCTCTCTAGCTCTTTTCCATTAGCTCTATTTTCTTCACTATTCCCGAGTTGCTTATTGAGTGTCGGAGGGTCCCATGGAGAGAACAAAAGTCCACAGACTGCCTAATTGACACCAACGAGTAAAATCCCCTTGTGCTTCAGGGCCCCATAGTAGCTAAAAGGAATGTGCTAAACTATTCGCAGGGGTGGAAACTGCAGCGGTCAAGAAATTGCAACCTTCCAAATAGGAACTGGCCAATCTATGGGTATACCATGAAGTTACAAAAGTTATACCTGCAATCAGTCTCCGAGGACTTTCTTGGAGGAGCTTCGTCGAGGAGAAGAATCTTCGTTTTTCGACACGCGACTTGGCAGCAATATATATATATATATGTAAGATTTAATAAGATATTTAAAATTTTTTATCCAGTAAATATCCTTCCATCTCAATCTTCTTAAAAAATAAAACAAAAGACAGATAAAGATCTAAGATCTCTTTCTTCATTTAGTGCATATGAATATCCGAAAGAAGAAAATCAGAAAGAGAGTAAAATATTTTTTTCCTTTTTTTTATTTGAGTACAAGTATTTTTGCTGTGCTTCTTGTATGTTATATCAGCATATTACATTTTGTCTAAAAATAATTTTATCTAAGGGTTTAAGTATGGAAAGAAAACTTATAACTCATGCCCATCTGATACTTTTCTTTTTATTTTTTTGTAGAATGGTAGGGTCAATGTGCATGAAGACAAGGGTAGAAAAACTGTGGGACTTAATAAAGTGTGATGAATAGATAATACAATAGATGTTTTTTTTTTTCTCACCTACCGATTTGAGAATTTGAATTTTCTTTTGAATGAAGAATTTTTGTATTACTTAAAATGCACTTTACATTCATTTCAAAGTTTAGCTTATTGAAAAATCTCTTTTATCCCTTGTTTGTTTGATTGGAGGAAAAATTGAGGGAAAAATTTTTCTCTCATCATCTTTCTATATCATTTTCATATATTTGGTTGGAAAAGAGAGCATGTATAGGGTTTTCACATATTTTCTTCCTTTCATCAAAAATGAATATTATACTATTCTTCTTTTTCTTTTTTTAATAAAATTTTTTGCTAAAAAAATATCAAACAAGTACTAAGAATAGAAAACATATTTTTTTAATACAATATTAAAAAAAAGAGTAGAAGTATAAGTGACATATTTCAAACCATTAAAGGAAGTAGCTCCTAGGAAGCTTTTGTTTGGTAATTGTTAGAATATATGCTGCAATGATGGAGTACAAATATCTCAAAATGAATAAATTCTTTATATGTTTTATTTTTAATTAAAAATTATTGGCCTGGATGCCAAGTCAGCGACCACATAGAGTCTCAGGAGACGAGACTCTTTGTAACTCTCGTAACTCTGGGACTCTTAGTATTCCTCAGCCTTATCTGTTTTCGGATCTTATCCGGTTGATATAAGTAGACCCGAGGAGTTTTCTAAAATAAGAAAGGCAGAGATATGGAGACAGAGAAGCCTCCTTCTTCCTTTTTCTCATCGGAACTGCGGCTTAGGGGTGTGGACGCACTGGAAACTTTGATAGCCTTCGACGATCGATGATCCGCTGCTTCTGTTGCCGCCGAAATAAGGTATGTTCCCTGTTCTCGGCTCCTACAATTGGTATCAAAGCCTCATCGGTCATCATTGGCGAGGGTAGAGGTTGTAGGGGTTCTGGCCACGGTGGCCAGACAACATCATCTGTCCCTCTGCTGCGGCCATGGGTGCCGCAGCGGACCTCAGTTTGATCGGACCAGTGAGGAGGGTCTATTTGATCCTCTCCAGCGGCTGAAGGTTCCTCTCCAGCAGCCGGGTCCTCTTCCCCTTCTTCCCTGGCTGTTGGAAGTCGGGGACGGCTTTCCCTTCACCCGGTCCCGAACCCATCAGCTTAACATAGGCCGTTCCCACGGCCTAGGGTCAACGAACTCGTTCCGACGACTGGCGTTGGCTCCTCCAGTTGCCGAAGCTTGTCCGGCTTCTTCCTCGGCCTGGAGGGCTGGGGAAGCCCCTGTCTCTGCCGCAAATGCAGCGGACGCAGGGTCCCTGTTCTCACCGAGAGTTCTTCGGTGGCTGCTACCAGAGACCCTCCCGGGGGGTCATCCCCGTTGTCCCGGCCTCTTTCCCGACCGTTGGATGGCCAGGGAAGCCTGATCACTGATGTATGGGTAGGGGCGTGCTCGTGCCTGCTGGATGCAGGGCCACCGGAACCTCTCCAACGGTTGACGGTCACCCTCTCACCGACCAGAGCTCGCGCCAGAGCTCCATCCCGGCCGCCGAAGGATCGGGACCGCCCCGCGCCGTTGCTGTGCGTGCTGCGACATCATTAGCATCGTAAATTTAAATGTGGCACCACCCATAAATTCAAAGTCTACTCAGGAGCAATTTTATCTTTTCGTAATACGGAATTTAATTAAAAAAAGGGAGGGATATTGATGCTATCACTGATGCAGACTGCCGACTGACGTGGTGACTGCGTAGTCGTCCACGTTTTGGGTCCAGTTGTCTATAGTGCCTACATGGCATTTAAATTGATTTTTTGATTTTTTTGGATATTTTAAAATTACAAAAAATCAAGAAAAATTGAAAAAAATTGTAGAAAATTATAAAAAATCCAAAAATTCAGGAAAAGTCATAAAAAATATTTTGACCCCCCTTTTCTTGATGTGGCATAATTATTTATGCTTTATGCATAGATAATATTGTTGTCATTCTGCCAAAATTTATGTAACTTATTTTTGAATGCATAATTATTTATGCTTAGTGTATAAATATGGTTTATGCATGTTTCTATACATTTTTTGTTGACATATAATTTATGCTTAGTGCATAAGAAAAATTCATGTTATAAAGATTTTATGAACATATTATTTAATGTGGATAACATATATGTATTCTATGAAAAATTATCAGATTCTGTATTCCATCTTATAAACTGAGTAATGATTATGAGCTTAACAAAGTGTTCGATCTCATTTATAAGATGAAACATTTGTAATCTGGTTATTTTCCTTGCTAATGGTATATTATGTGCCTGATGTCCATACCTTGTTTAACTGAATGCAGTGATGACCTCCAAATCAGTGATAACTGATCTCAACAAAGGTGAGAAGCTAGATAGACAAAACTATAAATGTGGCATAGAAAAATCCAATACCTACTGAATGAATTAGAAGTCTTGGAGACCCTAACAACTAGTATGATACCACTAGCGCCTGGCATTACTAAGCAACATCGCCTTGATTGGAAAGCCTATGACAATTGGGTCAAGAAAGATCGTTGTGCACACTTTATCATGTTGAGTAGCATGCACAATGATCTTATTGGCAACTTTGAGAATTGTCAAACTGCTCAGGATATGTGGAACCAGCTCAAGATCTGGTTTGGTCAAACTTCAGCCACAAGGCTACGTGCCTTAAATCTTAGATTCATACAATATGTTAAGGATCACGATCATTCCATATTAACCCACCTTCGTATGATGAAAACATGATTAGGGATATGAAGGCTGCTGGAGTTGACCTTAATGATGAGCAACAGGTTTTAGCAGTGATTCGTTCACTGGCTAACCCTTAGTGGAGTCAGATGAAGCTCTTGATGACTCATAGTGAGCACATCAAGACTTTTGAGGAATTGCTCATCACCTTGGGCTAGAGGCTATGCGAATTAAGACTTCTCTCCCTTCAGCTTAATTCCTTCAGCCTATGTGGTTACTGATGGGTCTTCGAGGCCCAAGAATAAAAAGAAGAAAAAGGCACGTAATAGGAACGCATAGGGATATAAAGGAAAAACTGTGGCCAAACCAAAGAGAGGACGTCAAGGGAACAAGAGAGATGTGACAAATATTAAGTGCTATAACTGTGGAGCAAAAGACCACTTTGCTTGTGATTCACTGAGCCAAAGAAGGTTTGCTCCATATACAGCTCTTTGTTTGTTTGTTCATATGCATTAGTTGCTGACATACTCCCTGATTGGATTGTAGATACGGGAGTGAACAAATATATAGTGGAAGATCGAGCTGGTTTTGTGGATTATCACCGGATACATGGAGATACCCAGTTTGTAATACTTGAAAATGGTCTGCGTGAGCAGGTTTTGGGTGTAGGAGCATATCATGTTATGCTTCGTGGTGGACATGTATTAATCCTACATGATGTTTTGTATGTCCCAACTATCCGATGTAATCTTTGTTCTGTTCTTGCCCTGTTGGCACTTGGTTATACTTTTATTTTTTTGGTGACCGTATGTCAGTCTATCTGGATATTGTTTTGTCCTTTTATTGATATTTATCACAAGGGTTCTTTAGACTTGATGTTGACTTGTATACTTCTTATTCCTCATTTTCTTGTGCTTCTATTCATGTCTGTGATGATTGTTTTCTTTGGCATGCTAGGCTTGGTCATGTGGGCCAAGATAGAATGGCATGAATGGCTAAAGCAGGGCTATTGGGCCCTCTTACCAAGATAAGTTTACCTGTGTATGAGTCTTGTCTAGCAGGAAAGGCATCAAAAAAGCCTTTTGGTAAGGCTACTAGGGCCTCTCCTCATTAGAGCTAGTTCACTCTGACATTTGTGGACCCATGAGTGTCAAGGCGCGCCATGGCGCTTCCTATTTCCTCACATTTATAGATAATTTTTCATTATTCGGGCATGTGTACCTATTATTCTATCACTATGAAGCGCTGAATTATTTCAGACGATTTTTAGCTGTGGTAGAAAATCAGAATGAGAGGTCTTTGAAGACTCTCCAAACTGATAGAGGTCATGAATATCTATCTGAGCAATTCCAATGGCTCTGTGAGGAAAAGGGGATACGCAGGCAACTTACCATTCATGGGACACCGCAACAGAATGGTATTGCCGAACATCGAAATAAGACTTTACTAGACATGGTTAGGTCGATGATGGCACAGGCAAATCTTTCAATTAGTTTTCGGGAAGATGTGCTGTTGACTGCTTCCTACATCCTTAATCGTGTACCTAGTAAGACAGTACCCTCTACTCCATATAAGCTATGGTATGGCGCGCAACTCCCTGTGGATCATTTGTGCCCTTGGGGCTCAACAGGATATGTTCACAATGCCTCCCATAAGTTGGGAAAGCTGGATCCTAAAGCTAGCAAAAAGGTATTCATCAGATACCCTAAGAATTCGAAGGGGTACATGATATATGGTGCACATCCTAATGAAGGGTTGACTGAAGTGGAGTCCAGAGACGTGGAGTTTATAGAGAATGAATTCCCGAGCATTGGTGAAATTAGAAAGGACCTATCCCTGTATGAGTTACGGAGGACCTTCTTACTTTCTCTAGCGCAGGAGGGGATTTTTGACCTGTCTCAGAGATCACCACAGATAGTCGGAATGCTAGGCCTAGTGGGAGTATCTCACCAGACAGTGGGAGCGCACAAGCTGAGCCTAGTAGGAGCTCACCCATGAGGGTTGATGCACCACCAGAGAGTGGTCCTCAAGGTCCAGATCCACCATAGTTACGGAGAAGCAAATGTGGTCATATTCCACGACGACATTTTGGGATTGAAGGGAATATATTTTTTTGCACTCCGTTAGATCCAGATGAGTTGCTTATGTTAAGAGGTGCTTGATTCACCTGCTCATAGTGAGTGGCTAGTTGCTATGGAAGATGAGATAGTATCGATGGCCAAGAATCATGTGTGGGACTTGGTAGACCTTTCTTCTAGGCGTAAATCTATAGGAAACAAGTGGGTTCTTAAGATAAAGTGCAAGACTGATGGGTCAATTGATAAGTACAAGGCACGTTTAGTGGCAAAGGGCTATACCCAGATGAAGGGTGTAGACTTTGAGAAGATATTTTCTTCTGTGGTGAGATTTGCCTCCATTCGCCTGATCCTAGCTATAGCATCCCATTTAGATTTGGAGGTACATCAAATGGATGTTAAGACAGCGTTTCCTAAAGGAAGCCTAGATGAAGAAATCTATATCGATCAACCTTTGGGCTTTATGATCAAAGGACAAGAGGGCAAAGTGTACCGCCTTAGAAGATCCATTTATGGTCTTAAGCAGTCATCTAGGCAATGGTACCTCAAGTTTCATGAAGCTATTACATCGATTGGCTTAGATATGATTGAGGAGGATCACTATGTGTACATTAAGAAATCAACGATGGGATTCTGATCTTGGCGTTGTATGTAGATGACATCCTAATAGCTGGGAGTTCTATAGAGGTGATCAATGCCACTAAGGAGTGGTCATCCTCTATCTTTGAGATGAAGGATATGATGAGGCAAATTTTGTGCTGAGAGTGAGGATCCTAAGGAATCGTGCTAAGAAGTTTCTTGGTTTGTCACACAAGAAACGTATATTGAGAAAATCCTAGAACAATTTCGTATGCACTATTCTAAACCCATTGATACCCCAATAAAGAAGGGTTGTACTTTG
The DNA here is from genome assembly GCA_900491605.1 of Calamus simplicifolius. NCBI lineage: Eukaryota > Viridiplantae > Streptophyta > Magnoliopsida > Arecales > Arecaceae > Calamus > Calamus simplicifolius. Next base: position 471,591 of record UESW01004124.1, read on the forward strand.
AGCATTGAACAGTGCTCTAGAACTAATGAGGAGAGAGAAAAGATGAGTAGGATCCCTTATGCTAGTGATGTAGGGAGATTGATGTACGCTATGTTGTGTACTTGTCCTGATATTTGCTTTGCAGTCTGCTTGGTTAACCGATACCAAAGTAATTCAGGACTTGCTCATTGGGTTGCTGTTAAAAGGATTTTTTGTTACCTTCATGGTACTGTCAATCTTACCTTATGCTATCAGGGTGGAAATATAAGATTAAAGGATTTTTGTGACTCTGATTGGGCTGGCGATAGAGACGAGCATAGATCCATCATAGGATATGTGTTCATTTTTGGTGGAGGAGCTGTCACTTGGTGCAGTAAGAAACAAAGCTGCACCACCCTGTCTACTATGGAAGCCGAATATATTACTTGTTCGGCTACTGTCCAGGAGGCCGTATGGCTGAGGAGGTTCTTGAGGTGACTCGAGATATCAGCAAATGCGCATGAGGCTATTCAGATCAGTTCTGATAGTATGGCAACATTACAATATGCTAAGGATCCTAAGTACCATGGAAGGACCAAGAATATTGATATCAGTATCACTTCATTCGAGACATGGTCAAGCAAGGAGAAGTTATCCTACAACATATCTCCACTAGCAGGATGCTAGCTGATCCTCTAAAAAGCCTATTCCTAGGGATGTGTTTCAGGCTTATGTGAGGGGTCTAGGTCTGTATAGAGTGTGACAGACCGTGATATGTTTCAGACTTAGGAGTTTATATATGTTTTTTTGTTGTCAAATAGGGATTGTATGGACATCAATGACTATGTGTTAAAGCTCATGAAATGTTTATTTTCATTATTATGATGAGTTCATATTTATAGGCACATATGTGTATAAATGTCACAGGCTTAGATCAGCCCATTCATATGGGTGATCGCCCTGACACTTTTGTAGTAGGCAGGATGAGACTATAGTAGCCATTATAGATGCTTGAGGAGCAATGCATGAGTTGCAAATTACATGGGTTGCAAAATGGGCTACATAAATTATAATAAAATAATAGATTATAATCAAAGTCGTCTCAGTTTGGACTGAGATGAGACTCAGGAGAGTCGAGTACAGAGTACATACATACATGTGTGATGTATGAATATAGATATGTCCACAGAATTTGTACTAAGCCTGTAATAGCCAAACTGGGAGCATTGGTGTGTGTTCGAGTCAGGCAACTTTGTGATACTTGGACTTGTGTTCGTACGGTGTTTGAGTTAGACATGACCCATTGAGTGAAAGCTCCACCGTAGCATGTATTATGTTGCATGTGCTTAAGTCGACCCATCAAGGGATAACGTGATATATTCCCTCTCCGTTGTCGTGTGAGCCCTACAAATACGAAGTGTCCTTAGACTTGAACCTATATCATGAAGTTGAAGTTCAGGATGACTTCCTTGGCCTTGTCCTTCAGGGTCATGGAATTGATACGGCCATATGAGACAATCCTAGGAAGTCAAATAGACAAAGATGGACTGGTATGAGAGTTCAAGAAAGATTATTCGCGACCATACCTTATGTTTGTGATCCATTGCCTAGGCAATCATGTGTATGAGTTGCATGTGATTATGGATACAAACATTATGACTTTGTGTTTTTCAGGTGCTGCTCAGGGTAGATCTCATGAGGGATTGAGAGTGCTTGATCAGGTGCGATCGAATTATCTGGGACACAGACGATATTGGATTATATTCCTGTTCACTGTGTTAGTTATTTATTAACTTAATGCAGTATGATATGGCTAATCAACTGTCAGGCAGAACAATAACACCACACGATTTTTGAGCAATTATCGCTGGCCTAAGGCTCGGCTTGGCTTCCAGCTTGGCCTCCGGATTCGACTCGGCCTCCAGCTTCGGCCGTGGATCCGGCTCGGCCTCTAGCTTCGGCCTCGGATTCGACTCGGCCTCCAGCTTCGGCCATGGATCCGGCTCGGCCTCTAGCTCGGCCTCGGATTCGGCTCGGCCTCCAGCTTCGGCCTCAGATTCGACTTGGCCTCCAGCTCCAGCCTCGACCGATGCGGCCATGACATTTCTAGCACCAAAATATTTATGACCCCAAAGGCCACGCGCATCCACTTTAAGGCATTTATCGCCTTATTCTCTCTCGTATTAAAGCACTTATGGCTGCCACATTGGCCACAACACTTCCTCTCGGCTTCTCGCTCCGGCATCGGCTTTCAGTTCTGGCATCGGCTTTCGGCTACAACATCGGCTTTTGGCCCCGGCATCGGCTCCGGCTCCAATTTCAGCCATCGACGTAGTTCAAATCATGAAGCCGAACTTCAATGCTGAACAAACTTAATACTACGATGCAATCTATTCACCTACCATTCGCCAAAATCACGGGCAGTTACAAGCACTACGCAGTTACCGATATACACGGCACTTATTCAGCAACAACTCACCTGCCCGCCGTTCCCGGAGTTCATCCTACCTAACAAAGCATATTCGAGCGAGGTGAAGGCAACCCCTGGACAAGTATAAAAAGAGGACCCGAGCTCAATGGGGGGGGATATCTCTTTTTCCATCTATTTCTCCAACTTACAAAAAAATAGACTATTGTTCTACGAGTTCACTAATTTGAGTGTCGGAGGGTCCCCGCCGGAACCACCGGCCCGGGACTTCTTGCAGGTTCCCGAAGGAAGAAGGCGGTCTTTCCCCATCCTCGGAGGCCCACAAAGATCTCGACACACCCGGCGCTCATCACCGGTGACTTGGCAGCAACAGATTGGCGCGCCAGGTAGGGGGGACGGCTCAACCTTTGACCTCTGCAAGGGAGACGATGGTGACCACACGAGCTCAGGAAGCTTCTATCAGTCAAGCTGTGGAGCGTATCCCGCAGGCTGAACAATCGGAGGACAACCTCCATGTTCCGCGTCCTACGCCACCACAGGTTAGCCAATTCGATCGGCTAGATGCCATGGCCCATTAAGTGTGGGATCTGATGATGGTGGTGCGGGGACTACAGGAGCATTGCTTCGCTGCCATGCCTGGGCCGCCGCCTCAGCCCCCTCCACTCCGCGAGGAAGGTCACGAAACCATTCAACCTCATCAGGGAAGAACCCTCCTGAGGCCTCCCACCACTCATCCCTGAGGTCTCGCCGCCGGGAAACCTCGAAACGGCAACGGTCCCTCTCCCACCATTCCGATCGCTCTCACAGGCGACGCAGTGAGAAGGAGCCATGGCGATTACACTCTATACACGGCGGGCCTCTTCATCCTCTTCCTCTGACTCTTCTAAAGGAGACTCGAGCAAGAAGGCTGCTCGTCGGCCGAACAACGGCTCGACGAGTATATCAACGATTGGAAGAACTCAGCCACCGGATCGCCAACCCAAATGGAGTGGATTACAACCGCCGTCCACCTCTTTCTCGTCGCATCATGGAGGAGCCGGTCCCACCCCGGTTTTGTCTTCCTCAACTGGACCCATATGACGGCACGACGGACCCCCTAGACCACTTGGAGAGTTACAAAGTCCTCATGCAGGACCCCTAGACCACTTGGAGAGTTACAAGGTCCTCATGCAGGACCCCCTAGACCACTTGGAGAGTTACAAGGTCCTCATGCAGGTCCAGGGGGAGATGGACCTCTCCTGTGTGTTGCCTTTCCAGCCACACTTCGGAAGGCGGCGCGTGCATGGTACTCTCGTCTGCCACCATGCAACATCAACTCGTTCAAGCAACTCGAGCGATCTTTCCTGGCCCACTTTGACGCATGCCGAAGATCCCTCGAGTCGCCGATAGCTTGTTCGCTGTCCAACAAAGGAGCGGGGAGACTCTGAAGGACTTCGTGGCTCGGTTCAAGGAGGCTGCGCTCGAGGTCTATAACTTGAGGATTCTGTAGCCACTCTCGTGCTGAAGCAAGGACTTCACCCATCCAAATTTGCATATTCTCTAGATAAAAAGCCTCCAGCTCCTACGCCGAGCTGCTAAGCCGAGCGCAGAAGTACATTCGCGCCGACAAAGCAGATTCTTCCAGAAGGGAGGCCGACAAGAGTTCCAGCAAGAAGTCCAGCACCCATAGAACCTGTTGGAGGACGGTCCAGAAAGCTTGAGCCATCTCGTCGCTCAGATAGCCGGCCCAAAACACTAGTTCCCAAGGAGCATTTCACACCCCTCCTCGCTCCGATATCTCACATCTTATTAGAGATCGAGGAAGAGCCTTACTTCCGGCGTCCACCTCCAATGAAGTCAGGGTCCCCCAGCAAAGAAGTCTATTGCCGATATCACAGAGACTATGGCTACGACACTGAAGATTGCTGCCAACTGAAAAAAGCTATCGAGGAGCTTGTCCAGCAGGGCCATCTGAGCAAGTTCGTCCACCGGGGGAACCCTACAACCGTGGGTCCGCCAGCACTTCCCACGCTTAGACAATGCCCCAACAGAGAAGACGATGCCATGATCTCCTGGGGGGCAGGCAGCGGTTCTAAAAGACAGCGAGAGGAAGATGACAATCATGTAATTCCTTTTTTCAAAAAAGACCTAGAGGGGGTAGTGAATAAAAACGATGATGGCATCGTCGTTTCTATGACGATTGCCAAACATCCTGTAAAGCGGATTTTGGTTGATAGTGGAAGCTCCATGAATGTTTTAAGTTACGACGCTTATGTTAGAATGAATTTACCTGCAAGTTCTCTTCTACCCGTCACCACTCTTTGATGGGCTTCACCAGGGATTCAGTCCGGGTCGAAGGAGAAATCACTCTCCCAGTCACAGCCAGAACCCCACCATGCCAGAGCACAGTTCTCATGAACTTCCTGATGGTGCGGGTCCCCTTGGCGTACAATGCTATTTTGGGGAGACCTGGCTTAAACCTATTGGATGTTGTCATCTCCACCAAAAGGCTACTTGTGAAGTTCCCCACCAGCGAAGGAATAGGAGAAATGAGGGGAGAGCAAAACCCGTTGCCACTCTGCTACCACCTATTCCCAGTCACAAGAGACAGCATCGGCAATTGCACCTAAACTGACTGACCCCCGAGATGTGGAGAAGAGAGGGGAGCCGGCCAAGCACCTCCTGACCTTCCCCTTGGGAGATGACCCCGCGAAGACCATCCAAGTCGGGGCATTGCTTCGGAAGAGGCTTGCGATCAGCTCCTTACTTTCTTGCGTGCCAACTCCGACGTTTTGCATGGTCATCATCTGATATACCAGGCATCCCTGAGGAGATAATCACTCACCAACTCAACCTCAAGCCAGAATGCCGGCCTGTCCAACAGAAGAAGAGGAGCTTCGCTCCAGATAGACAGAAGGCTATCGATGAGAAAATCTGTAAACTAAAAGCTGCAGGCCACATTCGGGAAGTTCGCTACCCCGATTGTTGGCCAACATCGTGATGGTCCGCAAGGCCAACGGGAGTTGGAGGATGTGCGTAGACTTCACCGATCTCAACAAAGCGTGCCCAAAGGATAGCTTCCCTCTGCCCCGAATCGATCAACTGGTAGACGCTATATCTGGCCATGAAACACTTAGTTTCATGGACGCCTTCTCTGGGTACAACCAAATCAGGATGGAACCCACAGACGAGGAGGCCACCTCCTTCATAACTGAGAAGGGAATCTATTGCTACAAGGTGATGCATTCGGACTAAAGAACGCCGAGCCACCTACCAGAGGCTGATGAACAAAGTCTTCGAGAGCCAGATTGGACGCAACATGGAGGTATACGTGGACGACATGCTGACGAAGAGCATCCATGCCACCAGCCATATCGCCGACTTGACGAGACTTTCGATAACCTCCACCGGTATAGGATGAGGCTGAACCCCCGTAAGTGTGCCTTTGGGGTGACGGCCGGCAAATTCTTGGGTTTCATGGTGACCCAACAAGGAATCGAGGTGAATCTCGATAAAGTCCGAGCCATCTTGGACATGAAATATCCCTCAATAAGAAGAAAGTGCAACGTTTGGCTGGAAGGGTAGCGGCCCTGAGCCGTTTTCTGTCCAAGTCTGCGAGAGGTGTTTGCCTTTCTTCAAGGCACTGCGCCGAGTCAATGGTTTCGAATGGACCAGGAAGTGTCAGGAGGCCTTCGAAGGATTAAAAGAATTCCTATCCGCCCCACCACTGCTGTCCAAGCCAAGGAGTGGAGAAGAACTCTTCTTGTACCTCGCGGCTTCCCCCGAAGCTGTTAGTTCCGTGCTGGTGCGCATGGATGCCGAGGGGACGCAAAAGCCGGTGTACTACACCAGCAAGGTATTGCATGATGGAGACAATGTACTTGAAAGTCAAGAAGGTTATCTTTGCACTGATCGTCTCCGCCCAATGCCTCAGGCCCTATTTCCAAGCTCACCCGATCGTGGTGGTCACCAACCAGCCGCTCAAGGCGGTCCTATCCCGTCCTGATACTTCTGGCCGGCTGGCAAAGTGGGTCAAGTTGGGAGAATTCGATCTGTTGTTCCGATCCAGGACAGCTATGAAGTCCCAAGTTTTAGCGGACTTCTTGGTCGAAGGCACCTGGACAGAAGAGCAAAGAGAAGAATCCCGTAGAGCCCTTCGGATGATGAAATCAAGGAAGAGGAGAGGGACTGGCTCCTTCATGTGGATGGGGTGTCAAACTCTCAGGGAAGTGGGGCTGGCCTCATTCTAGCCAGTCCAGACGGAGTGGTGACGGAGTACGCCCTTCGTTTCCTTTTCCCAGCTACCAACAATCAAGCCGAGTACGAAGCCCTACTATCCGGATACGGCTAGCTTGCGAGCTCGAGGTAAAGCATCTCAGAGTCTTCATCGACTCTCAGCTAGTTTGTGGCCAGATAAAGGGGGAATACGAGGTGCGAGATCCCATCATGTCACGTTACCTGAGTATGGTACAGTCGCAGGTCTCTCCCTTAACCCATTTCAGCATCAGTTACATTCCCCGGGAGGAGAATGCCAGAGCCGACGCGTTGTCTCGCCTAGCTACATCGGCCGACGGAACCTTAGGAGGAACCTATGTGGAGCACCTGGAGGCCCCGAGCATTGACACAATAAAAGAATCCATGCCAGTCCGCCAGGAGCCCTCTTGGATGGATGCCTACACTAAGTACTTTGCTACTGGAGCCCTACCAACCGACCCCACTGACGTCAAGATCTTCAAACGGCAAATACACAAGTTCCTGATGTTCGACGGGCAGCTGTATCGGAGGTCCTTCTCTCATCCCCTCTTGAGGTGTGTTGGCCCACAGATGCCGATTACATCCTCTAAGAAATCCATGAAGGTATCTGCGGAAGCCACTTAGGGGCAGAGCACTGGCCTACAAAGCCCAACGCCAAGGCTATTATTGGCCCACCATGCGGGAGGACGCGGCCGAGCTGGTCTGAAAATGTGATAGTTGCCAGCAGCATGCCAACATCCAACGACAACCAACTTCTCGACTGAGCCCTCTATCGGCTCCATGGCCATTTGCCCAATGGGGGATGGACATCTTGGGACCTTTCCCTTCCGCTTCTGGCCAACGGAAGTTCTTGCTTGTCGCCATCGATCATTTCACTAAGTGGGTGGAAGCTAAAGCGCTAGCCAAGATTACTGAGGCTAAGGTAAGGAACTTCTTTTGGAAGTTCATTATCTACCGATTTGGACTACCCCACACGCTTGTTACCGACAACGGGCGCCAGTTCGATAATGGCCTATTCAGAGACTTCTGTGCTGAACTGGGAATACACCAAAGGTTCACTTCTGTCGGTCACCCGCAAACTAACGGGGCTACCGAGGTGATGAATCATACAATCTTACAGGGACTCAGGACGCGCCTGGACAACTTCAAGGGGAGATTGGTAGAAGAGCTCCCGAACGTGTGTGGGCTTATCACACAACGCCCTGTGCTCCCACTGAAGAGACCCCATTCAGCCTTGTCTTCATAACAGAAGCCATCGTCCCAGTGGAGATCAGTGTCCCTAGTCCCCGGACACAGTCATACAATGAAGATGACAATCCCAGTCAACTAAGGGCTAACCTCGACCTCGTTGAAGAGCTTCGCGATCAAGCACGATCAGAATGGCCTCTTACCGACAAAGGGTTGCAAAGTACTACAACGCCCGAGTCCATCCCAGGATGTTCCTCCCGGGAGATTTGGTCCTCAGGCGAGCTGCAGTCTCCAAACCTACGGAGGGAGGCAAGCTATCTCCCAATTGGGAAGGGCCCTACCGAGTCACCCAGGCACTTCATCACGGAGCTTACCGGATCGAAGAACTGGACGGGAAACCTCTCCCTCATACCTGGAATGCGGATAACCTCAGGTGGTATTATCAGTAGCCCATTGTCATATTTGTTTTAAACATTAACCTATAATTGTCATTCATCCTTTTGCACTAATGGAAGTGTTTAAACATTCTGGCTTCTCACCTGAGCCCGGCTCCGCGTCGGCGCTTCAAGTCTGGCTCCGCGTCGGCAATTCAAGTCTAGCTCTGCGCCAGCAACAAGCCCGAGTCTCCCTCAGTAATTAAGCCTGAGTTTCCCTCGGCAATTAAGCCCGAGTCTCCCCTCAGTGATTAAGCCCGGCTCCACGTCGGCACTCCAAGCCTGGCTTCGCATCAGCAACAAGCCTGAGTCTCCCCTTGGCAATTAAGCCTGAGTCTCCCATTGGCGATTAAGCCTGGCTCCATGCCGGCACTCCAAGCCTGGCTTGGCATCAGCAACAAGCCCGAGTCTCCCTCGGCAATTAAGCCCAAGTCTCCCCTCGGCAATTAAGCCCGAGTCTCCCATCAGCGATTAAGCCCGGCTCCATGCCGGCACTCCAAGCCTGGCTTCGCGTCAGCAACAAGCCCGAGTCTCCCCTCGGCAATTGAGCCGAATCCGCATCAGCGCTCAAGCCTGGAGCTGCATGGACAACTCTGCCAGCCTTGGCCTTACTTTGCTCTTGGCTGTTGGCTCCGGCTTCAGCCTCGCCACGGCCATCGGCTTCAACGTTACCATGACTTCCGGCTTCAGCTTTGTCATGGCTTCCGGCGTCGGCCTGGCCATAGCCACCGGCTCCAGCCCTGCCGTGGCTACCGGCCTTGGCCTTACTTTGCTCTTGGCTGTTGGCTCCGGCTTCAGCCTTGCCATGGCCGTCGGCTTCAGCATCGCCATGACTTCTAGCTTTAGCTTCGTCACGGCTTCCAACGTCGGCTTGGCCATAGCCACCAGCTCCAGCCCCCCGCGGCTACCGGCCTTGGCCTCACTTTGCTCTTGGCTGTTGGCTCCGGCTTCAGCCTCGCCACAGCTACCAGTTTCAGCCTTGTCACGGCTACCGGCTCCGGCTTTGCCGTGGCTGCCAGCTTCGGCCTCGCATGGCTACCGGTTTCAACTTCATCTTGATTCCACTTCTCGGTTTCGGCCTCGATCGACGACCTTGATTTCACTTCTGGTCTCGGTCCTTCGACCTCGACTTTAGTCTAGGCTACCCCCTAAAAACGACCCTTGCCCATTCGTGTTACTATACTCGCTGGAGTTGGCCAGCTACGGCGAATCAAAGGAAGATTGAATTGAAATTCATTAATAACGAAACAGTTTTACAAAATCGCCGGTCAAAGCCGGACTTGACATAACCAAAAAGAAAAACTAAGATTCGATAGGATCTGGGCCATCATCCTCCTCGTCTAGCTGGAGATCCTCAATCCCTTCAAGGCCATAAAGCTTTCGATTTTTTCTTTGCAGTCCTGAAAGCCGCCGTCATATGTGAAGGCCGTTGTCTCGGCCAACTTTTTGTTGAAGGCAGCAGACTTCCTGAAATCTTCCACAGCCTCAACGGCCTTCCTCTCGGCTCGGCGGCTCTCTTTTCGGCTTCGGCCAATGCCGCTTTTAGATTGGCGATCTCTGCATCAGACCGGCAGGCAATCTCCTCAGCATTTTTGGCTCTTTCCTCGGCCACACCGATCTCGATGGTGGCAGAATGTAGCGACCCGTCAACAGATACACTTCCGATTCTGATGTCTTCAACTTTTCTTCTGCCTCTTTTTGCTTTTCCTCGACCGCTTGAGCATTGTCCAACTCGTTGGCCGCTTGGCGCTGGGCTACCTCCAGCGCATCTTCTGCCTTCTCAGCCCTAAGCCGGGCAGCCTCGGCTTCGGCTTCGGCCTTCTGCGTCCGGGCAGACCCTACCCGACCTCTTCTAGAGCTGCCTCAGCCCTTGCCTTTACTTCTTGGACTTCCTCAGCGACTGATCAAGGGTGGCCTGGCACTGGGACCAAAGGCCCCTCATGGCGGTCAAGGAATTCAATGCCTACGCACCACTCACAGTTAGATGAAGAAACATGGATAATAGAGATTGACAAGGGGGAAATATTTACCCAAAGTTGGGCCACGGATGCCTCTCGAAAAAACACAGAGGTCTTCTGATGCTGGAGGTACCTCTGCAACTCAGGCATGGAGGTGTCAATCATTGTCTGCTCGGCCCAGCGAGTGTGACCAGACAAGATCGACTGGAACGAAACGTCGATCTCCTCTTCGGCAGACTCCGTGGCGGCCGGTGTTGGTTCGGTTTCTGGTTGCACGCCCGACGCTTCGGCTTGGGTAGGTTCAGCTCCTGCCCCCTCGCTGAAAGGGGCGGCCTCCAAATCAGGCCCCAGAATTGTGTCGGTTGGCTCGCCTCGGGAGCCGCTGGTGGTGATGGCGGCACCTCCTTCCTTTGCTCTGGAGGGGTATCCGTCAGGTCGATAGGGATGGAGCAGAAGGCGGGGAACGAGCTCGTCCTCTCTTGGCCTCATCCTTTGCTGAAACCTCTCTGGTTTCGGCTTCTGCAGCAGCTTTGGTGGCGACCTCCCTTCTAGCGGGAGCCTCCTCTTCCCGAGCCTTTCTTTTCCTCGTAGCGGCCCTCCTTATATCACGCAATGATGGTGCCATAACTACAAACCAATGAATTTTGGTTAAACGGGGAAGAAAAGGAAAAATCAAGAGAAAAGGCTGCACTACTCACCATCACCGGAAATAATACCCGCTAGCCGAAGATTCTCCTCGGCTAGCAGCTGGTTGCAGCGAGGGACGTCGGCAGTAATCAACTGCCCGAATGCCTCCTGATCCCTTGAAGAATTTGGGGTCTTTGTTGGCTTCGGTATCGGGCATTCCCCACTCAGTCTTCACTCCGTCGATTTGGGCAAAGAAGAACCTATTTTTCCATCCCTTAACCGAAGTGGGAAGATACAGCCTAAGAATTCTAGTGGGCCTGGGGTAAAGGACCACCAGCTTGATTGTTTCCTAAGAGTATAGAAGTTGCAAAAGAGAGAAATCCTGGCTTCTATCCCATGTATGTGGCATAAACTAAGAAACCTACAAGGGTCCGAATGGAATTTGGGACCAACTGGGCTAAGGTTAAGGAATACCTATCTAAGATGTTCAATATGAAAGGATGAAGGGGAATGCGGAGGCCAGCCTTTAAGTAGTATTCGTAGAGGGCAACCCTCCCAGGATAGGAAGAAGTTATCCTATCCTGGGAAGAGGCCTATAAAGATGGAGATTGGTAGGGATTTGATAACGAGCCCGAATATTAATTATCTCCTGGGCCGTCATCACGGAGGCAATCCCGTCGGGGGATTCCCCCGCATGAGAGGGGCCGGCGATAGCCGGATGGCGCCGGGCAAGGGTCGTCGGCGGCCGAGCGATTCTCAGCGAGAGATCGCCCGACCACTGCAGTTGCTCCGTTGGGACATCCTCTGCAGAGGTGGCCCATTTAGATGCTGGAGAGGAGGCAGACTGCGAGGAAGATCGGGGGAATAGCCCTTGGAACCGAAAATAGAACATGAAAGGGATGAATCAGCCATGGTAGCAGAACTAACCTGGAAAACTCGAGCATGAAGAATCGAGGGTGAGGGACTCGGGAAGACGGGAGATGAACAGGCCTGGGTAAAATCAGGGTAGGAACAAAAATGGAAGCAGTAAGAACACTTGCAGCCTGAAACGCCACCCCTTATAACTTGTCTTTTCAAAACCGTCCCACTAATTTCGCTCGACTACATGCTCGCTTCCCATTGGGGGCTACGGCAACCACCCAAAGCGTTGAACTTGGGAGCCCCTGCCAACGAAAAGATAGCGGTGACCTCACGTAATGATGTATTCGCCCAGCACTCGAGGGAGATTTGCCTCGATCCCAACAGTCGAGGTGGGCGAGATGATGGCGTCGCAGCATCCGATGCATGTCCAAGGGCAGGGCCCTTGGCACGTGGCACCTGAGAATTAGCCACCGGGTGATAAAGCGCCCCGTTCAATGGTAAGTGCATGCTCACCCATCTCGGGGGGGGGGGCAACTGATATGGCTAATCAACTGTCAGGCTGAACAATAACACCACACGATTTTTGAGCAATTATCGCTGGCCTAAGGCTCGGCTTGGCTTCCAGCTTGGCCCCCGGATTCGACTCGGCCTCCAGCTTCGACCGTGGATCTGGCTCGGCCTCTAGCTTCGGCCTCGGATTCGACTCAGCCTCCAGCTTCGGCCGTGGATCCGGCTGGCCTCTAGCTTCGGCCTCGAATCGACTCGGCCTCCAGCTTCGGCCTCGGATTCGACTCGGCCTCCCGCTTCAGCCTCGGCCGACACGGCCATGACATTTCTAGCACCAAAATATTTATGGCCCCAAAGGCCACACGCATCCACTTTAAGGCATTTATCGCCTTATTCTCTTCCGTATTAAAGCACTTATGGCTGCCACGTTGGCCACAACACCTCCTCTCGGCTTCTCGCTCCGGCATCAGCTTTCGGTTTCGGCATCGGCTTCTCGCTCGGCATCGGCTTTCGGCTACAACATCGGCTTTTGGCCCCGGCATTGGCCTCGGCTCCAATTTTGGCTCCGATTTCAGCCATCGACGCAGTTCAAATCATGAAGCTGAACTTCAATGCTGAACAAACTTAATACTACGACACAATCTATTCACCTACCATTCGCCAAAATCACGGGCAATTACAAGTGCTACGCAGTTACCGATATACGCAGCACTTATTCAACAACAGCTCACCTACCGCCGTTCCCGGAGTTCATCCTACCTAACAAAGCAGATTCGAACGAGGTGAGGGCAACCCCTGGGACAGGTATAAAAAGAGGACCCGAGCTCGACGCGGGGGATCTCTCTATTTCCATCTCTTTCTCAACTTACAAAAAAATAGACTACTGTTCTACGAGTTCACTAATTTGGCGTCGGAGGGTCCCCGCCGGAACCACCGGCCCGGACTTCTTGCAGGTTCCCGAAGGAAGAAGGCGGTCTTTCCCCATCCTCGGAGGCCCACGAAGATCTCGACACGCCCGGCGCTCATCACCGGTGACTTGGCAGCAACACAGTATATCCATTATGTATCACTATGTATGAGTTTTATCGGGTCACATACCCCACAGTACTGCATGTTAAGAGAGTTGAGGTTATTGTTCTTGTGTGGACGAGTGAGAGATTGTTGGCCTGAGTGCCAGATCAGCCACACAGAGTCCTAGGAGATGGGACTCTTCGTAACTCTCGTAACTCTGGGACTCTTAGTATTCTTCGGCCTCTTCGTAACTCTCATAACTCTGGGACTCTTAGTATTCTTCGGCCTTATCTGCTTTCGGATCTTATCCGATTGATATAAGTAGATCTGAGGAGTCTTATAAAATAAGAAGGGCAAGATACGAAGACAGAGAAGTCTCCTTCTTCCTCTTTCTCATCGGAACTACAGCTTAGGGGTGTGGATACTAGGAACTCTAGTAGCCCCCAACGATCGATGATCCGCTACTTCCGCTACCGTCGAAACAAGGTATGTTCCCTATTTTCGGTTCCTACATAAATGAATAAAATTAACTTTTCAACCTATTATATGGTGATAGAGGCTAATATAAAATTGATTAAAAAATAAACTAAGGTTTATTAGTTGTCGTATCTCTCTATTTAGTAACTAGAAGTTTTAAATTCAAGGTTTTAAGTATTACATCCCTACCTGCTAGGGCCGATTATGATGATTGGTGAATCTCTCTTCCTTTTTTTTCTAAAAAAAAGAGAAAACTTGTGTTAAGCTTACAATTAATTAACAAATGGGTATGATAAAAGCTTTAAATGAGATTCAAGGACATAGAAACCATTTTCTTTTACGATGGTCTTTAAATTAGAGATGATGTAATTAAGGCCCTCTAAATCATATTATATTAATTAAAGTTTAATTTCAATAGTTACGAATTATCTAATATTATTAATTTCTTAATATGGAGTGGATAATTTAGCATTACTTGTTTTTAATGCATGCCATGCACGGTTACTGATATTTAAAAAAAATATTTATTTTAAAATTTTGCTCAAATATAAGGTAATCAAGGATGAAATAAACGTGCATTATTGCTTTTCTTTCTTTAATACAATAAGATTGCATGAGCTTCAACATGATAGCGAAATTAATGTAGAGAAAAAATACATATATGAGACAAATGAGGAAAACAAAAAAGATTACAATATGCTATTCTTTTCTTTATATACTGAAGGATAGGCGTGGCACCATATCTTTCTACATGATAGCCTTTTTTTTTTTTAATCTCATGACATTCAAATAGTATAAACAAGAGACGCATTAACAATCATTGCCACATAATAATTAATTTATTACCTTGAAATGCTTTTATTTTATATATGATATAGAAATTTAAATAGAATAAAAAAGCAACATTGTAATAATATTAATATTTTTATCACATGGAAATTTGCTATACACTACCTTGAAAAGCTTTTTTTATATATCTTATATATTTATCCATAGAAAAGATAATAGATATAAAGATTATAGATATATACTTTAAGATTTAACTTAAATAATTTACTAAGGTAATATGACAATGGCACTATTGCACCTTGTAAGTTATATACTATTTAGCTATACAAGTTGGAATATGGTATTAGCCAAATGACCTAAGCTTCAGAATCTTATATCTTTGAGATTTTAGTAATATCTAACTTAAAGTAGAGTGCTGAGATGATAAGGTGGTGGCACCATGCTTTTTTATTAAGCTCGACAGACTGTGTACTACTTAATTTTACGTGTTAAGGGCATGGTACAATCTGCACAACATTAACTTTGGTGGTCAAATTCGTCAGATGGGGAAGGAAAAAGAAGACGAAAAAAAAAAACTACATTTTAAGCATGAGAGACGGCACATAGAAAGAATGTATATGGGGGCACTTTCATATCTAGCGGGTAGCATCTTTTTAAAAATTTGTATAAAAGATATAAGAAAAGAAAAGGCCAAATTGGGGCTCTATTTTTATTGGGAATCAACCATATAGGTTTTTGAATTAGGGTACGGGGAGATAAGCGTACTGGTTTATGAGGCTTTATCATAAATAAAAAAATTACTGCATTACATGATTAAAATAAAATATATACATGTAAAAGATAAAAAAACATATTTTTATTTTTAATATGCAAGCGTATGCATCTGCTTCAATCGCGGTGTGCACTTTTTTTATTGCGCACCATATACAAGACTTTTTTTTGAAAAAAGCATATGTTATGTTTTTTTTTTAAAAAAAAAAAAAAGCGGCATTAATTTGGAGCTGAAAAAAAAGAATTGGATACATAGCATCAAATTAGAATCCAACTAAAGAGAGAGTTGGAGCCCTACTTTATATAGATTTTCATGCTACATGTAAGGTAAAATTATTGATCAAAATTTACAGCAATCATTGCAGTCAATATGAACTAGATCATCAAATTTAGAAAGCATAAATTAATTAATGCATAAAAAATGTAAATATAATCACATTTGGTAGACCAAATTACAACTAATAACTACAACTAACATAATCAAATTACAACAAATAATTCGCATGTTTTGGCTGAATTCTAATTTTTCATGTTCAAAATATAAGCTACAATTGTAATTCAAATTGACAATTAATTTTTTAAAAAAATTATTCATATTAAACATCTTCTTGTTCCATGCGTAACTTGGATTGATGGGTTCATAAAATTTAGCATTGAAGGAAATATATTTCTGTGTCGAAAGATAATGGAAATATCTTTATGCACGCTTTGAGCCACCTCTCATGCAAATGTAATGTATGCCAAAGAGGCCGTTGGACTAAGAGTGGCCCAATTTGACAATAAGAAAAGACTTGCTGTATCATCCTCGATGCAGCAAGTATGTATCGAATATAGATTGATAATGCATGTGCAACTGTACATGCAGTACACAATAAGGCTTTGAGTCTTGACATATGTGGCGATATGGGCGTGCAGCCAATCCATGCATCCGATGCATGCTTACTGCACCGTTCTCTGATGCAACAAGCCTTCCGATGCAATAAGTTTTTATCCCAACAATAAAAAAAATCTTGTTGCATCGAAAATCATACCATCTCAATAAGTGCCATCATGTGTGTGCACAAAAATAGAAAAGAATTATTTTATCTTTAGTATATGCGCACATTGCGATCGATATGGCACGCAGCCATCCGGGACCCCCCCCCCCCCCAACAATACTGGCATGTCTTGGTCCTAGAATTTTAATATTTTATCATCATCCAACAATAAAACACTGAAAGTATTTGCTAGCTCTCTAGTTTCTCTCACTAAATAATAATTCAACTTCTATAAAATAGATACAGAAACTGGAAGGTTGCTTTATGAAGTTATAAATTCAAAATACGGAAGGTAAATAAATAATCTTCTCTCATGCGAGGATATATCTTTCCGAACGTCGCGGCGGTATAAACTTTTTTTTTTTGTTTTTTTAGAAAATAAAAATTAATAACATTAACGTAAACCTACGGGAAAAAAAAAAAAAAACATCGCTAGCATATATCTAAAGAAAAATATTCCAAGTACCACGATTTCTTCTTCTCGCAATCATCGATCGAACTTATTCCGGCGCCGCTCCACAAAATCTTGACATCGGCGATGAGTTCTACCGACTCTTTCAACTCGGGGAACGCATAGAAGCTGTGGATCGCGTCCGGGTACTCAACCAGCTTGGCCTCCTTTCCCCTCGCCCTCAAACCCTCGTAGTACCTTCTTTGCCGATCTTCGAGCGGATCGAAACCCCCCACCACCACCATCGCCGCCGGGAACCCCTCCTCCAGAGCCGCCGCCCGCGGCCCGAACACGTTCGCCGCCGGGTGGTCCCTGTCTGCCCCCTCCGGCAAGAATGCCTTCCACAGCCAGTCCGTCGCCTCCATCGACACCATCGGCGCCCCCTTCAGCCGGATCTCCGCCTCCGTTCTCTCCTCGCCCCCGAAATACGGCTGGATCGCCACCACTCCCGCTAGTTTCAAGCTTTTCCACCCCTGGCCGCCGGGGGAGGCCCAGCGGCGGGCGACATGATGGGCGATGTTTCCGCCGGCGCTGTCCCCGGCGAGGAAGCAGCTGGACAAATCGGCCAGTTCGGCGGCCGCCGGGTCCGATCTGGCCAGCCCCCCATCATCGAGGAATCGGAGGACGTCAGCCCCGTCGTCGTACGGTGCCGGGCACCGGTTCTCCGGCGAGAGCCGGTAGTTTACAGAGACGATAACCGCCGGGATCTTGCGGCAGAACCGGCGGCACATCGCGTCGAAGGGCGCGAATCCGGGGAGAAGAATGCGAACCCACCTCCGTGGAAGAAGACGATCACCGGAACGCGGTCGCCGTTGGCGGACGCGGGGACGAAGAGGCGGAACCAAAGTTTGCGGGAGGGGTCGACGGTAATGTCGGCGGTGCGGACGCCGGCGGTGGGCTTGCGGGAGGCGGGGGAGCGGAAGTCTATGAAGGAGAAGAGGCAGCGGTTGACGGTGCCGTCGGAGCGCTGTGAGGCATCGCTAACGGCGGAGAAGAGGCAGAGTGAGAGACGCGTCGTCCAGGGAAGTGGCGGGGAGACGGCACGACGGTGACGGATCTCGGCCGGTGGCGTGTTTTCCGTCATGTTATCCCGGCTCGATCTCATCTTCACCCAATCTGTCGAGGGGCCAGGGGCGAGGCGGGGCGGGGCTGGGATATATAAAATAATAAAATTAAAGCGTGGAGGGGGACGTGACAGCGGACGTGTGGACTAGTGATGGGCAAAAAGGTTCGGCAACTGGAACTCTTCGATGCCGGCATCAGATGGCCTCACAAGGCGTGTGGATCTGGAGAACTGAGATGATAGAGATTAAAATACCTCCAATTTCTCTATAGAAAATACCTCCAATTTCACTATAGAAAATCCCTCCCCCTTCTTCATTCTTTACTTTACTTTTTTTTTTCTTTTAAAATTTTTCCTTCAATTTTTTTTTTTTTTCGCCCACCTCCCCCTCTTTTGATCTTTCTTCCTTTCCATTTTGCTTTTCTTCCTTTCATCCGTTAAATTTCTTTCCTCCCTTCTTCCTTCTCTCTCTCTCTCTCTCTCTCTCTTTTTCCTTCTTCATTTTCTTACCCATATTTTCCGTCTTTTGCTCTTCCTCTCTTTGTCCTCTTGATTTCTTCCGGGATTTCCAACTCACGGTTTATCAATTATTTTCTGGCGTGAGTTTCCGTCTCATGATAAAATAAGGCACTCATGATGTCTTTCATCTCATTGGCTGGGATAGATTGAGGATAAGATATAAGATAGGACAAATTTAATAATAATAATAATAATAATAATAATAATGTATTTTTAGATCTTATAATAATAATAATAAGATGAGAAATCACGACACTTCATTCTTGAAGCTTTTCAATCATTATCATCAATCATTTTGAGTTTTCATTGATAAGATAAGGCACTCAGGATGTCTTTCATCTCATGGGTGTTTAGCTGTGATAGATTGAGGATAAGATATAAGATAGGATAAATTCAATAATAATAATAATAATAATAATAATAATAATAATAATAATGTATTTTTAGATTTTATTTATGGGTGAAGAAATAATGGTAAGCTAAAATTAAAGCAGTAGGAGGAGGATCTACATCGAAGGAGTTAACAGGGTTATGTTGAAGATATTAATAAAAAAATTCAGTATTGAAATAATTATGTTAATATTTTTAGTGGAAGACTGTTTAAAAGTTGTCTTTTTTTGAGTTATAGTTGTGCTATTAATTGTATACTAGAAGAGAAGAATAATGAATTCATGCTTAAGAGAAGAGAAGGTTTATGTGCTATTTATATTAGAATCCAATAAGTATTTTAAGATTTTTAATGGTACTTAGAGATTCCCATAAGTAACATAATGGTGCCTAACTTACATTACTTGTTTCCACATGCTCATACATAATGAATGCATGAATATTTGAAGCTTGTTCTACAAGCATCAAACCATTGCTTAGTTTGTGGTTATTTAAGCTCGTATCAAAATTTTTTTGAAATAGAACAAATTTGAGAGTCACACAATAAGCACTCATCTCTTTTAAAATATGGCCTCTCTCTTATATATACAATGCAACTCAACTCATCTAAGCTTTGGCAATAATAATAGAATTTGCTTATATGCAGTATTACTATCATCATCTTACTTATCTATCGTTAATAGTGTTTTCAAAAAAATAAAGTCATTAGAAAGGTTATTTGCATTTTGCTACACAAATGCTTGAGACTTTCTGATGGGCTTTGTTTTTAGAACCAATTGACTATTTTTCAGAGAACTTATATCATGACATATTTAACACACACACACACACACACACACACACACATATATATATATATATATATATATATATATATATATATATAAGTAGTTGACATTGGATACCACTATTTGTATTTTAAGAGATACGCTTTCATAAAATGCAGGAACCAACAAAAAGTGTGTGATTAGTTTCTATCCAATTGTACTCCAATCTATTGCCCCGAATCTTCTTTTATCTTCTCTAAATATGTGAAGATAATGGGAGGCATTTGTAGTTGTTTAGAACTTCTTCACCCTGAATTACTGTTTTACTCTTTTCTGCTCTCTTGAACCCCTCTTGAAATGCTCGCTCCTATATTCGTCCGCTTAATTATTTGCATGATACAAAGAGAAGATAATTGTCTGAGGTTCCGAAGAGGATTTGGGAACACCGAATGCTTGAGGCTTCGCATAGTATTTGTGACTGTGAGATTAGCCACGTAACTAGATATAATTAATAAATTTAAATACATATTTTAAAAATATAGTAATATTTCAATAATCTTATTTAATCAATATTTTCATGCGAATAGGCGCATAAAATATATTGCAAAATTTTAAAATTATTTAATGAAGTCATAAATAATTTTTTTTTTAAAAACTCTAATTAGGGTAAGGCCATCTGTATCTTTCAAATAAAATTGTTGGCATCCACATATATCTAACTATTTTTTAAAAAAAAATTTAATGCTCAAAGGCTCCACCAAATTTCATCCTCTTGATCATTAGATTCTATTTATAAAGAGTTTTTACAAAGCTAATAAATATCTTACTTTCATTAGGAAACAATTTTTTTTTAAAAAAAATTAAATTAATTAATACTAAATTAACACATAAAAATAGATTTCTAACTCCAATCAAATTTTTGAGTTATCTAATATCTACTTTTGCAATAAGGAATTATCAAATTAGAATGAAGACATTAAAAAAATTTATCTTTAAATTATAGATCGAAAATTATACTTTTTTTAATTTTTTAAAAGTTTAACGGCATTATTTTGGTGTCAGTACATTAACCTGAAATGAAAATTTTATGTTCGCTGCTGCAGCGCAGGAAAACCGGGTGATTCATCCCCTAGTGGCTTAAAAAGTCACAACCCTGCAACCAGTCTCCATCAAACGCAAGCTTTTTTGGCCCGTTGAATGCCGAAAAAAGTTTTTTTTTTTTTTTTTCTCTTTTGACATCACTTTCATTGTTCTTATTTTCGAACATAAAATATAAAAATTTTGTTAAAATATAAAGATTTTGGCATTGTCATTTTTTAAAAAACACATAAACATATTAATGACCACAATAATAACAGCAATGGTAAAAATAAGGTGAAGGTTGCAATGATGATAGAATAGCAACTATAGTGATGATTGTGATATAGCAAAAAATATGGTAAGCTTGGTAGTTACAATAGTTATGATAATAGTTATGATGACAATGGCAATGATGAAAAAGAGCGTGATGATAACGATGATCATAATAATGATAATGAAAGTGGTAATAGTGATAATAAAAAATATAAATTATTTATTTTTAAGAATAAAATGAAAATTTTTACTTTTATTTTTTTAATAATATAAATAAATAAATAATAATGTGATGCTAAACAAGTTTTAACGTGCACTCAATATGAAGTAAGCTAAGAATGCACAACGCTGTCCAGCCTTAACCATAATTAATTAATAGCTCTAGCCTTGATTTAAGCCAAGCAATGTCTATATCGGTTACAGGTCATAATCTCAATTATTTGATAGTACTTTTCAAGCATGGCAAATTATCCAGAAAGCAATATGAAAATTAAAAATGAAGATGAACGTCTTAATTAAGATTAATAAACAATGATTGGTTTGCAATTACAAACACACCAAATAAAATATTAGAGATGTATGTAGACAACCAAGAAATGCCTGCAAATATAGTGTAACCAATGCATGCATTGGTAACTTTAAAAAAAAATGTTTTAAAAACAAATATTCAAAAACAAACAGAATCATGAGAATATATTAAATATAGCAAAAATAAAATATTAAATAATAATAATAAAGGTTTAATTTCAAATTAATTGAGATTAGCAACATAAATTTTTTTTTTCTCTATTCAGCATAGTTTTAAAAATAAAACATTAAAATAAATATAATAATATTAGAAAAGTAGGTTAAGATATAAGAATATCACGTAAGTAAAGAACAATGATATATACAATCAATTAAAGTGATACAATGAAAACATGTTTTATGTGTTAAAATGATTTAGAATTAGACAAGGAAGGTTTAATATGACACCGGTAAAGATGGTAAAAAAGCAAAATAACACTTGAAATGACCATGGGTAAATGTAGTTGAATAAGGGTGGGTGGAACCTCATTTTCTCCCACCCTCCTTCTCCCGGTTTCGGTGTTCCCAATACATAGATATATTATTTACAGAAATATTAAAACAGGAGGCCCTAATAAGGAATTTCACATAATCATCAACCAGGCCGAGGAGAGAGGAATGGGCTGCCGGATCCTCAACATCTCGGGTGGTTGGCACACCCTAGTTAAGGGCGTGGAGCATGGTTACGTGGAAAATATATCTACACACACATAGCAAACAGATAACATGAGATGTGCTCCGCCCTGTCACAGTTTTCATCTCACCTTGCTATCATCGTGCAGCTGAGATCCCAAGATACGGCTTAGCTGAATATAATTTTGGATCAGCCCTGCAGAGGAAACCTTCAGGCAATGTGAAAGGCATTGGACTGCAAAATAATTCTCGACAACAACAAGAATGCTAATTCTACCACGTACAGAAACCCCTCTTCAAATAATAAGACACATAGGTCATGAAGCCGTAAGATAATAGGTGATGTGATTGATCAAACATCGTTAGGATTAACAAAGAAATAATTTCTGGAGCTCCCGCCTCGGCCTCCAAGGTCCCTTCGGACTTGGTATTCCCTCGGCCTCGGCCTCGGCCCTGGACCCAGTATCCCCTCGGCTTCGGCCTCAGACCCGGCGTCCCCTCGGCCTCAGTCCCGGACCCTCCATCCCTCGGCTTCAGCTCCAGACCTAGCGTCCCACCATCTCAAGACATCTGACATACCCACGTGGCCTACAAACGTCTGTGGCGGCCACGTGATCCACTACCTACTGCAACAGCACATGACCACAACCCATAACGGTGCATGCCTAACATGACCAGCCCCATCTGCCACATATAGCGCCGCGCTTGGTAGGTGGCTGGCGGGGCAAGACACCTCTAACATGTACAGTGTCGGTTGTGACTTGTCGCTGTCAGCCTTGCCATCTGTTCGCTACCAGACAAGGACACCTCAAAATCGATCACTTTCTGGAAGCGAAAAAAGGAACCCTCGGACATGTATAAAAGCCCACACTTACAACGATGAGGGGATCTAAACTTAAGCTCTCTAGCTATCTTTCTGCTAGTTCATTCTTGTCTGTTTTCGAGTTGCTTACTTGAGCATCGAAAGGTCCCCACCGGTGCAACCGGTTTTCGGGGACTTTCTTGCAGGAGCTCTTCGAGGAGAAGGACCTCCGTTTCCTGACTTTGAAGGAAGGTAACTTGGCGTCAACAGATTGGAGCACCAGGTAGGGGGACGGAGATAAAGAAAAGCTTCGAACCAGTTAGCTGTAGATTCTTCTCTTCCCCTGAGTATTCAAGAAAATGGTGATGATGCGTGCGCAAGAGGACTCCACCAGCCACGCTGGAGGGCATCGCTTGGGAGCTGACCTGCCGGCGACCGGTTCCCTTGCTCCCTAGGCAAGCATCCCCGCACCACCATCGCCGCCACCGCCACAGCAGCATCAAGATGATCGGATCGCTGCCCTCACCATGCAAGTTCAGTCGCTGGTGGCGGCGGTCCAAGTTCTGCAACAGCAGCCAGGGCCCCCCTCATCAGTCCTAGGGGTAGCCCAACCCAGTCAGCATTCTTATCGTGGGAGGTCTCCCGTCCGAGAAGCCCGCCACCGCCACGCTTTGCCCAGGCGCCATCACCGGGAGACCTCTAAGAGGTCCCGGTCTCCTTCTCGCCATACCAATATCCAGCGGCAGCCGACCTCTCAGCTGAGCCCTCTGGCGGCCCCTTGGCCTTTTGCTCAATGGGGGATGGACATCCTAGGATCGTTCCCCCCAGCCTCCGGTCAGCGCAAGTTCTTCTGGTAGCCGTTGACCACTTCACCAAATGGATTAAGGCCGAGGCACTGGCCTAGATCACCGAGGGCAAAGTGAGGTCCTTTTTCTGGAAGTCCATAATCTGCAGGTTCGGGCTGCCACATACCTTCATCATCGACATCGGCCGACAGTTCGACAATGCACCCTTCAGAGGATTCTGTATCAAGCTAGGCATTTATCAGTGGTTCACCTTTGTCGGGCATCCTAAGACCAATGGCGCTGCCGAGGTGACCAACCGCATCATCCTCCAAGAACTTAAAGCACGGCTATACGACTTCAAAGGAAGATGGGTGGAGGAGCTCCCCAATGTACTGTGGGCTGACCACACGACGCCACGCGCTCCAACTGGGAAGACTCCCTTCAGCCTCGCCTTCAGATCCAAGGCTGTAATCCCTGTAGAGATAGGTACCCCGAGCCCCCGAACAGAGTCGTACAGCGAGGAGGACAACTCAAACCAGCTGCGGGCCAACCTCGACCTCGTGGAAGAGGTGCGTGATCGAGCGCGACTCCGGGCCGCCTACCGACAGCGGATGGCCAGGTACTACAATGCCCATGTCCGCCCCAAGACATTCCTGCCGGGGGACCTAGTCCTCCAACGGGCTAAAGTTTCAAAGCCAATGGAAGGGGGCAAGTTGTCGCTAAATTGGGAAGGACCCTATCGAGTCACCGAGGCCCTCCATCATGGAGCATACAGAATCGAAGGGCTGGATGGGAAGCCGCTCCCACAGACTTGGAACTTCGACAACCTTCATCGGTATAATTAGTAATGTACCCCTCTCTATATTGAGCTGTGCATTTGTATTCTTTCGGGCTCCTGCCCCGCGTTCTATATTAATAAAAGCGTGTTCGAGTAACCCATCTTTGCAGCAAAAGCCCGAGGCCAGCTCGGTACCCCAAGACCGATGTACCATCGGCACCGAAGACCGATGTACCACCGGCATCAAAAGCTCGAGGCCAGCTCGGTACTCCAAGACGATGTACCATCGGCACCGAAGATCGGTGTACCACCGGTATCAAAAAGCCCAAGGTCAGCTCGGTACTCCAAGATTGATGTACCATCGGCACCGAAGACCGGTGTACCACCAGCATCAAAAAGCCCAGGCCAGCTCGGCACTCCAAGACCGATGTCGGCACCGAAGACTGGTGTACCACCGGCATCAAAAAGCCTGAGGCCAACTCAGCACTCCAAGACCGATATACCATCAGCATCGAAGACCGATGTACCACCGGCATCAAAAAGCCCGAGGCCAGCTCGACATTCAAGACCGATGTCGGCACCAAAAACTGGTGTACCATCGGCATCAAAAAGCCCGAGGCCAGCTCGACACTACAAGATCAATGTACCATCGGCACCAAAGACCGGTGTACCGCCGGTATCAAAAAGCCGAGGCCATCTCGGCACTCCAAGACCGATGTACCATCGACACTGAAGACCGGTGTACCACCGACATCAAAAAGCTTGAGGCCAGCTCGGCATTCCAAGATCGATGTACCATCGCATCAAAAAGCCCGAGGCCAGCTCGTCACTCCAAGACCGATGTACCATCAACACCGAAGACGATGTACCACCGACATCAAAAAGCCCGAGGCCAGCTTGTCACTCCAAGACCGATGTACCATCGGCATCGAAGACCGATGTACCACCGACATCAAAAGGTCCGAGGCCAGCTCGGCACTCCAAGACCGATGTACCATCGGCACCAAAGACTGGTGTACCATCGGTATCAAAAAGCTCGAGGCCAGCTTGGCACTCCAAGACGATGTATCATTGGCACCAAAGACCGGTGTACCATCGGCATCAAAAAGTCCGAGGCCAACTTAGCACTCAAGACCGATGTACCATCGGCACCGAAGACCGGTGTACCATCAGCATCAAAAAGCCCGAGGCCAGCTCGGCACTCCAAGATCGATGTACCATCAGCATCGAAGACTGGTGTACCACCGGCATCAAAAAGCCCGAGGCAGCTCGGCACTTCGAGACCGATGTACCATCGGCACCAAAGGCCGATGTTCCATCGGTACTCATAAGCCCAATGCCTGCTTAGCGCTCCAAAGCTGACATACCATCGACACCGAAGGCCGATGTTCCATCGGTACTCAAGCCCGATGCCTACTCAGTGCTCCAAAGATGATGTACGATCGGCACCGAGGGCCGATGTACCATCTGTACTTAACGGCCCGAGGCCGACTTGACCCCAAGTCCAATCTCGGTGCTCCCTCTAGGCCCTAACCCTACAAAGCGGCTAAGTCGTGGATCTACTGGCGTCGAGCCGACGGATATTATCCCTAGTGCCGATGCAGCCCCTAGGGTTCCTACGTCGACGAGCTGAGGGAGACCATGAGTCTAGTGCACATTTCAAAAAGAAATTTTCATTACTAAAAGGTGCTTATAAAATGCCAACTGGGTCGGACTTTGATACAAAAAGGAAAAAACAAATGTACAAAAAGTCACGGATCGGCAGCTGCGGGCTCATCGTCGGATGAGGCCCCCTTGGACATCGGGTCCGGTTCGATCTCCAGGGCGCGGGGGAAGTCGAGGACCCGGGCCCCTTTTCCTTACCGTCCCGAAATCCTTGGAGGTAAGCATCCGTGGAGGCTTCAGCCAGCTCCTCCGAGAAGCGTGTAGATGTTCGGAACTCCTCTATGGCCGCTGCGACCCTCCCCTCAGCGGCAGCTTCTGCCTCGCGGGCCCTAGTCTCCTCCACAGCCAAGGAAGCGGCCCTCCTCACTGCCTCCTCGGCGCGCTCCGCCCTTGCCTCGGCCGCCTGGATGGCAGAGCTGAGCTCGGCGATGTGGCGGTCCCTATCGGAGACGGCGCCCTCCGCCTCCCCTAGTTGATTCAGGGCTGCCCGGGTGTGATCGGCTTCGGCCTCTGCCCGCTTGGCAGCCTCCTCAAGCTCGGCAGCTTGGTCGGTCCTCGCCGCCTCCAAGGTCCACTCAGCCCTCTTAGCTCGGGCCTGGGCCTCCTCAACATCCCACTGGGCCTCACGGATGATGGTTTCCCCTTGGTTGATAACCTCCATGGTGGCCACCAGGGAGTTCACCGACTGCATCCAGAGTACATTTTTTAGTGCCGAAATCAGCTAAGTATCTAATGCTAAGGTCATGAAGGCTACTTACCCGAATGAGGGCCACAAAGGCTTCTCGGAAGAACGCCGACGCTCCCAAGTGGCTGAGCTCCTCCTGGAACTCAGGCAGGATCACCTGGGAGATGAACCGCTCCGCTCGGCTCCTATCGTTCATGAGGGAGGGTCTAGCGGGGGTCGGCCTGGCTCTGCCTCCCTCGGCAGCCCCAGTAGGCTTGGGCATGGCGGAACCGGACTAAGGGCTGCCGGTCTTCCTCCGGGGGTGGTCCCGCTGCTGCCGATGACCCTTCACCCCAGCTCTGCTCCGCCTTCGCTGGGGTTGGCTCGGTTGGGATCGGATGCCCCCCCTGCGGCCGCCCCCTCGGCCCTCGCTCCCTCCAGAGGGGTGTCTACAGTCAGATCCACCTCGGGGTGACCATGGGCTCCCTGGGCTTAGGAGCAGGGAAGGTTGTGCCACAGTCTGGCTGGGGGCTTGAGTTCGTGGCCTTGTGCTCGGTCCCTCGGCGCCCTCGAGGGCCTTCATCCTCTTGGCGGCCGCTTTCCTGAGGGTGCGGACAGGGACCTTCATCATTGCATATCATCAGTCGGAGTTAGTTAAAAAAAAAAGGAACAGAGGAGGAAAACTGGCTAAGTGTTGGGTCGGCCATTACTCACCACTCCAGGTGGAGACCCCCGCGAGTCGGAGATTGTCCTCCGATAGAAGCTGGTTGCACCTGGGGACGTCGGCCGTCAATAGCTGCCCCAGCGCTTCCCTGTCCCCCGGGAGTATAGATGAGTTCGTGTTGGGCCTAAGGTATGGGTCCCCCCACCTAGGCTTGACCCCATCGAGGTCGGCAAAAAAGAATTGGGACTTCCATCCCTTAATGGAGGAAGGGAGGTACAGTTTGAGGACCGGCCGGGCTGAGGCTAAAATAGCCACCAACCCGATTGTTGTCGGAGGGTGTAAAAACAACGGAAGAGGGATAGTCTAGGTGTGATGCCATAGAAGTGACAAAGGACAATGAAGGCGCAAATGGTCCGAAGGGAATTCGGGACTAGCTAAGTGGGAGTCAAAGAATAGTAGTCAAGGAGGTTAATAAAGAAAGGGTGAAAGGGCAAGCGAAGACCTAACTTAAAGGAAATTTCATAAACGGCTACCGTACCGGGTCGGGAGGAGACCACCCTATCGTCAAGGGTTGGCAGGAAGAGCCCTACGTCTATGGATATTTGGTAACATGCCCTAATGTTTGCTAAGTCCTGGCCTATTACCATGGAGGCAGTCCCCGTCGGGGATTCCGCCCCCACTCTCGAAGAGGTGCCAGCGGCCGCCGGGCGACTCCTCACCAGAGCCCCGCCGGCGGCTCGCTGTTGGAGGATAGGAATGTGGTCCTTGGGTCGGAGGAGGAGGACCACGAGGGAGCGGGAGACGGAGAGGCACGAAGCTTCGAGGAAGAGATTCGGTCCTCAGGAGAGGCAGATGAAGACCAGGATGGAGAAGAAGACATTGGGAACCTAGTGGGAAGGCTAGGAGGACGGGGGTGATCAGGAAGCTGACCTAGAGCAGAAAGCAGCGGAAGCGAGGTCTCGGGAGGAAGATGGGGTCGAGAGCTGGAGGTAGAAGACGATCTCAGGCAAAGTGACGAAATCCGGCCTTTCGCCCGACTTATCAGTTTCGAAATCAGCCACTTGGGAGGTGACACCTCTTTCACCTTGCAGAGGTCGGCCCGCTTCATCTCAGGGGCGAGGGGCATCTGATGTGGCTGATCTAACGTCATTAGGGTCAACGGAGAAAATAACTGCCGAAGCCCCCGCCTCGGCCCCGGACCCGGCGTCCCCTCGGCCTCGGCCCCGGACCCGGCGTCCCCTCGGCCTCGGCCCCGGAGCCATCTTATACACCCACGTGGCCCACCAACCGCCTATGGTGGCCATGTGGTCCACTACCTACTGCAACAGCGCGTGGCCACAACCCGTAACGGCGCACGCCTGACACGACTAGCCCCGTCTGTCATCTGTAGCGCCGCGCTTGGCAGGTGGCTGGCAGGGCAAGACACCTCCGACATGTGCAGTATCGGTTGCGACATATCGCTGTCAGCCTTACCATCTGTCCGCTACCGAACAAGGATAGCTCGAAATCAACCACCTTCTAAAAGCGAAAAAAGAACCCTCGGACATGTATAAAAGCCCATACTCACAACGATAGGGGATCTGAACTCAAGCTCTCTAGCTATCTTTCTATTAGTTCATTATTGTCTGTTCCGAGTTGCTTACTTGAGCGTCGGGGGGTCTCCATCGGTGCAACCAGTTTTCGAAGACTTTCTTGCAGGAGCTCTTCGAGGAGAAGGACCTCCGTTTTCCGACATTGAAGAAAGGTGACTTGGCGTCAATAATAGACATTATAATTTCTCACAAAAAGAAAAGAAAAGAAAAGGTAGATAGATGGCACATGTATATCTGATTTTAATTTAGATACCTAAGTAAATATCGAACCAAGTTTTAATTTATGCATGGTCACACGATTGACCACAATGAGTTGCTATATCCCTCGCTGATGCCCATCAGCCAGTGCGGTCCAAAGCATTAGTGGCTTGACATCCAAAAGAAAAAATAAAAAATCTTCATGTAACTGTACTGCAGTAGTGCATAAGCACGCACACCACATGCGGATTGATCTTGATCGCACGCACCGCGCAGATGGTATGCAAAAAAAATAAAATTATTTTAAGCATGCATGTGTGCACGGTCAATCATCACTATCGCTTGCAACCTAAGCCCTTTCCAAAAGAAAATGTAGGCCATTGGCATAAGAAGGCCATCACCAATGTCACTGATCCAACCTCTGGAAACTTGAAACCAAAATGCCGATAGAGCTGCACGATTCATGGTACAATAAAACAGGAACACATTCGACGCATCCGCGAGATTATACTGGTTTCTAGTTAAAATAACCCCCAATCTGT
Organism: Calamus simplicifolius; assembly: GCA_900491605.1. NCBI lineage: Eukaryota > Viridiplantae > Streptophyta > Magnoliopsida > Arecales > Arecaceae > Calamus > Calamus simplicifolius. Next base: position 501,300 of record UESW01004124.1, read on the forward strand.
AACACTAATCCCACATTAATAAGTTGCTCTGATAAGTTACATGTATCATATATTTTCCTGTAACCGAGAAGCTCCCTAAACTGCTCAACTATTGTTATATATAGTTCAAGACTATGATTCCTGCCTCTCATTTCTTGGTCTTGTCGAGCACCTCGATGTACCTCTTTGGTACGCCATAGTGGTCAACAAGATGTTTTGCAAGGTCAGCGATCACTCCTCCTTGAACCAGCACCTCATGCTGCCCTTTCTTACCTGAAATTCATCACAGAAAATTTATTAAGCAATTGTGGCCCAGGAGTGATGCGATGGGAAAGATGTACACCGATGCAGCAACGTTGATTTCCTCGATTAAAATTTGGAGGTAAGGCATCATGCAAAATATAGAGAAACATGAGTAATCAAATGGACAAAAAGATGTTAGAACATGGTATCTAGCAAGTATCTAACAGCACTCCTCTTGGATGGTTGAATATTAGCATCATATGTGACCCATCTATTAGGACAAGTTCTATACGACAGAAATTAAAGCCAAAACATACTAGAAAATATTGGGGTCACTACAGGAGGGAAAAAACACAACAATGTTCCGTTGGCAAATTGTCAAGGGCAGCAAGCTAAGCGCACAGGCAGTCAACTTAGGTGACTAGGATGCACCAGCACTTCAGCACACCTCCCCAGGGCTAAGCATACAGGTGTCCTCTTAAGCATCCGCCTGGGTTTATATTGGCAGATGCCAAGGCAGATGCTAAGGTAGCGAGACAATCTAGGTAACAATTACAGCAAGAGAGTCACCATGTTACATTAGTACGATGAAAAGTCATAATACATAAACAAGATACATAAATTGCTTGGATGTCCAACTTATCAAATCATAGAGAATTATGGTAAATAGCAGCTTATAAAGTTACAAGATAAAAACAATTACATCTTACCTTTTACTATTCAGGGTCACTCGGCTGTATAATTGAACATGGCATCAAAAATTGTATGCGAAATGTATGTTTAGTTCTGTATTTCTGCTTCGAAATACCATTAAAAAGATCCAGGAAAAACCATTAAGGGACTGTTTGGGAAGCGATTTGGCAGGAACTTCACTTCCCAAATCACTTCCCAAACAGGCCCTAAAGTATATCTACAGTAGGTATAAAATATTACTTTACAAGGTAAAAAATCTAAATATAATTTTGAACTCTGGGTGATCCAAATAGCTGTCTAGGTATTCTGACAAAATACTAAGGCGTATATTATATTTCCTTGACATTTTAAGAACATGGGTTTTAGCATTCGGTATCTAGGAGTCTACACAGTGCATTCAAGGAGGCATAACTGAATACAGCTTGCTTACCACGTAGAACAGAAACTAACCAGAGAGAATCACCTTACAAGATGGAAAAAACAAAGTCACTCTTAAAAAAAAAAAAACAATATTGTGTATGTATGTATCTTTTCTCTCCAAATGTTTGAATATAATTACAAGTCATATGTTATGAAATACCATGACAAAAGTAAAATATTACTCAACATTACCTCCCTGGAGTAGTGAATAAAATGTTTCAGATTTCTATACTGAGGGATTGAGATGTTATCATCTTACCTAATATTAGATAGGAACTCTGTTTCACCTGAGAAAGAACTGATTTGGATGAAACAACATTATGGCCAATCTTGACCATGAACAAGATAATGTCCTTGTGGTCAGAAAAATGTAGAAGTTTTAGGTGTCCTTGCATCAATAATGTCATTGTAGAGGCATCTGTACTTCCCATTTACTTCTTTCACTAAATCCCTTCCCCAAGAAACTAGCTGAGAAAGTAGGAAAGCAGACAGACAATACACAAGGCACAATTGGCATCTGAAACACCTTTATGTTACCCAGACCCTTATGCCACATTAGCCATCGGCATTCGTGACACTTTGGTGTGATCTGTAAGAAGAGATTATTGGATATTGGAAGCAGACATTTAGACATGCATCTAACCCACCAAGCATATCAAATACCATGTACCACTGGCATAACCTTTAGTCATTGAAATCAGTTGGCTGCTACAAAACAACTCAACTCAACTCAACTCAACTCATCTAAGCCTTTTCCCAACTACATGGGGTCGGCTACATGAATTTGCTTCCTCCACTCTGCTCTATTCAGAACCAAGTCGACATTTAAATTACAATATATAAATATATATATATATTAATTATTTCTATCCATGTTAGTTTAGGTTTACCTCTACCTTTATCCTTACAATTAATTGTTAAAAGACCACTCTTTCTAACTGGAGCATCTCAAGGTATACGTTGTATATGTCCAAACCACCGCAATCGATTTTCTCATTTTATCTTCAATTGGGGCTACTCTTATCATTTCTCTTATATGTTTATTTCTAATTCTACCTTTTAAAGTTTTACCACATATCCATCTTAACATATGCATTTCTGTTACACTTAATTTGCGTCGATCATATAATACTCCCGAAGCACTGCTCCGCTTAATCCATCCTGCTTTAACTTTATGATTCACATCTTTACCTATTTTACCTTCTTGCTGGATAATTGATCCGAAATATCTAAATTTTTCACTCTTTGATATCTCTTGGCTTGCAATCTCCACTGTTTCTTCATTTGTATTTCTACTCCCACTAAAATTACATTTCATATATTTAGTTTTAGTTCTACTAATCTTAAAACCTTTAGATTCTAAAGCCTCTCTCCAAATCTCTAGTTTAGTATTTACTCCAGATTTAGCTTCATCAATCAACACTATATCATCTGCAAATAACATATACCATGGGATATCATTTTGAATACATATAAATTTATAAATGACACATTTCATCAAGAGAAAATGAGGCAGCAAGATCTCATGTAAAATTAGTAAGATGTCATACCTGGAAGCTCTGCCACAGACGTACTGCATGCAAATTTCTTTTGAAGTTCAGATGCTAATGATTCAGCATCCATCAAGAAAGACTCCAGTCCCGAGACTCTTGTCACTTTCTTGTTTCCCTGCCGCCGTTCAGTCACAATTTGAATGGGTCTAATTGCACCCTTACGGACAGCAACTTCATTTCCTCTTGACACCCTATGGTGGACTTGCATCCGGTTTAGAAATGTTGCTCCTAAGTCCTTCTTACAGATCTCTGTTGGGTAAGTTGAGCCCTTCTTGATGGTACCTTTGAAGAGGGCATCACATAGTGTAGCATCCAGAACTACCATTGCCTTATCCATTGGCTTGACCAAATTTTCTTTCTCAATGTAACTGAATAGCAGGCAGAAATTTTGAAATAAACAGAGTGAAGTTTCCAAAATCAGCAATAGCATATAAACGGACATATAAGAAGAAAAGGAAGTCTAATAAGCTGCCTAACTTGTCATAGGCCGTGACAAATGAAAGAAAATTATGTGGCTTAAATGAAATCCTAATTATGTGGCTTAATTTAAGGCAACAAACCTGAAAACAATCTCAGATGCCTCTGATGCACTGTAATATTTTCCAGCATCAGCTCCAAGTGATGTGAATATGGGATTGACATGCGTACTTGACTTATAAATCTCATCTACCACAAGTTGCTGTTTAGCATGCCGATCTTCACCAGCTGAAGAATCACGCCTCTGATCAGCAGTCTCAACTACTTGCTTCACTGGTCTGAAGGACATGTAGTCTGGGCAAGCACGGTTAACAGCAAGTAACATGACCTCTTTCTTATATTTATCCTCCTTTGCTGATATCTGTCAAGTTTATTCAACCATGTTAAATAAGGTAGACTGGCAGATCTTTTAAAAGATTAGAGACCTTATAGGCTTTGTTCAACATGATTCAAATGCCCGACAAATTTTAGTGCACTCCTCAACACATTCATGCGTTTCAAACTTTTAATATATATGTAAAGAAACCAAGAGTTGATATTTATGATATTACTTCCTCCAGTATCACCATTCATTACTATGGCATCCTTTTGGATAGGCCACAGTAACTACCCTAACATCATGTATAACCAAATCTCTTAATGAAGTAGCAATTAGAGTCTTTGTTGGAAAGTGTTGCAAACTTTTTAATTCCATTATTAGTGATTGTTAGCCTAATATAGTTGATCGATTTGGACAGGTTGAATTAGGCAACCCAGAAGAAGGAGATTATCAACCCCAATTAATATGCACATGAAAAAGAAGGTCATTCTAGAAACCCTAGACATGGCCAGCAAGTTATCTAGTGATTATAAACTTTCCTTAATACCCTCTGGCTGAGTGAGAATCTGTTGCCTGTAACAAGTAAAAAACACGTAGCATAGTAAGCTTTCACCCCTAACTGAGGACAGAAATATGAATCAATAATATAATATTAATATAATAGAGGACTCTTATGATGCTTCTTTTCATAAATCCCAAAAAAGAAAACTCAAAAGTGCAAGGCTCAATAAAACACAAACTTTGTTGTTTGATAACCAAAATAGTTTACCAATTATGCAACTTAATAAATTTAGGTAGAAATTACGAATGAATTAAATTCATATCCTCTCAGGCTGTCCAAGACTAATCAAAAGAAGAGCTTGTATTTCCAAGTTCCATTTCAGAATAGTTCAATATGAGTTTATATTTATGCTTACCAGCCCAGCAGAAGATTTAGATTGTAACCACTTGGATAGCTTTTTATGAGACGATTTTTTAATGTCCAAAGTGATGCCGGGAGGCCTGCAGGGCAGTATATGGTTTGACCTACACATCATAAACATATAGGAGTTGTAAGTAAAATGAGAAACTGGAGGAAAGGATGTGAAGAAAAGCAGAAACCCAGGACACTAGTAAAAATAATTGGATCAAATGTTAATAACACTATTTCAAATTTTTGCCAGTACAATGAAGGGGAAGCAAGATTGATTCGGATCCCCATAAAGGATGGGTTGATAAGGCCAACAAAAAAGTATGATATGGACAGCCACATCAAATTATAATATCCTCCCAAGTGTGCAGACAACGTTGAGCATTACTTAATTTAGTTATTTCCTAAATAAATAATTTGAAGTTTGCAAAAGTATTCTAAATTTCCTATCAGTAAAATCATTTATATTTTAAATAAATGCAGATGAGATATCTTTGTCCAGAGGTTCTAGTCTGCTACATAGCTAATATTGCTGAAGAACAAGTCTCTAGACCAACAATGACATCGATAATGTAGTAGGCAATACTGGCAAAACTCCAGCATGACAGGAAAGCACCGAGCTAATAATAACAATAATGAACACCTATTTAGCAGGCATCATCTAGCTCACCAACCATGAGTCAAGATTCAAGAAATTCAAAGCAAGTTTATATTGGAAGGGAGAAGAGAAGTCACTGCAGTATTGAGTACCATAATGTGCTGCCAGGCATGGGAAGGTCTTTATCTTTTACACTTGTGTGCAATGCTTGCAGAAGGCATTTGTCCAAAAGCGCATCTACTTCTTCGCTAGATAGAGCTTGTTGTTCCTTCTCATTTTTTGGTTCTTCAGCAGGTACATTGTCTGATACCTTTAACCCACTCATATCAGCAGCAACCACTTCTTCAGAGGTTTCATTACTGATATCAACATCCTGTGGAGCATCAACATCTTTTTCAGTATGGATATCTGAATCTGCTTCTCCTTTTTCTATGGCTTTGCCATCATGCAGGCTGCTTGAAGCATGTCCAGAAGAATCAGATAACTCAGAAACTGAAGATAATGCAGGATCTTCAACAACAACATCTTCTAAAAATCCTGCATTTGGAACATAATGACCTTCAACTGATTCCCTGAAAGGAAGTTTAGTACAATGTATGTCAAGTCCAGTACTGTCAAAGACTTAATAAAAGCATCCAGTCCTTTGGGCTACTATACTTGCCACAGTGAATCATGATAATAATGTGTTATTCGCAAAGCCTTGCCCCGCAAACCTGCTTTTAAGGCTTCCCCACTACTCATAGTGGTGGTTCCAACCTGTAAAAATTGGATGGTAGTTATGCAGGATGCTTGCTATTTTGAAAAAAAAAATCCGTGCTTCTGTATAGCAACTAATTAGAAAGAAGAAGCTGTCAAAACACATACAGCAATTGGTGCTGGGTTGCCTGGGACTTTCACTGCCCATGGCTGCCCAGCTGAAAATTGAGGCAGCCCTTCTGGAGGTATGCTAATGCCGGGGAACATCAAATCAGCACCTCCAATGACATAGCGAGAGACCTCGCCCCCCTTGAGCAGAAATGCAGGTAACAGTTCAGGAACCTTCCAGAGTGCATAAACTGCAAGCTTGAAATGATATATCCTTAAGGAAACTAATTTAAAAGTTTCTAAAGAGACAAACAAACAGTTAGAAATCAATCAAGAACCTCATAAACAATCCAGAAAGGCTAGAACAAAATGAAATGCTATCTGAACAACATGCAATAGAGGCAATCCCAATTCAACAAATCATATTGTTCACATTGTCATTGAAATAGAACTTGACAAAATAGTACAAAAAGCTATACATAGGCACCTATTTCATGTTTTTGCTAAAGATCAATATTGCAGATCATGCCGCTTGGGTTAGCAAAAAGGTTGGAAGCAAAACATACACAATAGCACAGGGCGAAGTACCATATTGCTGAAAGATACAAAAATAGAAAGTTAAGCTATAGAAGGAATCACTTCACATTTCTTATTTCTTGACTATTCTCAATAGTTCCTACATGAGAATCATGTCTTTAAAAACAAAAACTATTTATCTATCAAATCAAATGTAATCTTTATTCTCAAACTTCCTGATAATCAACATAGCCTTAGCACTTAAGCCACAACATCTCTAACATTATAATGGCAGAAGATTTTGCAGCCGGACTTTTCTTTGCAATCAAATGTCCTTTATAACATGACTTGTTAATTAAAAGCACATAAATAATAATGTCTTCAACGGAATCATAATGAAATTAACAGAAAAGAGAGAGAAACAGATAAATAAGACTCCAAATAAATCTATTTTTTGAAAATAGAAAATCAAAGAAGCAGAATTCCAAGAGCCACTGGCCCATTTTATCCTATCACATGCATGGAGGACACTAGTATATTAAAAAGATAGACATACAGATTAAAACAAATGAGATTTAGTATGTAGGGAAGAAAAGAAAAAAATGTTCCAAGAAATTCAAAAATTTGAGAGGAGAGAATAAAAAAACCAGACAGCTTGTTGATATATTCAATTTCATGCAAGTTTGGTTGTATTTATATCTAGTCCAACCACTTGCCAATCAATATGAGGATATGTCATAGTGCATAGCTGCATATGCTGTAATAAAGAGGGTGGGCCAGTACATGAGCTTCCGCTATCACAAAAGTTAGATGTATGCAACCTTGCCCTTGTGTGCAAAGAGCCTATTATCGTGTTTTGAATCTATGACTTTCAACTTACAATGGAGTAATCTTATCATTATATAAAGGCCCATCCTCAAGCTGCAAACACTATAATATGGGTCAATAACAATCAAAAGTTTCCAATATATGCCAAGAGCTAAAATGCCCCATATGTCATGGTGGCCATCCGGCACGATATGTAATCCCAAATCAAGCTAGTAACCATCTAAGATCGTACCTGTCAAATGGTAAGACTGGATATAGGTTTTAGAGATTAATTATCTTCTTCTCCTTAAAATTAGAGCAAGAAAGGAAGAACCAACTAGTTGCCTGTATTTTAAGCTTACCAAATGCAATCTCAATATATGAATGAAGATTATATACATACATACATACATACATACATATATATAGATCTCTGTTTCAAAACTTGGAAAGATATAGTCCACCAATTAGACCTACCAACCGTAAGCCATTGAGGGTCAAATTAAGCTAAAAGCTGCAGCTAGCCGCAAGAAAGACTAAAACCTTATTCATACTCTAGTCTTCTCTCTCTTTCCCCTTTCTCTCTCTCTCCCCTTTCTTGCCATGGCGTTTGGTGTGAAAACACTGGTCTAACATTGCCGGATTGAGAATGAGGGCACCCAAAAAAGGAGAACCATTACAGGGGAAGAGGACCATGTAGCTGCAAGAAAAGAACACCGTCATCATCATCATTATTTTGAGAGAGAGAGAGAGAGAGAGAGAGAGAGATCTAGGGATGAGGATGCCAGGGGTAGATGTTTTTGCTCATAGAGCTCATGTTCTATTTCTCCACCACTCCCACTTCTCTTTTGGGCAGCTCCGGCGAAGAAATGGACCCAACAGAGAGATTGGGAGGATTAGATTGATTGGAGATGATGATTTCATTATTGATTGGAGAGGATGGTTTCATTCTATAGTTTAGGAGATGAGGAAGGTTCAGGATTTGATAGTGTAACTTCGAGAGATTGTGATAGAGTCTACAAGGCATCTGGGAAAAAGTTTGCTTGTACATTCAGATTTTGAAAAATGATAGGCAGTCGACCCAGGGTTTAACCATGGTTTGAACCAGAAACCATTTCCCAGCTACCAAAGTGATTCAAGACAGATCAACTGTTTTAAAACGCTGATACTGATGATGTTGTATCTTGATGAAAGATGTGATACTTAAAACCCTATATAGGAAAAGCCCTAAGAGGCTGGTACCATAGCCTTTTCTTATTAGATATTATTTGTTTAGTAGAACAGATCATAAAACAAAATAGTGTATGTTAGGTAAATAAGTTAGGGCGTAGACAGTCTAGACCCAACCCAAGATGAAACAAACAGTGGGGAGTTGGGCTCAATTCCTCCTTGATTTAATCATGGAACTTTACGGGTGGTTTTTCCTCATGACCAAAGCCAACCCGACTTAATCGTTCACTTTTTTCCTGCGTGTTGCAATTCATAGACATGTAAAACAAAAAGAGCAATAAAATTTGCATGAAAAACAAGACTTCTGGACTGTAATGCACTACCACAAAAATTTTTGTCATAGCATGTGAAACCAAGAACTAAAAACAGGACAGAAAACCATCGACTTGTTGACCATTACACACTACTGCATAAGCCTTGCTACAGCATGTTAAATTTTATCTGCTTCTTAGAGAAGACCATAATGGTAACAGTTGGCATACTTAGAAGGGGAAAAATATATAGGAGTAACTCGAAATATAAAGGGCAGCATATTGCAAAATGAAAATGCATATGCAGAAAAATTGACAGAATACACAGACCCGTGGGAAATATCTCAGTGCCTCTCCCATCAACATCAAAAAGCATTGGAAAGCCTCCTTACACCATACACATGCGCACGATTCGGGTACTTTGATAGTGTTATCTCAGCCTAAAACATATATGGTGGCACAAATATTAAAAATAATTTTTTACCATATAAGAATATATAAATTAGAATAAGCAACTAAAAATATGCATTCATAAGCACAAAAAAAAAGAAGGTAGACATGATACGTTGTTGAAAAGGATAGGCTCTCCTGTCATAACCTGATATAGAAAGTCATGCTTGATCTCAAAAGGAAGAAATATGTTCTTCAAGAGCAGATAGCAATGTAATATTTCCGTAAATGGGTACTTATAATGTTATTAAACAACAAAGAATCTACCAAAAAAAAAGAAAAAAACTCCAACCTGTGACATCTGCAACTTGAAAATGAGGGCAGTGATTCTCAAACTGGATTCAACCGAACAGTTACCAATATAAAATAGAAAATATTAACTGGAAACTATAACATAGAAAAAAATGAGTGATGTAGCTAATGAGTAAGATATATAGCACGGATCAAGTAATTTAACTATAAAAAACAATCCACGCTTCTTAATGCACATTGAATCTGAAAGCATCATGATACAGAGAAAAAATATATTAACCAGGAAGTTAAATATAGTCAAATATGCTAAAAAATATTTATCACAAAGTAGAGAACTGACACAACTAACGCCTGGAGAACTAAAACAAGTATCCAGCATAGAAAATAGAATCACTTCCATCATTTTCTACAAATATTATAGAATAGAGACCCTGCAGTGTTGCTAGATATTTATCAAAGCCTTGTGAACATCCCCTTTATAAATAACTAATCTCTCATGCCATTTGCACATCTGATACATAAGCATATTTGATGCTCCTGAGAAGAACTAGAAGTTTTCATTGCTAAAACTCTGTGATGTTTTAGGTTTCAACTTTCAATGATTAGACTTGAATAAGCACATCCCCTTGATAAAATTCTACCAGTCAGCTCACAAGGAGAAAATATGATGGCCATTTTGCAAATATTTTCCAGTTCCTATTTATCTAGAAGTGACCAGCCATAATGTAGCATACCTTCCTTTATCTTTACAATTTTTGTATGAGAAGAAAATAGCATTAAATCAAATTCATGGAATATATAAAGAAGGATAAAAAACAGTAATAGCAAGAAATGGTCATAGCATATTCTGAGTTTAGAATATAGTTTCCAAATGCCATGGCTAAAGCCACAGTCACAGATAATCTAGAACGGCATTGGCATTGAGCCCAAAGATTGGTCCACAGTGAAACCTCAGATGCTACCAGTATCAGACTGAAATGTAACCACATCAAAATTGTTTTACCAATATAATGGCCTATTCCTCTCCACCATGATCTCACGTCAATATGGCTTCCTTCAACTATTCAGAAGTCATATGTAGAAATCACCATTAATTTTGGACAGTCATAATAATTGCATTGCATTATGCACAAAGAGACTTTTCGCTTGCATTTGTGTTCCCTGTAGTACTTTTAACAGAGATTGTTACTATTCTAGGATTCCTAGGTCATGGTCGCAAAAATAACGCCATTTGAAGTAGACTGTTGCCAAAATCAACATCAACAACACATTTAGACCAATATAAAGAAAAATATAAAATAATAATTACTATCTTGCAAATGAAAATGTTATAGAGACACTCCAAATTCTGGATTTTTCGACACGTCAGATATTTGGACACTTGGGACACTCAATAATACTCCTTGAGACTTCATAGTTCATACTATCAGATTATGATGCCCTCATCATTATGTGTCCACTTTTGCCACTTCTATATGAAAGTTTTTCAACTCTAGCATGAGAATTAGCAACCTTTTCTCCATTTTTATGAAATTAAGGATCATAGGACTAGCTCATTATATATCCCTGTCGGGTTTTTAAAAGATCTACGTGCCAGATTCACACCCATATTAGACACTTTGACATCCATGTCATGTGTCCAAGGAACACTTAATCAAATATAACATATCAAATAAAATGTAGTAAATCAATGAGAACCATCATCTCTGCCACATACACCACTAGTTTACAAATAAATCTCATTCTCAATACCAGCACGTGATACAAGATATTAAGGTTGGTGTCCAAGTGACCCCACCTCAGCATACCATCTAGGAGGCCAACAAGGGCCAATGCAGCTGTCTTTTAAAATATTGAATCCATTGCAACATCTACGTGATAGATATAAATTTCTCAACATCAATTGTTCCAATTAAACAACATATTTACCAAAATAGCACATATAGATGCAGATTTGCCAACATGATAAAAATTTGCTGCAGATTTTCCAACATTGGTAAATGATGATCACATCATGAGGTTTTCACAAATTTGGGGTCCATTTGTTCATGAATGTAAAATAACCACCTATGGTGATTTTGCCTACTTCTAATAATGTTGTATATACTTCACCATATTTAACCTTCATATATCATAATCATGTCATAGGATTTCACATGCTTCAATGGATACAACTCGAATCTAAGGTTTTAAGCAAGGTTTTAAATCTTGTGGGATTCCTATCATCCAAATTTTTCTATAGAATAAGACATGTCGCAATCCCAACCCATCCTGACACTTGAGATGGAGAATGTCCTAGGATGTGACAATTGGTGTTGCGATGGGGAATGTCCTAAGATGTGATGATTGGGATGTTGAGGCGATGTTGTGATGATCTCATCCTAACACTTAGGATCGTAACCTATCTTGACGTCACATGAAGCATCAAGCCAAAATTTGAAACTATGGTTTTAAGTATTGATGCCAATACTTATGCAGTCACCCGTAAAACATGGTGCATTTCATACCATGCTTAAACGCATGCTACCCCATTCCTTGATCAATAACAACAACAATAAATAAATAAACTTAAACCTTTTAAATAGGTGTTATGCTAACTCAGGCTGGGTGTCAGTTTGGCCTAGCACGGCCAGCAGCTGTAGCTCTAACCACAGGTTTCAAGTGCCTTGTATAAAATCTTAAGATTACAATATTTAAGTCTTGAAATTTTACATGCTTTTGCAGATTTACTCTTTATGACTATAACCATTGCATAAGGTCTTCAATGTATGTAGTATATCCAGATTTGCCCTTTGAGATTCCATTCATTTTATCCTTCATGAATACATGACCGTATGCTCTGAGAAATGCCCACTCACATAACAGAATGCCATTTAGCTTTCATTAGTCATATTAAGTCTCATAAACATATACTGATGACAGTTTTCTGCAGGCCAGATCAATTTGCTGACAGTTCTTACCTTCAGAGGAAATATAGCATCGATGTCAGCATCTGAGGCTTGTGGGAACCTTTCCTTTGTGGTTCTCCTAAGCTTTTTCTTGTCCGCTCCTGACAGGCGTTGCAACGATTTTGCCTCAACTGGCTTCTTAAACATGATGGACAGCGGGTATTAAGAGAGCCAAGACACTTAGAACTGCAAAAGTTAAAAGTTAAATGATTTCATATGCTCATGTGCAGATCCAGAAAATACTATCATAATATTTTGTTGTGACAGCCATATAACACCAACTCTATTACCCCAGAGCACAAGTAGATAGAACCTTAGGACAGCTAAATAGGGAAAATGGATGCATGGGTAAGTATTAATGATAAAATCTGCTAAAGTGGAGAGCTACTCACTAACAAATTCAAGAAACTCCAAACAAAAACTCTTTATCCTCATCGTATAGCCATTAACAGGATTCACTCAAAAAGGGTAAAAAGGGTAGCATTGTTTATCACAGTGCCAACATCTATTAAACCAATTTGGTAAATGTCAATTTCATTCCAGCTAAGACCAAAATCAACAATTCAAATGCTAGAACAGAATCATAAGAATTGTCATAGTTGCGTCCAAAGCTGTTAATCCATGGACTCAGATCAAGTCATCTTCAAACAAGAAATGAAAAGATCGTCACCACCAAAAAAGTCAAATGAAGATAAGTGTGGGAATCATGAAGCAAAGATTATCACTAGGGCATTATCAGCATTACCACAAGAATGTTATCAGTCATCACAGTACCTGTACCAAAGATTCTCGATTATAACAGTAAGTTTTACGAATTCCCAGCTTGAAATTCGATGTGCGTCCTTTGGATTCTTCTATGCCTATAATACAACAGGGAATCCAATTCCTCACCAAACCAAAAATCGCTCACCAAGACTCAAAGTGAATGCAAAATCCAGAAGAAAAAAAAAAATCCAACAATTGCCCTTTGATTCTTTATCTTGAATGTATCGAAAGAAAAAAACACCGAAAGAAACAAGAAAATGAATCAAGTGATACCAAACCGAAGAAGCACGAGAAAAGCGAGGATCAAATAAGCTTATAATACGAAGGGAATTTTGGGGGAAGAAAGGAGTATTGAGAGAATGGAAGGAAGAAGGAAGAGCGCGTCACCGAGCTCTAGGGGTCGACCTCGACACGAAGGCGGAACGAAAGCGGCGGTGTCGCTTTGCGTTCGCTGATAGAGAGGAATGGAAGGTTCTGGAGCCCAGATATCGGCGTTCCGGGACTGTAAGTGGGGAGGTTTATACTGTAGAAAGATCGCCGCAAGGAACGTGGTGCCGCAACGCGGCACGGGTGCGGCCTTCGCAGATGACGCCACGCCTCGAGGAGGCGCGCATCAACAAAATTGCGGCGATTCCGCCGGTCTGGGCCCAAATTGTTGCGGCGTAGTATCCGCGTAGAAAAAGCCTTAGTACATCACCTTTTGTGCTTCATTAGGACCGGAAATGGATCCAATAAACTTTGATTGCATTTGTATTTGTAATCAAATTATATTATATTTAAATATTTATTTTTTAATTTAATTAAATTTAAATATAAATTTAAATATTTAAGTAAAAAATTAATTGAATATAGATATGAATTTGAATATCTAATAAAAAAATTAATCGAATCCGAATATAGATTTGGATATCTAATCAAAAGGTTATATCTTCATCTTTTATTTTTAATTTTACCCTAGTAATCATATCAAAGTGTATTTCAATGTTTTTGTTTGAATCATTGAAAGAGAAGTGACTGGATGATCTGTAAGCATGTGCACTAAGGATTTTAGAAAACCAAAGTAAAAGAGAGGCTCAGATTCATGTATTCGTGTATGTATCCGAATATAACAAATATGAATGTGGTTGATATCCGATTCGTATTCGTATCTATTTAGAACAAATATAAAATATATTTTAATATTTATTAATATTTATAATCGTATTTGTATCTATTAAAAAATATGAATACAAATATGAATATACTATTATCCAATTCGTATTCGATCCATTTTCAGCCCTTCGCATCCAAAGCGTGAGGCCCGCATAAAAGTGCTTGCTTTGTGGGTTGAGCCAATGCAGGCTGGAAATGATATTGAGCTGGGCTAAGCATTTTTTTTTTAGAACGATCTCTAACATGTCAAATAACATGACTGTGAAGAGAGTTCTCCAAAGCACACCGTGGATGATTGGTGCAGGATAATCAAGCAAGAGAGGAGGCATTTGGTACTGAAAATTTCTATAAAGATCATCCACAGTTAGTGAAGGTAATGAGATCATTACCTTTTATGAGATCGTTACCATCGATTGCACTCAGATGGTCCTAAGTTATCTTGATTTTTGGATTCACTATCCATCCTAATGATCTTATATACATCCTGAAGGACAGGTATCATCCAAGATTACTCCATAATAATATCTTAGATTAAAATTTAAGGACTAAAATGCCTCCAATCTATTAGAAAAAAAATCATTATTTAATACTATATAATATTATAATATATTATAATTAAATTTAAATATTATAAAAATAATACGAAATAATGATAAAATATTATAGTAATTGTCTAAAAAAATTAAAAGTACTTTTAATATTAAACAGTTAATGAACTTAAGCTTGCTAAATAGATTAATCATGAATACTTAAAAAATATTTAATCATCGGAATATAGCATATCAAATAATAATTTTAAATTATTAAACATCAGAATATCCAACATGAAGATTGCCAATTATCACTGCAGTGATTTATCAGAATAATCAAATATTTTCAAATATAATAGTACTTAAGAAGGTGGGAAAACCAAAAGTCCTGGGTGCTACATTGTTTATGACATTCTACCAGCTGTGTCATGATATTGTCAAAATATACCATAAATAAAAAAGAATCTAGTCAATTTAGGGTTTGATGTGGATGGAGAGTATATATAGTCTTGTTTGTTGTTCCACTACCACACTTATCTGGACATTTTCTCTAGTGGAAGCCATTGTCACCACTGTGTTGAGACATCTGGAGAGGGCGGGAGGGTATTTGATTAGGCTAGGTAAAGTCAGCCTGGGTTTGAGCTATATGATTCATGGTGAAGGTTAAGGTTTAGCCCAACACTTCCATACAGCTTCGCTCTAGCTTGGCTTGATACAATAAAAGCGTTTATCCATTATAAAAACACAATGTAAATATTGGTATAGTCTTACCCAAAAATGATAATATGGATGATATCACATTGGTGGAGGTATAAATGATAATATGGATAAACTTGCTCACCGGATTCTCTCTATTCCACTCATTCCGGGACATAGTTAATACTAGATTATGGAAGAGATCATGTCTCCCTAGTGCTCCTATTAGGGATCTTATGAAGATTTATAGGTCATAGGCACACATGATGGATGCGGCATGTATTTGGCGGCTTCTCATCCACCCCAAGATTCAGCTTTTTATGTGAAAGCTTTCATGAAATTATCTTTTCACATGCTCCATGCTCTCCAGAAGGGGCTGTCTATCCAGCCTACTTGCCCAGTGTGCGGACAGGAGGAAACTACTGATCATGCTATTTTACCTGCCCCAGAGTTAGATAGATTTGGCAGATTATTGGCTATCACCTTGGGAAGGATTGCACTGTTTCTCGGCAAGCGGGTCTCCTATGTCATATTCGATGGGGTACCCAGTAGCAAGCCGCCACCTGGGCTTACACAGTATATCTGGTCTGGATATCGCGGAACTTATTTGTTTTCACTAATGATCATGTATCTCCGCACAGGACTGCTAGAAAAGTTATCTCCTTATCCATGGAATACACACACCATCGCTCTGCTACTGATTTTGATAGTCCTGGCTATTGGGGCTCCTTGGCTGCTTTGGCAGCGAACTAGCATACGATTTTTATCTTTTGGGAACCCCCATCCCTAGGGTTTGTTAAAATCAACTTTGATGGTAGTGTTAGGGGCAGACTTGTTGGCCCAGCTTTTATAATCCGTGGGATTGATGATGCTATGCTGGTTGCTGGTGGCCTAGGTCTTTTGGACTGTTCTGTTCCACTGGCTGAGCTGTATGCAGCCTAGGCAGGTATCTCCTATGCCACTCGGATCCTTCTTGCTCACAATCTCCTCATTGAGGGGGATTCTCTTACTGCTATCCGATGGCTTTAGCTGGAATGCGGCGACCATGTTGCAGTTAACCCATTGCTACATGACATTCGGGACACCCTTCGGGAAGCTCACAGAGTTCACATCCATCATGTCTACCGGGAAGCCAACTCAGCGGCTGACTGGATTACGGCCTCGGTGGATTATCATTCTGGGGTTTAGATTTGGAAGTAGGGAAACCCTATCCTTTTGTACTTAAATATATTTTATTTTCTGATCTATCTTGGCTGACTCGCACTAGATCAGTGTGATCACCCGTTTGTACCAAAAAAAAAAATGGATGATATCATTTTGGTGGAGGTATATTAGGATTCTATTTTGAGCAACTTGATGCTTGGTTCCTTGGTGGACCAAACTTTAAGGATTAGACCCTGCGGGCCAACCACACTTATGATCTTGTAGCCAAATGAAAAAGTCTTTGTACACTGCCTTCGGTGCAGTAAATCTACATAAAGTGCATCGCTTCTTTTTATTAGTCCACATGAATCCTACATGGCTTGATAAGATGAGGCAAGAATACCATCTTAAATTTTGATGTGATGTGCATTAATATCTGTTCAATTTTTTTTTTTGGAATTTGTGTACAGGCTAATGTGCACGTTTTCTGAATGGGTATCGTAATTTTATAATTACGGTGTTGTAAATTTATAACTGGAATGTCGTAATTTTTTTAGCTTTCTTAATGGGTGTCTTAATTTTATAACTACGATATCATAATTTTACAACTAGGGTGTCATCTTTTTAAAAAAAATTTATGTACAGACACATTTTCTGAATGGGTGTCGTAATTTTATAACTACAGTGTCGTAAATTTATAACTGGGGTATCGCATTTTTTTTTGACTTTCTGAATGGGTGTTGTAATTTTTATAACTATGGTGTTGTAATTTTAAAACTGGGATGTCATAATTTTTTTTTCATCGAGATATCGTAAAGCTATCTTAACATTTTTTAATAGATGTCGTAGCATGTGGACCAATAAAAAGAAGCAATGCAGCCCATGTTGGATTTGCTACACCGGATACGATGTACAAAGTCTTTTTCGTAGCCAAATATCAATGTGAGGGATTAAAATTTTAAAAAGCCTATCCGTTGGGATCGGGTGTTTAATGGAAAGTCAATAGGGGTCAGGTGTTAAAGTCCGATCCTTTGAAGGGTTGGATGTCAAATTTCACTTCTATTTAAAAGTTATGATTTTAGATACAATTTCTCAAAGTACACCTGATTTTGAATATATATTGTTGCTATAAAATTTCATTCTTCGGCTTGGAAATGGTGCATGTCGGGATCCGGATAGCATTCTTCCATCCGAATGGACTTGCAAGATAGTCTTTGCACAGAAAGCACAGGGGATGGTCTCTGCTAAGGACCCTCTGACATCCAAGTCAGTAGAACTCTTGGCAATTAGACGAGAGAAGAAGGTTCCAGCAAAAGGTTATCTTAAAGATGACCTTCCGAGAGTAATGGCTTTTGCTAGAGTTTTTTGAGCTTAGATTCTGTACCTAAGGAGGTCCTAGAACTCGGTATTTATAGACTACCAGGATGGTAGGTTGTTACCTGGTTTTTTGGGTGTATCTTAGGAAGTGAAAGCCGGTGATTTGAATCTGGTTAGTTATAGGGATTAATGGTGACCGGTATGATTCGGATTCTGTCAGTTATGAGGATCGATGGTTAGAGGAGCCGATGGACGCCTCATCAAGAACTCAAGATTCAATTATTCATGGATGTTAGGCTATATTTGGTTTCCACTTTCATTTTAGGGTGTTGGGAGTCGATGCGATGGGGAATCCTGCCAGTTGATCGGCCTCATTAGGGTTTCAAAATTTTGTTGATTGTGGTCATAAGGTTATGTTTGGCTCCTTATTTCCATTTTAAAAAGGTTACTTTATGATTTGTGTGATTAAGGCGGTTCTCCCTCTGAAACATTGGTGTAACATAGGGCGAAAAGGGCGATTGAGCCAAAGGAAGGTCCTCGGTCCTGCCGAGCTATAAAGATGGCTCGGTCTTGCCAAGGCATAGGGATAGCTCGGTTTTGCCAAGGCATTCGGTCTTGCCGAGGCATAGGGCAATTTATTTTTTTTCAAACATGGCGGTTAGCGGGTTAGAAATAAAAAATGACCCTTGCCTTTTTTTATGTGCACTAATGTCGATACGGTGACAATTTTACCTCGCATCACATGCTCTTCACTTCCTAGTTCAAAGCTTAGGTTCGGGTATAGGGATTAGAGTTCTAGACTGCTTGATTTGATTGAAGGGATTCAAACCCACAGAGGCATGTCATGATGGCCTTATAAATGCCAGGTCGTCGCTTCATCATTTCTTTTAGGCGGACAAGGAAGAACCCTTCATTCTCTGCGAATGACGATTGGCGAAATGACATGCGGCAAACTCCTGCACTTACAGCATCCAGACTAAAGGCCTAGAAGCTTGGGGATTCTTGCTGGCGATATCTCGTCCTTCTATTGAGGCAGTTTAAAAGGAGCCGGGCGGCACCTTCTCCATTATGCCTTCTTCCTGTTTTTTCCTTTAGAAGTCTTACACTCATGGTTAGAAACTGTGTGGTTAGAACCTCCTTCGCTCATCCTAGAAACATGGAGTGCCTAGGCGATTTCACTTCGACGATGACTTTGGAGGATTTGGGGAAGATTCGTCGAAAGTATTGGCTTTCTCAGGACATCAGGCTACAGATGCCGGAGCCTGAGCAGAAGGTTACAGAGCAGTTGGAGTCCAAGCCTTCTTCTATGAAGAATGTCTATGGGCAGGTCTTCGATTTCCTCTTCATCCATTGGTGAAGGAGATAATGAAGTTCTATGTGTTGGCCCAGATGGCAACCCAAGAGGGGGGGGGTGAATTGGGTTCTTTAAAAAATTACCCTTTTTAAAATAGTTTGCTTGAGATTAATGAGGGCAAATGCAAGACAGCTATAAAGTGCAGTGAGTAAGATAGAGAAAGATAAAGAGATAATGAGACACTGCAAACACCAAAGATTTTATAGTGGTTCGGTGTATTCAACACCTACGTCCACTCCCAAGATTCACTTGGGTCCACACTATAATCACTCTAGATTACAGCTGAGTTGTTTTCCAAGCTCACAACTCAAACTTGTTGTTTTACCGGGTGCACAACGAACCCAGCTGGTTTTACTCGGGCTTACCAGCACAAAACCCTACACGTTGTTTTTCACGGGCTCACAACTAACCCAAGCTTAAACAAGCTTAACCGAGGTAAAACTACCTCCTCTAGTTCAATCCCCCAGATTGAACTAGCAAAAATAAGATAAGTATTGTGTGTGAATACAAAGCTCCTCAATGAGCAAATATACAAATTAAGAATAATAAGGTTTAGAAAAGCCTGATTTGTAGATAGGTTGGCTTTTGATCTTTTCTTCTTTTCTTCTTTTCTTCTTCTCCTTGCTGGATTGAATCAAGCCTCAGCTCCGATTCTTCGTGGTTGAAGCAGTTGAGAAGTGTTGAAAATCAAGAAACGAATCTCCTTTCTCCAAGTTGGGAAATCCGCCAAGACTTTGATTTGAACGCTTTGGATTCCTCTTGAGCCTTTTGGAGTGGAGTGGATTTGAGCTAGAAGGTTTTCCTTTCAAGATTCAAGCTCTCAGATTTTTGAAATGGGATTTGTCTATCTCAGATTTTCAGATTTTTTTTTCTTTTTCCGTCTCTTTTTTTTGAACAATAGACTCCCCATTTTATAGATTTCTTTTACACCCTTTTTGGAATAAAACTATCCGTTGGAGTGTACCTTCTATCAAAATATATCCGTTAGAAATGAGTAAAAATAGAAAAGTTACCGTTAGAGCTGATCTGGCAACTTCGTTTTTCGTTCCAGGTGGGTTGGAGTCGACTCTAACTTTTCTGGAGTCGGCTCTAGCTCGAGGCGATTTAAAATGTTATTTCCGGAGTCGTCTCTGGCTTTTCTGGGGTCGACAAGATGCTTTTCCGGAGTCGACTCTAACTTACCCGGAGTCGACTCTAGGTTGGAGCCAGAAAAATCGACTTTCTGCTCCGTCTGTGAGAGTCGACTCTCACAGTCTCGGAGTCGACTCTAATGGCCGTGCCAGTTCCGGAGTCGGCTCTGTGATTCTCGGAGTCGACTCTAATGTCTGCAATTCTTACCTAGACATTAGATTCGATCCAGAACACATTGTAACACTTGATTTTGATCTTTCAATAGTCTTATAGGCTGAAACACTAAATCAAAATCATTAGAGCCTTCAAAAATTATACTCACATAGTTTTGTTAATCATCAAAATCATCAATTGGGTCAACAATCTCCCCCTTTTTGATGATAACAAAAACTTTGAGTATATGCATTCAAACATTCAATCAAATTAAGGATTATAGTCATTTTAACTTTAAACCATTGAAATTAAGGTTTTGATGCCAATGTTCAATGTAAACTTTTAAAATTGTACAATCCATTAATATTGAATTATTAAACTTAATGTGCATAAGATTGTAAATGAGCTTTTTGTTAAGCTCCCCCTGCATTGAGTAGCTCCTCTTATATATAAACATCAAATTGTAACAGATTAATCATTTCAATTCATTTTTGCATAAACAATTAATTCTCCCTTCTCCCCCTTTCTTTCTTTCTTTATGCATATATAATCTTTTCTTTCTTTGCATATACACAACTATCTCTCCCCCTTTTTTGTTATTAGCAATAAGGAGAGTAAAGAAAAATTTATAATCTCAATAAAGCATAGGAGTCCAATCAATCAAAATTTTGAAAAAGTGAAATTGTATTTCATATGCAAGAACCATTACATCAGTTGATTCATTTACATTTCAAAATGAAATACATTGGATAATCAAAAACTTCCTAAGTACAAGCTATTAAACTCTAAAACAAGATCAAATATGCTTGAATACAATTTTCTTTAGATGACCTATTATCTCCATTACATCATCTTTTTGTGACTTCTTAAAATTTTCAAGGCAGGCTTCGATTTGAGAGACTGCAAGGTCAATGTCCTTCTTCAATTGACCCGTTGCATGAACATACGATCCTGATCCATCGGCAATACCTTCCATCCTTTCGAAGATCTTGTGAAGCTCAGCTCCAAAGGATTCCACAGAACTGCCTAAGGTAAAGGATAGCATGTCCAGTCTCGAATTTAATTCTTCTTTTAACTGATTAAAGTCTTCTTTCAATTGATTAATTTCATTTGACCTGTGACTGTCATACTCAGCAAGTAAGCTTCTTAACTGATCAAGTTGTTCATTTGAAAATCCTCCAGAATTTGTTATAGGCTGATGTGGAGGTGATGGAATAGAACTTGGTCCGGCCTCCGAAGGTCCAGCAGACGAAGGTCCCGCAAAAGATGAATCAGGGACTGATGGTCCCGCAGTAGATGGTCCCGGGATTTCTTCTAGTCTGGTTCCCTCTGCACCATCCCTATCTGTTCTTTCCTCTCTCCTCATCCAAACACCATTAACTTTCTTAAATCCCATTCTATGAATAGTAGAAATGCTGTAATAATCAGTGTGTCTCAGTTTTCTTAAAGGTTCATTTTCCATTATGAGCACACCTATTCTCCATCCCATCATCCCTCGCTCCGAGAATTCAAATCGTCTACCACATAGAGAAAACCTCTCCGAACTTCACATAAATCACCAAATTGAATTCTTTCCTCCCAGTGGTAATTCTGGTCTTACCAGTCTAATTGAATCAACCTTAGGAGATGAGGGTGAAGGTGGAGAATCCTCTTGAGTGGCCGAAGAGGAAGAAGGCGATGGTTGCCTTCGAACCGTGCGTCTTCTCGTTGGAACGGATGCTCCAGCGACGAATCCGCGCCTCTTTGGTGCCATTGAGAGGATTGGAAGCTTAATCAAGGGTTTTGAGTGGATTTGGGGAAGTTGGAAAAATTTTGGATTTCTTAGGTTTAGGAGACGATTGGAATGTTTGGGGGTCGACTCCGCCTTTTTATTTTTGACCTAACTCGACTTAGAGTCGACTCCCGAAAACTGGGTGTCGGCTCCGAGCCAGAAAGTCTGTCAGCGCTCGTATTAGAGTCGGCTCCACAAAAGCCAGAGTCGGCTCTAATCACTTAGACAGAAAATCAAAAACTCAGGTGTCGACTCCGCAAACTGTCAGAGTCGACTCTAACAGTTTCAGAGATAAAAAATTGAGTTTCAACGATTTGAAACTATTCAAATTAATCATCAAATTATAGATTTAAGTTCTTTAGCAATTGGGGAAACAATGAATCAAGATCTAGATAGATTTCCTTATTGAAATATCAAGATTTTTCAAGAAAATGATGAAATCTAGATAGATGTCCTTAAGAGTTTCAGAAAACTATTCCAAAGGATCACAAACTCCTAATTCTCCTCTAAGATAACAAAATCTTTCTTCACTTAAGGGTTTTGTTAATATATCTGCAAGTTGTTCTTCAGTATTCACATAATCAAGACAAATTTCATTATTGGCTACATGTTCTCTTATAAAGTGATATCGTATTTCAATATGCTTTGTTCTTGAATGTTGAATTGGATTTTTAGTAAGATTTATTGCACTTGTATTATCACATCTTATGGGTGTCTTATCAAGTGTGATACCATAGTCTTCAAGTTGTCTCTTAATCCATAGGATTTGAGCACAGCAACTTCCAGCTGCAACATATTCTGCTTCCGCAGTAGATAATGCAACCGAATTTTGCTTTTTGCTAAACCATGAGATTAAGTTACTTCCTAAAAATTGGCATGCACCACTTGTGCTTTTTCTATCTAACTTGCATCCGGCATAATCAGAATCTGAGTATGCAATTAGATTTAATGTGGAATCTCTAGAATACCATAAACCTACATTTTTTGTTCCACTTAAGTATCTTAGTATTCTTTTAACAGCTATTAAGTGTGATTCTTTAGGTTCTGATTGAAATCTAGCACATAGACATACAGAAAACATAATATCTGGTCTACTTGCTGTTAAATAAAGAAGGGATCCGATTATACCTCGATAATACTTCTGATCAACCTTTTTACCTTCTTCATCTTTGTCCAGCTTGCATGAAGGACTCATTGGTGTTCCGAGGGGTTTAATTGATTCCATACCAAATTTCTTTAGAATCTCTCTTGTGTACTTTGTTTGGTTGATAAAGATACCCTCTTTGCTTTGTTTGATTTGGAGTCCAAGGAAGAAGTTGAGTTCTCCCATCATGCTCATCTCGAATTCTCCCTGCATTAACTTAGCAAATTCTTGACATAGAGAATCGTTAGTAGCACCAAAAAACAATGTCATCAACATATATTTGTACTACAAGTAAATCTTTACTTTTTCTTTTCAAAAATAGTGTTTTATCAACATTTCCTCTTGTGAAATCATTTTCAATTAAGAATTTACTTAACCTATCATACCAAGCTCTAGGTGCTTGTTTCAAACCATATAATGCTTTGTGTAATTTAAAAACGTGATTTGTAAATTCGTGATCTATAAAACCAGGTGGTTGTTCTACATATACTTCTTCATTTATAAATCCATTTAAAAATGCGCTTTTAACATCCATTTGAAATAAATTAATGTTCATGTGACATGCAAATGCTAGTAATAGCCTAATAGCTTCTAATCTAGCTACAGGTGCAAAAGTTTCATCAAAATCAATGCCTTCTTCTTGATTATATCCTTTTGCAACTAATCTAGCTTTGTTTCTAATTACAATGCCATTTTCATCAAGTTTATTTCTAAAAACCCATTTTGATCCTATTACTGAATGATTTTTAGGTCTTTCAACTAAAGTCCATACATTATTTCTTGTAAATTGATTTAATTCTTCTTGCATTGCTAACATCCAATTGTTATCTTTTTCAGCATCTTCTATAGTTTTAGGTTCAATTTGTGAAACAAATGCAAGATGATTACTGATATTTCTCATATATGATCTAGTTCTTATACCTTGAGATGGATCACCTATAATCAATTCCTTGGGATGACTATGGGCATATCTCCAGTCTCTTGGAAGATCTATATCATTATGATCAATATTGACATCATCGTCCTTATGTGAGTCATCATCTTTAGCCTCTTGTTCATGATCAGAAGATACTTCAATATTAAGTTTTTCAAGATCTTTTTCAATTATGTTTGTATCTTCCTCATCATCAATCTTTTCAGATCCAGTTGCTAAAGATTCATCAAACACTACATGTATGGATTCTTCAACAATTAAGGTTTTCTTGTTAAAGATTCTATAAGCTTTACTAGTTGTTGAATAACCTAGAAAAATTCCTTCATCAGATTTAGCATCAAATTTTCCTAAGTTGTTTTTACCATTATTATGAATGAAACATTTACATCCAAATGCATGAAAGTATTTTATATTTGGTTTTCTTTCATTCCATAATTCATAAGGTGTTTTCTTTAAGATTGGTCTTATTAAAGCTCGATTTAAGATGTAGCATGCTGTGTTAATAGCTTCCGCCCAAAAATACTTTGGTAGGTTACTTTCGCATAGCATGGTACGGGCCATGTCTTCTAGAGTCCTATTTTTTCTTTCAACTACACCATTTTGCTGTGGAGTCCTAGGGGCTGAAAAATTATGATTAATTCCATTTTCAGTGCAGAAATTTTCAAATAAGTGATTTTCAAATTCTGTTCCATGATCACTTCTTAGAGATACTATAGTAGTGTTTTTCTCATTTGTGACTTTCTTGAAGAATTTCAGGAATATCGAGAAAGTCTCATCTTTGTGAGCTAAAAACATTACCCAAGTATATCTAGAATAATCATCTACAATCACTAGACCATATTTCTTTCCTCCTAGACTTGTGGTTCTAGTTGGTCCGAAAAGATCCATGTGAAGTAGCTCTAAAGCCCTAGAAGTTGAAACAACATTTTTAGATTTGAAAGAACTTCTCGTTTGTTTTCCAAATTGACATGCATCACAAATTTTGTTGTTCTCAAAATCTAGTTTAGGTAATCCTTTAACTAAATCCATTTTAATTAGTTTTGAAATAAGGTGTGTGCTTGCATGACCTAATCTACGATGCCATAACCATCCAATATCATTTATGTTAGCATTGTCAGCAATTAGGCAATGACTACTTTCAGATAATTTATCTAAGTCAACTAAGTACACATTGCCATATCTATAACCAGTAAAAACAATGCTATCATTAATGGAATCAGATACTATGCAAATAGAAGATTTAAATGAAACATTAAAGTTCTTATCACATAGTTGGCTTATACTAATTAAATTGTGCTTTAAACCATTAACATAAAGTACATTATCAATAACTATAGATGGAGTTATGCGAACTTTACCAAGGCCCATAATTTGACCTTTACCGTTATCGCCAAACGTCACAACTCCACCTTTCTTTTCTTCCAGGGTGATGAATTCATCTTTGTCACCCGTCATATGTCTTGAGCAGCCACTATCAAGGTACCACTTTTTCTTTGATCTTTTGGCTACAAGACATTCCTGCAACATAATTTAAACTTTATGTTTAGGTACCCAAGCTTTCTTGGGTCCTTCATGGTTAGCAGCAATAAAAATTGTTCCTTTCGGAACCCATATTTTCTTTGCTTTAATATTTAACTTGTTATTATTCAACATTTTGCATTCAAATGATTTATGACCCTTTTCATTACATTTGAAACAAGTTATATTACTTTGGTTGGCTTTTATAAAGATATTCTTTAAAGATTTTTGTTTCCTTAATGTGTTATACCCTAAACCTGCTTTGTCAAAAACAGCTTTTTGACTATCTAAAATCATATTTAGTTTTGTTGAGCTTAGAGTAAATTTTTCAACAATGTCTTTATATTTTTTAACATCTTTCTTAAGAAAATCATTTTCATTAGAGATAGATTCTTTTTCTTTAATTAGTTTTTCCTTTTCAGATTTAATCAATTCAAACTTATGAACACAATCATTCTTTTCATTAAGAAGAGTTTCCATTTTATCTTTCAAATCTTAACTACAAGATTTAATTCATTTTTCTCATTGATTAAATTTAAGTTTTCAGTTTTCAAAGATTTGTGTTTCTTTTTCAAAAAATCAATCATCAATTCATTGAAAGCTTCAAACATTTCATCAAATGTAAATTCATCATCGGGGGTTTCGGTGCTTACCTCTTCGTTGTCGTCCGCCATGAAGCATATGTTTGCGACTTCCTTTTGCTCTTCTTCTTCGGAAGAAGATTCCTCGCTATCACTCCAAGTCGCCATATAAGCCTTCTTCTTCTTTTTATAGGCTTTCTTCAATCTAGGACATTCATTTCTAAAGTGCCCCGGTTTATTACATTCATAGCATGTCAAGGGGTCTTTCTCTTTTTCCTTGTCCTTGTCCTTAATCTTATCCTTTTCTCCTTCCCACTTAACTCCAAATTTTTTCTTGTGGAAGGGTTTCTTTTTCCTCATAAATCTCTTAAATTTCTTTGCTAAGAGAGCAGTCTCATCATCATCATCATCATCATCATTGCTGCTGCTCTCTTCATCTTTTGCAGCTTTGAGGGCAATCATTTTCTTTTTCTTTGAATCCTCCTCAACATGCTGCCTCATAGTCAGCTCATGGGTCATTAGGGATCCTAGAAGCTCCTCTAAGGGTAAAGTATTGAGGTCCTTAGCTTCTTGGATTGCAGTCATCTTTGCTTCCCATGATCTTGGTAGAGACCTAAGAATTTTCCGAACAAGTTCAGAGTTAGTATATGTCTTACCAAGACTTTTCAAACCATTTATAATGTCAGTGAATCTAGTGTACATGCATGCAATGGTTTCAGATTGTTCCATATTAAATAACTCATATTTGTGAACAAGAATATTTATTTTGGATTCTTTCACTTGATTGGTACCCTCATGGGTAACCTCTAATCTATCCCAAATCTCCTTTGCGGAATTACAAGTGAGATTCTATTGAATTCATTAGCGTCTAATGAGCAATATAGTACATTCATGGCTTTAGCGTTAAGCTGTGCCATTTTCTATCATTATCATTCCAGTCCCTTTCGGGCTTAGGAACAATAGTGCCATCAATAACGTGTGTGGGTGTACTAGGTCCATTAATTATAACACCCCAAAGCTCATAATCAGAAGCTTGAATGAATATCCTCATTCTAGCTTTCCAATAAGAATAGTTTGAGCCATTAAAAAGTGGAGGTCTATTCGTAGAATGACCTTCAGCAAAAGAACCAACTTGTGTTGCCATTTGGAACTTTAGCTCTTGATCGTGTGATCAAAATCTAATGAGCACTAGCTCTGATACCAATTGTTGGCCCAGATGGCAACCCAAGAGGGGGGGGGGTGAATTGGGTTCTTAAAAAATTACCCTTTTTAAAATAGTTTGCTTGAGATTAATGAGGGCAAATGCAAGAAGCTATAAAGTGCAGTGAGTAAGATAGAGAAAGATAAAGAGATAATGAGACACTGCAAACACCAAAGATTTTATAGTGGTTCGGTGTATTCAACACCTACGTCCACTCCCAAGATTCACTTGGGTCCACACTATAATCACTCTAGATTACAGCTGAGTTGTTTTCCAAGCTTACAACTCAAACTTGTTGTTTTACCGGGTGCACAACGAACCCAGCTGGTTTTACTCGGGCTTACCAGCACAAAACCCTACACGTTGTTTTTCACGGGCTCACAACTAACCCAAGCTTAAACAAGCTTAACCCGAGGTAAAACTACCTCCTCTAGTTCAATCCCCCAGATTGAACTAGCAAAAATAAGATAAGTATTGTGTGTGAATACAAAGCTCCTCAATGAGCAAATATACAAATTAAGAATAATAAGGTTTAGAAAAGCCTGATTTGTAGATAGGTTGGCTTTTGATCTTTTCTTCTTTTCTTCTTTTCTTCTTCTCCTTGCTGGATTGAATCAAGCCTCAGCTCCGATTCTTCGTGGTTGAAGCAGTTGAGAAGTGTTGAAAAGCAAGAAACGAATCTCCTTTCTCCAAGTTGGAAAATCCGCCAAGACTTTGATTTGAACGCTTTGGATTCCTCTTGATCCTTTTGGAGTGGAGTGGATTTGAGCTAGAAGGTTTTCCTTTCAAGATTCAAGCTCTCAGATTTTTGAAATGGGATTTGTCTATCTTAGATTTTCAGATTTTTTCTTCTCTTTTTCCGTCTCTTTTTTTTGAACAATAGACTCCCCATTTTATAGATTTCTTTTACACCCTTTTTGGAATAAAACTATCCGTTGGAGTGTACCTTCTATCAAAATATATCCGTTAGAAATGAGTAAAAATAGAAAAGTTACCGTTAGAGCTGATCTGGCAACTTCATTTTTCGTTCCAGGTGAGTTGGAGTCGACTCTAACTTTTCTGGAGTCGGCTCTAGCTCGAGGCGATTTAAAATGTTATTTCCGGAGTCGTCTCTGGCTTTTCTGGGTCGACAAGATGCTTTTCCGGAGTCGACTCTAACTTACCCGGAGTTGACTCTAGGTTGGAGCCAGAAAAATCGACTTTCTGCTCCGTCTGTGAGAGTCGACTCTCACAGTCTCGGAGTCGACTCTAATGGCCGTGCCAGTTTCGGAGTCGGCTCTGTGATTCTCGGAGTCGACTCTAATGTCTGCAATTCTTACCTAGACATTAGATTCGATCCAGAACACATTGTAACACTTGATTTTGATCTTTCAATAGTCTTATAGGCTGAAACACTAAATCAAAATTATTAGAGCCTTCAAAAATTATACTCACATAGTTTTGTTAATCATCAAAATCATCAATTGGGTCAACACTATGGCATTTATCCGATGATTGTGGCTCCAAACAATTGGCACCATGTCATTGGGTTCATCTCCATGTGCTCTCTTGTAGGGGTGATGGCGATAGTTCCCCTTGCTATAGCCTTATCTTCCTGAAGAACTCTGAGTGGCTCTTTATCGGACTCCAAAGGTCTTTCAAGAGGATATTAGGCATTCCATTTCTATAAAGGGATGGAAGTCTAGATTCTTCTTTGCTGAATGGGACGATGGGTTCGACTTCCTCCAAGTATGGGAAAACTATCTTGCGGATCTGAACAAGCGCCCAATGCTAACATTGCGGAAGGAAGAAGACCTCAGTGTTCTTCATAGCAGTAAAGTGCTATCGATCAACGTTTTCTTGGCTGATGATGCTCTCTACAATGCTGGGCTTAGCCTTGTTGACCTACGATGTAAGTTTCATTTTTATCTTATGCTGAATGGATTGTGGCGGTCTTCAATTGACCAAATTCTTATTCACTGTGTTCGCAGCCGAGAGGTTGAGGCTTGTAGCTTAGTTAAGGGAGAGGTTGGGCAAGCGCATTAGAAAGTGCGGTTCTGAGGAAGGGCACAAGCCTGAGAAGAAACCTCATCTCCCCGAATCGAGTTCAAGGATGGTGAAGAAAATAAGATCGGTCAGCAATCTCCTACACCGACGAGAAGATAAAAGGAGGTGCCGATGGAGAGGGAGAGAGAAAGGCTGGTCCCACTGGAGGAGAGGCCGGTGGTCGAATAGAGTTTGGGAGAGGAAGTCAACAAAGCTCCCAACTCGAAAATAATAGTGGTGCTAGATGACTCCGATGGGATGCCACCAACCAGTCACGTGATTCTTCCTCCCAGCGATAAAGAACTTCTTCCTGAAGGGACTGAAGGTCTGGAGGTACCTTCAGCTCAAGAGTCTCTTGCTGAAGAGACAAGGGAGGTTGAGAGAGTCACTGAAGCGCAGGAGGAGCCTCCTGTTGAAGAGTTCTCCCCTGAAGAACCGAGAGAGGTTGGACAAACAATCACGGATCAGAGAGAGTCCTTGGCCGAGGAAGCTAATCAGCCGAGGTTCCTTAGGCTGAAATTCCTTAGGCTGAGATTCCTTTGGCCGAAGCTCTTAGTTCACTGCTTCCTAACCCTGAGACTGAGGAAGTGTTGGCTGCTTTGATTCGGTCTATTCTTAGCGGAGTAGAGGGTTCTTCGCCAGTAAAGCCCATTGAAGAAGATCTCATCTCTGTAGCACTTGAGCTATCGGGCTTGCCGAGGGACATGGAGCTTTTACCCGAGCTCAGTCATTTTGCTCTTACGAGGATCATGACTGCTTATGCTTTTCGGGTAAGTAAAAATGACAAGGCATCCTTTTCTTTTAATTTGTCCGGTTGAAAGATAGGAAGGAGGTTGCCAACCTTCGGGAGAAAGCAGCGTTGGTTGATGAAACTTCTAAGGCTCTGGTTGCGACCCAAAGTCTACTTGACCGGGTGGCTAAAACCGGAAAGATTGCCTAGGAAGAGGTATCAAGACTTCGGGCAGAAGTTACCGAGCTTAAGAAAGCTTGTGAGTCGGCCAATAAACAATTTGCTTGAGAAAAAGAGAGTCTGAATAAGCAACTTACCAGGCTTATGGTTGACCTGGCTCAGGCTCAGAAAGAGGTTGAGGATAGATGGTTGAAGCATGATGACACCATGAGAAGGGTACATTGATATAAGAAGGATAAGACAAAGGCTCATGAGTAGATTGAGCGAATGAAAGTGGAAATTGCTCGGTGGGATGAAGAGGTATGACTCAGCAAGCTCTTTTTCTTTATTTCATTGTTACTTCTCTTCTAACTTTGTTGGTTCGGTCGATTTTGTTTTTCAGATAAAGAATATCAAGACTGAAGCTAACGGCAAGATAAGAACTTTGAGTGGGGAGCTGGCTTCGAGTCGCCGAAAGTGTTCTGAGCTATGCGACCAAGTGGTTGAAGCTAACAAGCAGACCGCCTCGGCAGTGGAGGGGTACAAAAATATTGCCTAGTTCATAGAAGAGTGAATGACAGCTTGTGAGGAGGCATACCGGGTCGGGGGAGAGGAAGCGTGATCAACAGTATCTCAAGAATACCTGGATTTGGACCTCTCCTTTTTAGAAGCTAAGAATTATTGTGCTCGTACGTTGGTGGCCGAATCATTGGTAGTTCAATCGTCCGCCGAAGCCGAGTATGAAGATATTCTGAATATTGACTTCGAAGTAGCTTCGGTCATGAATATAGTTAAGGGTCCATCGTCAGCTATTCAAGAAGGAGAAGTTTCGTAGCTTGGTGCCGAAGGGATCGAAGCTCCGCTGTCAGCTACCTTTGAAGTGGGCCAGTCAAACCAGCCTCCCTCGGATATTCTCGAAGTTGCTCCTGCGATCGAGCCTAAGACTTAGGAGTTTTCTTGTACTTTTCATTTATGTAATGAGAAAAGTTTTTTTGAACATTTGTATCAACTTTGTAGTGTCGACTTTCAAGAATGAAGCTCTATTCTTTTGCAATTACTTGTGTCCTTTGCCATGTGAGTATTATCGACTTAGTTGTTCCCTTGGAGTATTCTGCAATCTAGCGAGTTTAGCCATTCAAATTCTATTTTTATCGAATTGCGTAGGTAGTTTGGTTTTGCCAAGATTAGGAAAGCCTCATTCGAGTTTACCGAGGCATAGATATAACTCAGCCTTGTCGAAGCTTGTCGATAATTTGGCTTTGCCGAAGTAGGGGAGCTTGCCCCTTCCAAGGTTAGAGAGATTGCTCGGATTTACCGAGGCTCACCAATAGTTCAATTTTTTTGAGCTTCGTTGATATCTCAATTTTTCCAAGGCCTTTGCTCAGCAATTAATAGGCCCTATTCCCGAGATGAGTTCACTGTCCGCATATGTCAAGTAATAAATTGATTTGCGTCATGTGCCCCTCCCTAGCCTATCTTTGGCATTTATACGTACTTTGGAAACCAAAATGACTTCTTGCATTTAAGCCACTAGGGTTGAGATCGAGGGAGGATTCCTTACTTAGTCATGCGATGTGAGGGGAGACTCTTCGTGTATCCGGCGGGAGCAACTGAGAGGATGAGACATGGCCAACCTTTTGGCTCGGGAAGCACTCATCTCATCAGGCAATGAGAAACTTCTCGGCTTCCACCCGAAAAAGAGCAGATGAGAGACACGTGGTGCCAACGAGGATTGGAACACGGCGATCGATGTGCTTCAAATCTTAGGGCTCTCTCCTCATTGATAGCGATCGTACCCTGTTCCATGGCTAAAAAATGGGGGAAAGGGAGCACTGAGCATAGCTGAAAAATTCCTTTCCTTTGAGTGTGAAAGAGCTTGTAAGAGCTTAATCCATGTCAAAATCAGAGGCCGAGGAGTTGGCCTTTCTCTTCGAGATTCGGCTTGGGTTGATGGTTTAGATGAAGAAGTTGGTGAAAAGCAAGCCAGTCCTAAGGCATTAGGGAGCAAACCCATCGGATCTCACAAAGCACAAGCAAGGCACCACTGGAGATGGCCCCAAAATCTTCTTCTCGGAATATAAATGTGGAGAATAAGGAGAAGAAGGAGAAGAAGAAGGGAGAAACTATAGAGGTCATACAGGAGGTGCAAAAAAGGCATTCTCGTTTGACCTCCTACTTCCTTAGGTTTTTCATTGTCAGCAGCAATTGCTGCTGATTCACTAAAGAGATGCCTGAAGATCCATCAGGTGTCTTCTTAAAGCATGGGAAGCTCAAGGTAAGTTTCTTCGACTTAAGCTTCTTTTCATATCTTTGCCCTAAGTTCCGAAGCTTGCCGCCCAACATAGTTTGAAGGCGATCTTCATGTTCTTCCAAAGTCGAAGCATCACTGCTGCGATAACTGTAAGCAGACTTTATTCATGTAAATTTTTTTTACATCTTCTATGCTGTAACGCACTTGTAATGACTTGTAATAAGCTATAATTCCTTGTAATGAAATATTTTGAAGTGAATGATTTTTTTTTTCTTAAATTACTCACTCTTCGATTGTTTGCTCCTTTTGCTGAGTTTCTGTCGCTTTATCACGACTTGTCAGTTCTTTTGGCCTCATCGAGGTATAAACTATACTTAAGCATGCCGAGCCTAACTTTTTCGATTTGACCAAGGTACAGGAGAAACTCAGACTTGCCGAGATATTGAAATATCTGATCAGCTCAGAAAAATGAATACTTGGTTTTTCCCAAGTCTTGAATAAATACTGTCGATTTGTCAAACCTCGTAGAACATTTAGGAGAAATAAGAATTTAGTGTCTGCCAACTTTTAGGCAGTCTCACTCAGCCTTATCAATGTTTATAGGATGTTCGATCGTACCAAATCTTGGAGAGAGGAGTACTAAACATTTATGGAGCACTTGGATGTACCGAGGTTTGGAGATCCCCGGTTAGCTTTGCCAAGGTTTAGTATAATAGGCACTTAGCCTTTACCAGGTCATAAGCAAACTCGGTTAGTTATGCAATTGTTCATAGGATGTTCGATCATGCCAAAACTAGAGAAATTTACCTGGGCCTGCCAAGGTACGAAGGAGATTGCTCGACCATATCAAGGTACAGAGAAAGTTGCTTGGCCATAACGAGGTATGGAGAAAGTTTTACTTGGCCCTACCAAGGTACAAAGAAAGTTGCTCGGCCATGCCAAGGTATGGAGAGAGTTTTACTTGGTCCTGCTAAGGTACAAAGAAAGTTGCTTGGCCATGCTGAGGTACGGAGGAACTTGCTCGGTCGTGCCTAGGTATGGAGAGAGTTTTACTTGGCCCTGCCAAGGTACAAAGAAAGTTACTCGACCGTGCCAAGGTATGAAGAGAGTTTTACTTGACCTTGGTAAGGTACGAAGAAAGTTTCTCGACCGTGCTGAGGTATGGAGAGAATTTAACTTGGCCCTGCTAAAGTATGGAGATAGTTGCTCGGCTGTACCAAGGTACGAAAAAAATTTTACTTGATCCTACCAAGGTACGAAGATAATTACTCGGTCATGCCGAGATACGAAGAAAGTTGCTCGATCATGCCAAGGTATGAAAAAAATTTACTTGGCCCTGCCAAGGTATGAAAATAGTTGCTTAGCCATGCCGAGGTACGAAATTAATTTTACTTGGCCTTGTTAAGGTACGAAGATAATTGCTGACCGTACCGAGATATGGAGAAAGGGACCCATAGGTCGATAATTAGGTGAGACATGTCTTTCAATAGCAACTTGGAGGAAATGATCAAAATGAAGATGTTTAAACTCAAGAGTAAAGTTTCATTACAACGAGCGAAATAGCTCGGTTTAGATATACCTTACTGATGATATATCTGAAGGTTGTCCGCATTCCACATCCATGGGATAGCTCTTTCATCTATATCTTGGAGCTTGTAGGTACCCGATTTGATGACTTCTGCAACTTGATAGGGGCCTTTCAGTTTGGGGATAGCTTTTCTTGCTTTAACGGTTTGAAAATTGACATTTTGCAAAGCATCAGGTCACCGGAAAGGAACGGCTTTCCTTTAACTCAGAAGGAATGATACCAGGCTACTCGTTGTTGATAGGCATCCATTCAGATCCGAGCCTTTTCCTTGACTTCTTCTATCAAGTCGAGGTTGGCTCAGAGTAGCTTGTCATTCAACTCCTCTAAGTAACTCTTGAACCATTGCATAGGTAACCCCACCTCTACAGGGATGACGACTTTAGTATCAAAGGCTATCCTGAATGGAGTTTCACCGGTGAGGATCCCTTTGGTGGTTCAGTAGGCTCATAGGACATGAAAGCTTATCTGCCCATCTATCTCATGCCCTATTAAGCCAGTACTTGATTCCTTGTAGCAAGGTCTGATTCGTAACCTCCTCTTCACCGTTGGCTTGAGGGTGGCCGATTGAGGTGAGCCGATGGTTGATGCCATGGTCTTCACAAAATTTTTGGAATCTTGAGTTGTCAAACTATTGGCCATTGTCAGTGATTATGGTGTGTGAAAGATCAAACCGATAGATAATAGATCTCCATACGAAATCCTTGGCTCGAGCTTCAGTTATCTGAGCAACCACCTCGGCTTCGACCCACTTAGTGAAGTAATCGATTGCCACAAACAAGAATTTTCTTTGCCCAGTAGCGGATGGAAAGGGGCTGAGAATATCCATTCCCCATTTAGAAAAAGGCCAAACAGATGATATCGGCGTTAGATAGCAAAAAGGAGCATTTGGATATTGGAGTGCCGCTGGCATGAATCATAGGCTCGAACAAAATCGTCAAAGTCCTTCTTCATGGTCGGCCAGTAGTACCCTTGGCATAGCACCTTATGACATAAGGCTCGGCCACCTAGATGGTTACCGTAGATACTTTCCTGAACCTCTCATAAAGAATAATTGGCCTCTGACGGCCGAAGACATTTGAGAAGCGGCATGGAGAAGGAGCACTTATACAACTGATCGTTAAGCAGAACATAATGAGACGCTTGCATCTTTAATTTTCTTGCCTCCTTTTTGTCCGCCAAAAGAGATCCATCTTTGAGGAATCTAAGAAATGGGTCGATCCAAGATGGCTCGGCTTCGATCTGCATTACTTGGTTGGCATCTACAATGCTGGGCTTCTCGAGGACCTCCAAATGGAACTTTCGCTCAAGATCCATGGAGTCCATGGTGGCCAGCTGGGAGAGAAGGTCGGCACATGTATTTTCGGTTCTTGAAACTTGGATAACTTCAAGATTGAAGAAGTTAGATGATAGGTCGCATACCTTTTGAAGGTACCGAACCATGTTCTGTTCCCAAGCTTTGAACTCTCCTCGCACGTGGCCAACAACCAACTGGGAATCGGTATAGACGTTCACCTTCCTCACTTTTAGATCGTGGGCGATTCGGAGCCCGGTGAGCAAAGTCTTATACTCGACTTCATTATTGGAGACCGTAAAGAAGAAATGGATGTTGTATTCAAACGTTGCTCCTTCTGGGCTGGTGAGGACTAAGCCCGCTCCAAAACCATTTATGTTGGAGGACCCATCTATATGGAGCAGCCATAAAGCTTCAGACTTTGGTTGCTCAGAGATCTCTGTGGTTGAACCATCATTCAGTATTGTACACTCAAGAAGAAAATCTGCCAGAACTTGTGCCTTGATAGCGGGGCGAGGCTGTTACTGGATGTCATGCTCGCTTAGCTCGACAACCTACTTTGCCATTCTCCTTGACACTTCTGAGCGATGAAGAACTAACTTGATTGGTTGGTCAGTTAGGACCACCACATCATGCGCTTGGAAGTAAGGCATAGCTTTGGGCAGATGTTATTAAGGTCAATACCATCTTTTCAATTCATGTATACCTTATTTTGATATCACGAAGTAATTTGCTGACATAGTAGACCAGCTTTTGAAGTTTGTTCTCTTTCCGGATCAACATGGATCCGACAGCATTCTTCGAGACTGCCAGTACAGATATAGGATTTTCCCAAGCTTTAGGTTACTGAGGAGTGGTGGTGAATCGAGGTACCTTTTAAGGTCCTCGAAGGATTTCTGACAATCCGGTGTTCACTGAAAGTTCTTAGCCGATCAAAGTACCTTGAAAAAAGATAGACACTTCTCTGCAGACCGGGCAACGAAATGGTTGAGAGCCACTATCCTTTCCGTAAGGCGCTGCACCTCTTTAATCAACCTAGGGGGCATCATTTTCTAAAGAGCTTGAATATTCTGGGGGTTTACCTCGATACCCCATTGAGAAACCATGAAGCCCAAAAACTTTTCAGAGTTGACTCTGAAGGCATACTTGGTTGGATTTAGCTTCATGTGATATTTTTGAAGTGTTGCGAAGCTTTCTGTGAGATCGTCGATGTGCTGAGATGCTTTTTTGCTTTTAACCAGCATATCATCGATGTAAACCTCCATATTTCGATCTATTTGTTCTTTAAAGACTTTATTGACCAGCCTTTGATAGGTTGCTCCAGCATCCTTTAAGCCGAAGGGCATGACTTGGTAACAATATATACCTCTATCAGTAATGAAGGCTATCTTTTCTTCATCTTCAGGTGCCATCCGAATCTGATTACAGCCCAAGTAAGCATCCATGAAGGTCAGCATCTGGTGGCCCGAGGTAGCATCCACTAGCTAATTGATTCTTAGCAATGAGAAACTGTCCTTTGGGTGGGCTTTGTTGAGATCCATGAAGTTGATGCAGATCCCTTATTTGTCATTCGACTTCTTTACCATAATGACGTTTGCCAGCCAGTTGGGATAGTTTACCTTCCAAATGAAGTTTGCCTTAAGGAGCTTGTCAACTTCCTTCTCGATGGCCTTCTGACGCTCTAGGACGAAGCTCTTTTCTTTTGTTTAACAGGTCAGAATGCCTCATCCATAATAAGTTGGTGGACGAAGACATTCGGGCTAATTCCTGACTTATCTAAGGCTAACCAGGCAAAAACATCAGCATTCCTTTGGAGAAAGTCAATCAGGTCTTGCCGAGGTTTTTCTTTCAGTTGCAATCTGATCTTTACGGTTTGGTCTTGCCGAACCTCCTCAAGTTGCACTTCTTCAAGCTCCTCGATTGGCCTCCTTGTTTGGCAAAATCTTCCCAAGCATCAAGCCCGTCAACCTCGGGTCTCCTAGACTGAAGGTTGGTGATGAAACAGTACCGAGCTGTCGCTTGGTTTTCCCAAACTATGCCTGATGATGCCCAATCACCGATCCTGAATGTTGGGAATGGAGTGCTTCTCCAACCTTCGCTTCACCGGGTTGCCCGCAAAGAAGTCCCAAGACCGAAGAGGATTCTTCGGTGGGACCCTTCGACGCTCAAGTTAGCGACTGAGGTCACAGGTGAAAAGGGGGCTCGAATGAGCCCTTTTTGGTGTGGAAAAAGAGATCAATCTGATGCCGCTAGATCACCCCCTCGAACGTCCGCGAGCGTCCGGTCGCCCTCTCCAGCAAGCCCGAGATCTTCTGGCGAGCTTCTCACATCTGGGAGCCTGCAAAAAGTCCTGGGGGCCGGAGATTCCGGCGGGGACCTTCCGACGCTCAAGTCAGTGCTCTGGGCCATAGCCATGAGCTTGAGGAAGCTCGAAAGAGAAAGAGAGAGAGGCTCGGAGAGGAGCTCTCTGTGAGCAAAAATGAGCGTTTAAGAGTATTGTTGTGGTTATCAGTCTTAGTCCCGTTCAGTTCAGTTACCTGGTCGGAGGTCCCTCTTACCCATTTTATAGGTGCTTAGAGTTTGTCTGGCTTGACTAGTTGAGGCCTTGTAATGATGACCTTGATGGGTGAAGTGTCAGAGCTGATGTATGTGAGGCATGGGGTTCTACCACTTGTTAGAGCATTTAAGGTGATGGCAGCAATGGCAGAGCTTGCTTCCTTCTTTGATATGTTAGGACTGCAGGTCAAGTCCCATCAAAGTGGGTGGCTGCAGCTGGTTGGTGGGTCCTTTCCCATCGGAGAGGGAAAAGCCGAGGCCATCCTCCCCGGCCAGAAAGTGCCGGGGCGGGGCTGGCCAGGGATGGCTGGGGCCGGCCGGCCGGCTCGGAGATGCCGGGGCCGAGAAGGGCCGGCCAGGATGGCCGGGGATGACTCGGCGGGCCTAAAGATGTCAGGGCCGAGAGGGGCCGGCCAAGGATGGCTGGGGCCGACTCGGCGGGCACGGAGATGCCGGGGCCGGCTGGGAAGTGCCGGAGTCGGCCGGAAGGGGCCGGGGCCGCCTAGCTTGGACACGCCGGGGGCTGGCTAGGAGAGTGCCGGGGCCAGCTGGGAGGTGCCGGGGCCGCTTAGCTTGGACACGCCGGGGCCGGCTAGGAAAGTGTCGGGCCGCTTAGCTTGGACACGCCGGGGGCCGGCTAGGAAAGTGCCAGGGCTGGCTGGGAGGTGCTGAGGCCGCCTATCTTGGACACGCCGGGGGCCGGCTATCTTGGACACGCCGGGGGCCGGCTAGGAAAGTGCCGGGCCGCTTGGACACGCCGGGGGCCACCTAGCTTGGACACATCGGGGGCCGGCTAGGAAAGTGCCAGGCCGCTTGGGAGGTGCCGGGGCCGCCTAGCTTGAACACGCCGAGGGCCGGCTAGGAAAGTGTCAGGCCGCTTGGGAGGTGCCGAGGCCGCCTAGCTTGGACACGCCAGGGGCCGGCTAGGAAAGTGTCGGGCCGCTTGGGAGGTGCCGGGGCCGCCTAGCTTGGACACGTCGGGGCCAGCTAGGAAAGTGCCGGGGCTGGCTGGGAGGTGCCGGGGCCGCCTAGCTTGGACACGCCAGGGGCCGGCTAGGAAAGTGCCGGGCCGCCTAGCTTGGACACGCCGAGGGCCGGCTAGGAAAGTGCTGGGCCGCTTGGCTTGGACACACCGGGGGCCGGCTAGGGAAGTGCCAGGCAGCTGGGAGGTGTCGGGTGTCAGCCTTGGAGGTGTCGGCCATGGAGCCGTCGGCCTTGGACCCATCGGCCATGGAGACGTCGGCCATGGAGCTGCCGGCCATGGAGCTGTTGGCCATGGAGCTTAGAGCAATTGGGTGTGCGTGGCTTTATGAGGCCATAAACGCTACTGTGGCCGAAGGGCCCTTTGGAGGCCAAAAGGGGGGTTTCATCGGTTTCCTTCCTTCATGGTTCTCTAACGGCGTTGGATCAGCCACATCAATGCCCACTCCCATTTTGTAGGGAACTTCATGATGAGATGGAGAGTCGATATTATGGCCCAGAGAGACATCTGTTCAGGTCTACCAAGGATAGCATTATACGGCGACCAAAGCTTGGTTACACAGGGCCAAGCGCCTGCTCGAACCACCAACATGATGACTCCTTTGGGAGTGATAGTGTCGTCGGTGAACCCCATCAGAGTAGAGTCCATGGCCCAAGGTCTTTCATTTACAGATTCATCTTCACAAAGGCATCAAAATACAAAATGTTAACTAAGCTTTCGCTATCGACTAAGACCCGGTATACATCATAGTTGTTCATGTTAAGGGATACAACTAAAGCATCATCATGGGGATACTGTATCCCTCGAAGATCTTTGTTTGAAAAGGAAAGTCCTTCGAATCAGACCCTCTTTGGTGGGTTTTCTTCTTCACTCAGCCCACCTTGAGAAGATCCAACCATGGCAATCATGTTGACATTGCCAACGGCTGGTGGGTTCGGCGGTGGTTGTTATCGAAGCTCAGGTTGGTGCTCTCCTCTGTTGTCCGACTCAGGGGCTTTTCTGAATCGCTCCAATCTTTCTCGGTGGATGAGTTGCTCAATCTTATTTCGATGTTGTCAGCATTCTTTGGTATCATATCCGTAGTCTCGATGATACCAGTAGTACTTCGTCATATCCCTTCGAGCAATATTTTCTTAGAGGGGCGTTGGTCGAGGGAGTTGCCGCTCGATCTCCATCAAGATCTGCATCCAAGGTGCGGTAAGTGAAGTGAACTGGTTTAATCTCCGCGCTGAACTTCTGTTGCGATCCCTTGATGGTGGAGGAGGAGCTCTTTGGTGGCAAGGCAGACTAACAAGGTGAGCAGGTCGGTTCTTCTCCAAGCTTTTCTTCTCTTTCTTCTTGGATTGTTCAGCTCGAGCCAACCTTCTTGACTCTTCAACCCTGGCGTATTTTTCTGCTAAGGCCATCATGTCAAAGAGGTTCTTTGGATAGCTGACTTCCATAGCCAAATAGAAGTCCCCCTCCTTTGATACTTTGCCTGCTAAGGCAGACATAGTCACCTCATGATTGAGATGATCAACTTTCAGCATGGCCGTGTTAAAACAACCAAGAAAATTTCTTAAGGACTCTTCCTCTCTCTGCTTGACTTTGGAGAGGGAGTCGAATCTTCTTCTATGGTGATGGCTGCTGATGAACTGACTAATGAACAGACTGCCCAGTTCATCAAAGGAATCAATGAAGTTTGGCTGCAGGCCATTGAACCACGTTCTAGCAGACCCCCTGAGAGTGGAGGGAAAAGCCCAGCACAAGATCGTATCTGACGCTTCGTGGAACATCATGATGGATCCAAAATTGCTCAAGTAATCGTCAGAGTCGGTGTTTCCATGGTATGGCTCGATGGTAGGGAACTTGACATGGGGTGGGTGATGGTAACCTCAGAACGATTTTGAGATGTTTGTGGAAGCGTGATAAGGATCAAATCACATATCTTAACGGAAACAAGATAAGGATCAAATCACATATCTTAAAAAATTGAGTTAGTGATCTATACCTGTATTAATTTAATAATAAGAACAATAGGGAGATTAAGAAATTGACCTTTCGTTCTCCACCAATACTACCTTGGAATCTCCAAATCCTTTTGATCACCACGAATCTTTCAAACGTTCTCCAAATTATGATGAACATGAACGAGTGGGCATTCCTTTGGGTTGTGATTGAGATCACACAACTGAGTTTCATTCACTTTGCTTTCTCAGCTTATGAGATAAAATAAAGTTGAAGGAGAGAACTCTCTGTGGTTGATCATTATCTTCCGATGTTTTGCTATGTTATTCTTCTCTTTGAATCATATATTCTGAGAGAATAATAAAGATAACTTCAAACTCTTGGAATTACTTTAACGTATATCAATCTAACAACCAATTATTAGTTAGTTTTGATATATTTATCATGGGACGTTACGGGAGAGATAAAAGCTCTCTCATGATCCCATAATATTTCTCCAACAACTAAATAATTTCCACATAAACTCTTCTTATGGAATATGCCTACGATATGTTCCTAGCACACCGTCAACACTTATGGGAACCGTCCATCTAACTTCTTTACGAATGGATTTCATCTTATATTAATATTTCCGGCTACTTATGTTATTATTTTCAATATACCAAGAATTTGACACTATGTTTCTATATCATTATCCGGTAAGTCAAAAATATAATACAATAAATAGGAGTCTATTAATTACTCAGAATTAAGATCAATTCACATATGACCATCATTGATTAATTTTGAATGTTCTATTTTAACAACAAAATTTATTAGAGATTCATAATTAATCATGTTCCAATTCTATATAATTAAATTATATAAAGTGCTTTCATTCCGATAATCTATTATCAACAATCCAGATAAGATCGTTTCATTCAGAATGTAATAAACCGCGCTAGTAATTTTAAATTAAAGATCCCAATTATAACTTTAATTTATAATTATGGATAAATTTAGATTGTTTTACTTTAAATATTATCCTCTGCATATAACACTTATATACAATATTTATAGTCACATTTTAAATAATCCAAGGATTTTTGATATTTATAAAGCATCATAACATGCATGCAAGTATAATATTAAAAAATTTCTTAAATATTCAGTAAAATAATAAATATCATTTATTTATGGGCACATATCCCAACAATCTTCCACTTGTCCTAAAGCAAATTCGACATGTCTCTAAGTCCCATCCCATCAAGATGTAGCTCAAAACCTCGAGCTGGTAATGTCTTAGTAAACAGATCAGCTATATTATTCGCAGATGCGATCTTATTAACTGAAACGTCTCCTCTACTGATAATCTCTCTCACAAGATGAAATTTTCTCTCTATATGCTTTCCTTTACAGTGGTTTCTGGGTTCCTTGGCATTGGCTACTGCTCCACTGTTGTCACAGTAGAGTCTAATTGGTTCATGCATATCTGGAACAACTTCTAGATCTTTTAAGAATCTCGAAGCCAGACTGCCTTCTTAGCTGCTTCACAAGCTGCTACATATTCAGCCTCCATGGTTGAGTCAGCAATGCAGTATTGCTTGATGCTTCTCCATATAATGGCTACTCCTCCCAAAGTGAACACCGCTCCAGAAGTAGACTTCCTAGAGTCTTATCTGATTGAAAATCAGAATCTGTATATCCAACAGAAATCAAATCCCTACTAGAATAT
Organism: Calamus simplicifolius; assembly: GCA_900491605.1. Lineage (NCBI taxonomy): Eukaryota > Viridiplantae > Streptophyta > Magnoliopsida > Arecales > Arecaceae > Calamus > Calamus simplicifolius. The sequence goes on from UESW01004124.1 coordinate 544,383, forward strand.
ACCAACATATAGGTTCTCGTATGCCTCAGATATTTTAGAATATGCTTGACTGCAACCAGTGATCCAATCCTAGGGTTTGACTGGCATCGGCTAACCACTCCCACTGCAAAGCAGATGTCGGGTCTTGTACACAACATTGCATACATCAAACTACCAACTGCCGAAGCATAAGGAATCCATCTCATATCTTCCTCCTCTTGCGGTTTTTTAGGACACTGCTCTTTAGAAAGATGAACTCCATGTCAAGTAGGTAAATTACCTTTCTTAGATTTTTCATCGCAAATCTGACAAGCACCTTGTCAATATACGATGCGTGAGACAATGCCAAAAGCCTATTCTTGCGATCCCGTATAATTTGGATGCCAAGAATGTAGCTTGCTTCTCAAATCCTTCATTTGGAATTGGCTGGCTAGCCAGTTCTTTATTTTGGACAGTGATCCTACATCATTCCCAATGAGTAAATATCATCCACATAAAGAACTAAGAAGACCACTTTATTTCCTTCTTTTGCTTATAGACACAGGTTCACCTAAATTTTGTTCAAAACCATAAGATTTTATAGCTTCATTAAATCTGATGTTCCAAGATCTAGAAGCTTGCTTAAGCCCATAAATGGACTTTTGCAATTTGCAAACTTTCTGCTCTTGGCCTTTAACCACAAAACCCTCTGGTTGGAGCATATGAATAGTCTCTTCAAGATGGCCGTTCAAAAATGCCGTCTTGACATTCATTTGCCATATTTCATAATCATAATGACCAGCAATGGATAAGAGAATCTGAATGGATTTTAGCATGGCTACTGGTGAAAAAGTATCCTCATAGTCTACTCCTTCCTTTTGGGTAAAACTCTTTGCCACTAACCTAGCTTTGAAAGTCTCTACTTTTCCATCGGCTCATCTTTTTCTCTTATAGATCCATTTGCATCCAATAGGCCTGACGCCTTCTGGTAGATCTACAAGCTTCCAGACTGAATTAGAATACATTGATTCCATTTCGAGTTCATGGCTTCCTGCCATCTCTTGATCAACATCCTCCATTGCCATCTTGTATGTCAATGGATCATCATCACTGCCATCGGTGACTGCAACTTGTGCTTCTCCATCCTGACCATAGCGGATGGGTAATCTTATTTCCCTCCCACTACGTCATGGTGGTGGTGATGGTATTTGATCTTGAGTAGTGGTCTCAACTTTTTATCGTTCAACAACTTTTGTTGGTGTGGAGCTGATCTCATCAGCTAGCAACTCTTCAGAACTACTTTACTTCTAGGCTTGAATTCTATCATATAATTGTACTCGAGAAACGTAGCATTTTCGACACAAATACTTGTTATCTTGAGCACTATAAAATAGACCTCCTCTCGTTCCCTTAGGGTATCCAACAAACATACATACTTCTGAACGAGGTTCCAACTTCCAATCTTTCCTTTCAGCACATGGGCTGGACATCCCCATATGCGGATGTGTCTCAAACTAGGTTTGCGACCATTCCATAACTCTAAGGGAGTCTTAGGGATTGACTTAGATGGAACTAAGTTTAGAATGTATACAGCTATTTGTAATGCATATCCCCAAAATGAGTAGGCAAAGAAGAATAGCTTAACATTGATCTTATCATATCAAGCAAAGTGCGATTCCTTCTTTCAGCTACACCATTTTGCTGTGGTGTCGCAGGTGCTGTGAGATGATAATATTCCATTCTCAATCAAGTGGTCCTGAAATTCATAATCCAAGTACTCTCCTCGATCAGATCGAAAAGTTTTGATTGATTTACTGAGTTGTTTTTCTACTTCAGCATGGAATTCTTTGAACTTTTCAAAGGCCTCGGATTTTCTTTGCATCAGATATGCATATCCATATCTAGAATAATCATTAATGAATGTGATGAAATATTCATAGCCCCTTTAGCTTTGACATTCAAAGGCCCACATACATCAGTATGTATGATCTCTAAAGGTGCTTATGCTCTTTCACCTTTTGCTGAAAAAGGTTTTTGGTCATTTTTTCTTCTAGACAGGATTCACAACTGGTAGTATCAACTCTTAGTTCTCTTAAAGAACCATCCTTCACTAGTCTTTCTATTCTATCTATATTAATATGACTAAGCCTCAAATGCCATAAATACATGTCATTGTCATTATTCGCAACTTTTCTTCTTTTAGGAGTTGGTTCAGCGATTGTAAACATTTCGGTTTGAAGCAAGTTGTTGGAATTTGGTTTAACAAAATATAAACCATTGTCAACATACCCAGAACAAATATTTATTCCATTCTTATAAATTGAAATAGAGTCAATACTAAAAGAACATAAATAAATTGTTCATGCAACTTTGACACCGAAATCAAATTCCGTTTGAAATCTGGAATATAATAAACATTGTCAAAAAAAATATTTATTATCCGCAAACGATAGTCGAACTATCCCTACTGTTGTCGCTGACACCTTTTCCCCACTGCCTACTCTCATCGTGAAATCTCCCACTTGAAGATCCCGGGCAGACTCAAGCATCTGCAAAGAAACACAGACATGGTTAGATGCTCCTGAATCAATGATCCAGCTTGAGAAATCATTCTCAACTAAGCATGTTTCCATGACTAGTAAATCTAATTTACCTTGTTTCTTTTTTGTTTCAGCTCATCAAGGTACTTTTTACAGTTCTTTTTCCAATGGCCATCTTGATGATAGTGGAAACACTTTCCTTTAGGTTTAGGCTGAGCAGCCTTTCCTTTCTTCTTCTGGACCTTCTTCTTGTTATCCTTTTTCTTTCCCACATAATTCTTCTTCTTTTTCTTTGAAGAAGAAGGCTTTTCCTCAGCTGCATTGGCTTCAGCAACATTTGCCTTACCACCTTATCATCTATAAGAGTCTCATATTTTGCAGCTCATTCAGGAGTTCAGTTAGATTACACTTTTTGATTCATAATGTAATTAGTCCTGAATTGGAGAAAAGCAGGAGATAGTGTCTCCAGGATCATGCCAACCTGAGTCTTTTCATCAATTTTAGCTCCATTGATCTCAGCCTCATTGAAATGATTGACCATTTTGAGGATGTGCTCACGAACAGAAGAACCATTCTTCATTTTGCTATTCATAATGGCTTTTATAGCTTCGTAGCGAGCCTGATCAGATGGGCATCCAAACATCTGCTGCAGAGATTCCATAATCTCTCTTGCAGTTTCAAAGGCCTCGTGCTTAGTTTTAAGCACCTCATTCATTGCTGCTAACAAGTAGCAACGGGCTTTGTTGTTTGCAACAACCCAACGGTTGTACTCATCAGTAACAACCTTGGAGGCATTGACTGAAGGCACTGGAGGATAATTCTCCTTAAGGACATAGTTGTAGTTTTCATTAATGAGAAGGATATTCATGTTGCTTTTCCACTTAACAAAATTTTCACCAGTTAATACTTGAGAGGCGAGAAGTGAGAATATCGGATTTGACATATTTGCTGAAAAATAAAGAAAAATTTAATAAATAATTATATAAATATCATTATACAATTTAAGAAAAGTAAATATGATGCATAAATGCACATGTTAAAATACACAAAAACATGTTTACTTTAAAGGCCTAAGGAATTTTAATCTCCAAACTAGGGTAGGTCAAATAGTTGCTAATTAAAATGAGACTTCTCAATTAATAAGTATCTCCGAAATATCTCATATTTCTAATACTCATTAATTTCCTTAAATTTTGGTCAAGAAAGTAATTAGCTAATTTAATTATTTCTTATGAGTACGACCCATCGTATCAACCTTTTGAGACTTAACTTAGAAATTGCCGCCGTAGGTAGGTCAATTCTAAAATACATCTTAAAAGTCTATCTCATGGAAGACAACCTTGGTATTGCCATTAGTAGACACCTCCATAGGGAGGATGAAATCAAAGCGTCGTGAGGTGCTACTAATAACTCACGGTGTTGTACTATCGATGAAGACCAAGGGTTTATATTGTCATATTACCCTTCCACTCATTATTTTGCAAAAGTGTATTTTATTTATAAAACAACTTTGTTTCATAAACCCTTAGTTAATTTAAACAATTTAAATCACTAAGATTTTATGATTTTAAACACTTTAAAATTATAAAATAAGCTAAATGTGATAACTTAAATATAACACTTAAATTTAAAACATCACATTTGGCACATTAATTTTGCAAATCCAATTGCTAATTAATTTACAAATTTAATCTCATTAAATTTATTGCAAAGTGCATTAAATATAATTTACTAAAACCTTTTTAGTAAAAATAATAATGCACATAGATGTGTGACAGGTAGACTATTTCTATCTAATATGGCATATAATATGCATGAATGTAATTATTATCGACATAACAAAACATTCCATAAAAAAATGAAGCGAAAAACTTCTCATATGTGAAGAGTAAATGTAATTATTTCAACATAATAAAACATTCAATAAAAAAATTCTCATATTGTGACTCTTCATGTCTTTGGTGACGGAGAGGCTCATCAAATTCCTGGGAAACGGTAAGACTCTTCGAATCACTGGGAAACAGTGAGGCTCTTCGAATTCCTGGGAAATGGTGAGGCTCTTCGAATTCCTGGAAAACGGTGAGGCTCAGAGCCAAGGAAGGGACTCCCCACTCAAAACTCTTTGAAAATATTCTATTGGAAAATAAAACATGACTCTTTAATAAGTAAAAAAATTCTAATTGAGAACTTTTCTCAAAACCATGAAGAACCATTCTTCATCAATACAAAATGAATCATATTCAATTGATCTAATCAAAAGAAAATTGCATAACTTATTCCATGGAATAGAAAAATTAATGCCAATCCATTCGCACCTGCATTCATCATCATGAAAATATTAAAGCATATACCATTATGCATGAGTGCCTACCCAATTATCATATAATCTATTATTAAATTAATAGGGTATAACCTGCTCTGATACCAATTGATGGTAATCAAAACGATTTAGATATGTTTGCGGAAGCGTGATAAGGATCAAATCATTATCTTAGTGGAAAAAAGATAAAGATCAAATCACATATCTTAAAAATTGAGTTAGCGATCTATACCCGTATTAATTTAATAACAAAACAATAGGAAGATTAAGAATTGACCTTCGTTCTCCACCAATATTACCTTGAAATCACCAAATCCTTTTGATCACCACGGATCTTTCCAAACGTTCTCCAAATTATGATGAACATGAACGAGTGGGCGTTCCTTTGAGTTGTGATTGAGATTACACAACTGAGTTTCATTCACTTTCACTTTGCATTCTCAACTCATGAGATAAAGTGAAGTTGAAGGAGAGAACTCTCTAATCATTATCTTTCGATGTTCTGCTATATTATTCTTCTCTTTGAATCATATATTAGAATTAATAAAGATAACTTTCAACTCTTGGAATTACTTTAAATATCAATCCAACAACATTAGTTTTGATATATTTATCATAGGACGTTACGGGAGAGATAAAAGCTCTCTCACGATCCTCACGATCCCATATATTTCTCTAATAATAATTTCCACATGGAATATGCCTACGATGTGTTCTAGCACTATATTCTAAATTTAAAATAATTTAAATTTTTAAAAATTATATTTAAAATAAAAAAATTAATCCAATTAATTTTTGTATGAAATTAATTTAGAATTCTTAATTCCAAATTAATAACTCAACCCAA
>UESW01004124.1:553602-566442 GCA_900491605.1 Calamus simplicifolius
TCGGGGCCAACTCGGCGGACTTGGAGATGCCGGGGCCGAGCGGGGCCGACCAGAATGGTCGGGGCCGACTCGGCGGACCTGGAGCTGCCGGGGTCGTGCGGGGCTGACCAGGGATGGTCGGGGCCGACTCGGCGAGCTTGGAGACGCCGGGGCCGACGGGGCCGACCAGGAATGGTCGGGGCCGACTCGGCGGGCTTGGAGACGCAAGGGCCGAGCGGGCCGATTAGGAATGGTCGGGGCCGACTCGGCGGGCCTGGAGACGCCGGGGCCGAGCGGGGCCGACCAGGAATGGTCGGGGCCGACTCGGCGGGCTTGGAGACGCCGGGGCCGACCGACCAGGAATGGTCGGGCCGACTCGACAAGCTTGGAGCGCGAGCGGGGCCGACCAGGAATGGTCGGGGCCAACTCAAGCCCGAGCTGCCGGGCCGAGCGGGCCGACCAGGATGGTCGGGGCCGACTCGGTGGGCCTGGAGACGCCGGGGCCGAGTGGGGCTGACCAGGATGGTCAGGGCCGACTCGGTGGGCTTGGAGACGCCGGGCCGAGCGGGGCCGACCAGGAATGGTCGGGGCCGACTCGACGGGCTTGGAGCCGAGCCGATCAGGAATGGTCGGGGCCGACTCAAGCCCGAGGGGGGCCGAGCGGGGCCGACCAGGGATGCTCGGGGCCGACTCGGTGGGCCTGGAGACGCCGGGGCCGAGTGGGGCTGACCAGGGATGGTCAGGGCCGACTCGGTGGGCTTGGAGACGCCGGGCCGAGCGGGGCCGACCAGGAATGTCGGGGCCGACTCGGTGGGCTTGGAGACGCCGGGGCCGAGCGGGGCCGACCAGGAATGGTCGGGCCGACTCGGTGGGCTTGGAGACGCCGGGGCCGAGCGGGGCCGACCAGGAATGGTCGGAGCCGACTCGGCAGGCCTGGAGCTGCCGGGGTCGTGCGGGGCTGACCAGGAATGATCGGGGCCAACTCGGAGGACCTGGAGACGCCGGGCATGAGCGGGGCCGACTCGGCGGCTTGGAGACGCCAGGGTGTACTAATGTTTTGGTTTTGCCGAAATTGCCCTTGTGGCTATACCAGTCACATCATAGATGATATTGATAATTAGATGAAACTAATCTTTTAGGAACTTCACTAGGCACTTGGAACATTTTGATGGATTAATTAACTCGATTCTTCCATATGCTTCTTTTTATTTTTTTTATTTTTTGGTTAGAAGTCCCAATAGCATCCAACACACATACCAAAAAAAGATTTAATTTAAATATTCATTTTATATATTGAAATCCTAGCTACTCAACTTCATATATATTTATTTTAAATATTGAAATATCAAAAGAACAAATTGTAAGGTGGAGATATGTAACGGTCAAAAAAAAACTTTTCACTTGCGCAAAAACAAAATTTTCTATATTTTAATCATACTACCAAGAACCTCTCGAAAAAATTCACAACTAATATTTAAAATAATATTAAATTATAAAATACTATTTAGATAAGCACAACAAAATAAGAGAATTCATAAGCATAGATCTAAAGAAAGAATAGAAATCTACATGTTAGGGTTTAGAGACAATAGTGGAATTTCTCGTTGAATAAGAACTAAGGATTTCTTTCCTATTACCAACGATCAGATTCATTACCGAAGTTCAAATCACCACAACCCTTTTTACTTTCCAAAGATTTTATTTTAATCTTTCCTGGCTAAAAACTCTCTTTCTTTCACCGTGGATGCCTCACGCACGTCACAAAGGCTTCTTCCGTACCGTGGTTTTACCGTGGATGCCTCATGCATGAAGCCTCTCTTTCACGTTGTTTTTCCCATGTAAACTCCTCCACATCTATGAACATCTTCAATGGATTTCAATGCACGCTCCTCCGTGAAATCAATGCACCTTCCATGGAAACAATGCACGCTCCTCACCTCACATACCCAGCCATAATGAGTCAACGGATCAGAGGTTCCATTATTCTTCGTGGGTACGTGAGAACTCACGTCACCGCTTCTTGGAACAAAGACTCCACGTCAATGAAGACTCCATGTCAACACACTGGAAATCCACCGATGCCTGACGAAGCGGAGATGTCTTCCATGGAAACCTAGGATTTATCCCCCCCTCCCACCATGCTCCTGGAACACCAAAACGGCGGGAGGGGAGAAGATAAAGAAATAGGGCTGCCGCCTTGCGATGAGAAAGGATTTCTAGGAGAAAAGAATTTGTTCTCTATTCCATCCAAACTCTAGAGACTAGAGTTTAAATACATCCACGAAGTGGGCCAGACCCAGACTCAACAAAAATTCCCATAGACTAACCCAATGAGATTAAACTAATCCCCAAGCCCGTATACACCAGTAACTTAATTTAATCTCAACCCTTGGACTCACACCCAGCCCAATACAAAGTAACCCCTGGGCCTTGATAGCACCACACCACCCTAACAATTTTCACCTTGGTGCTTTCAAGGCCTCAACACGTCCATCGTATCCATCAGTTGCAATCTCTACGAAAGTTGTTCCATGAAAGAACCTTGGTTAGTGCATTGTTGGATTCTTCTTGTGTGTGTACCTTCATAAGCTCACTCAACCTTCTTCCACCAACTCTCTGTAGTCGAAGCCTTCCTTCTGAAAGTATTCTCTGGCTACTAGTCATGCCTTGTACCTGATACGTCTTTGCTCTGAAGGCTCTTTCTTGCACTGATTAACCCATTTGTAACCAATGGGTTTCTTTCCTTATAGCAACTGAACCACCTTCCACATGCCAGTCCTGTGGAGAGACTGCATCTCCTCTGCCATAGCCTGCATCTTCTGCCATAGCCTGGACCCATCTATCTCTATCCTGGCTGTTCTGGCTCTTCACAGTCTTCTCATAGTTGTAAGGGTCTCCATTCAATGTCACCAGGGCATATGACACCGAATCCTCGAAGCCGTATCGAACTGGTGGTCACACGTTTCTCCTAGGCCTATGCAGTGCGATCCCAGTATTAGTCCCCTACCCAGCTGCATCCTTCTGAGTCCTCTACTCAACTGCATCCTGCTGAACTTCCTGGTTTTTGACCCCTCTGTCAGTCATCTCCATCTGAATCTTAAATCCTCCTGATCCACTAGCAAATGGCATGATTATGTAGGAGGTCATCTTACTAGTGTTACCGTGTTCCACCTCCTGTAGTCCCTGCTGTGCATCTATACCATCTCTGCTCTGAAGGATCGAGCTCTCATCGAAGGTTGCATCCCTACTGATGACAACCTTCTTCTCCAAGGGGTCCCACAGCCGATACCCCTTAATTCCATGCAGGTAGCCTAGGAATACCATTTTCTTTGACTTGGCATCCAACTTACTCCGCTCCATTACTGCTGCCTCAGATTTCCCTGTCACCACAGAGTCCTCCAACCTGTATAGGTTGTTCTCCAGCCTTCTTCCTCTGATCATCACCATAGCTCCATTGAAGATGTTTAGAACTTCACTCCTGGCATGACTGCTGAAGCTATATCCTGTCTGCTCCAAGTACCCCAGTGACACCAGATTTTTTTGAGTTCTGGGACATGCTTCACGCTGGTAAGAGTGCCCACCATGCCATCAAACATCCTCACCCTCACTATGCCAATCCCTGCCACCTTGCAAGAGTGATCATCTCCAAGAGTCACACATCCCTCATCAACCTCTGTGCAAATGCTAAACCACGACCGGTTGGGAGTGTAATGATGAGAACAAGCTGAATCCAAGTCCACATCTCTATACTATGCCTATGACCATCTGATATCATTAAGAGATCATCCTTCATCTCCTAGCCTGTAACTGTACTCACAGACTCAGATCCTCCCTTTTCTCCCTTTTTTTACTTAGGAAAATCCCTTTTAAAATGCCCTACCTCACCATACTTGTAGCGCTTAGCCTTCCTCAACTGTAACCATCCCCTAGGTCTGCTCCTATCCCTGCTTCTGATCGCTGAACATGCTTTCTTCTCCAACGACATCCATTGCTTATCTGTCATCCCAACTGGCCTTTCCTCCAAAGGCAGATCTAAACCCTGCTGCACAAGGAGGTCCTCTACCCGGACTTTCACATGGAGAAACTTCCCTTTCCATCAAACTTTTCAAAAAATATTTTTATGCTACTACGCATGGCCAGATATCAACCAAAAAATAGTACAAAAATAAATTTTAAAAATTAAGATGTACTGATGAGACTTTGTTGAAATTGTTTCAACCTTGAAGATCTCCAAATTACTCCTTGCTGAACCAAGCTCTGATATCAATTATTGGGGTTTAGAGACAATAGTGGGATTCCCCGTTGAACAAGAACCAAGGATTTCTATCCTATTATTCGTTATCGGAGTTGAAATCACCACAACCCTTTTTACTTCCCAAAGGATTTTATTTTAATCTTTCCTAACTGAAAACGCTCCTTCTTTCACCGTGGATGCCTCATGCATATCACAAAGGCTTCCTTCTGCACAGTGGATCCCTCACGCATGAAGCCTCTCTTTCACGTTATTTTCCCCACGTATGAACTCTACATCTACAAACGTCTTCAATGGATTTCAATGCACGCTCCTCCGTGAAATCAATGCACCTCCCGTGGAATCAATGCACCTCTTCACCTCACGAACCCAGCCACATCAAGTCAATGGATTAGAGGTTCCATTCTTCTTCCATGGGTACATGAGAACTCACATCCCCGCTCACGAAAGTCGTGAGCTCCCTCGAATTCCTGGAACGAAGACTCCACGTCAATGAAGACTCCACGTCAACACACTGGAAATCCATCGATGCTTGACAAAGCCACGAGATGTCTTCCACAAAAACCTGGAATTTATACCCCCTCCCACCATGCTCCCGGAACACTAGAGCGGGAGGGAGAAGATGAAGAGATAGGGCTGCCGCTTAGAGATGAGAAAGGATTTCTGGGAGAAAAAAATCTGTTCTCTATTCTATCCAAACCCTAGAAACTAGAGTTTAAATATATCCACGAAGTGGGCCAGGCCCAAACTCAACAAAACTCCCATGGACTAACCCAATGAGATTAAACTAATCCCCAAACCCGTGTACACCAGTGACTTGATTTAATCTTAACCCTTGGACTCACACTCAGCCCAATACAAGTTAGCCCCCTGGGCCTTGATAGCACCATACTAGGCTCAATACTACATTCTTAATCTGATAAATTAACACATAAAAAAAGTTGAACATGAAACTGAAATATGAAGGATAGAAAAAAAAAAAATCGTGAGATTCATCAAAAATATCAAGTTTTTTATGCTAATTTTTTTAGTCATTTTCTATGAACATTTTTTGTACCTCCAATTATATTCAATTTGCTGTCATATATTTTTTTTAATTTGGCTAAACTATGGTATTAACTCTTAAACTTAGGAGACTATGTCATTTTAATTTTTAAACTTAAAAAAATTACAAAAGTGTTCCTAAACTTTTCTTTTTATTTCATTTTGATCTCTAATGTCAAACAGAAGAAACGTTACTTAATTTTATTCCGCATGGTAGCATATATGGCATACAAGTGATAAAATCAAATCTAAAACCCATAATCAATAAGTTAACCCATTAACCCAATATCTAATAATCCTCAAAAAAAATAACCTTCTCCTCCTCCCCCCTCCTGCCTCTTACCATGGCCCCCTCCATCGGGTGAGGGATGGAAAGGAGGGCGAGGGGTTTGGATAGAGGGAGGAGGCCGCTTCTTCTCACCACCCAAACCCTCGAGACCTAGAAGGGAAGGAGGTTTTTTTTTTTAAAATTATTGAATATTAGGTTAGCAGGTTAATTATAATTTTTATATTTAATTTTATCATCTACATGCCACATGTATTGCCACATGGAACAAAATCAAACGACGTCTTTTCTTTTTAACGGTAAAGATCGTAGGGAAGCAAAAAAAAAGTTCAGAATCACTTTTGCAACTTTTTAAAGTTCAGGTATTAAAGTGACATAGCCTCCTAAGTTCAACAATAAAGTATAGTTTAGCTTCTTTATTTTTATATAATTAGAAAAAAAATAAAATTATATCAATAGTTTAAAAAATTAAATATTAAAATCATTGATAAAGAAAAGAAAAATGGTTCTTTTACGATCTCACGCTTATTTACTTTTTTATTCATATACGTAATCGATCAATCTTAGTTGTCAAAACCATAAATTATGATGCAATGTCCATCATAATTCTCAAGTCTTTCATATATTATCACTTATTATACATCTGAACCATAAATACGCAACTCTCAACAATATTGTTACTCCCATATTTCTTGGTCCACACATTGGATTGCACAATTTAAAATAGTATCTTTTATAAAATTAATGAATAAACATTAATATTAATGACTATATTTGAATAAGGATTTGTTAACCATTCCAACGTGAATTGATCTTTTCAAATTAACCTTGAAAGATAACAAATAAATGTACCCCTTTGGTAGGTTTTTGTATTGCTGTTTTTATTTTAGATGGAGCCTAAATTTAAATAAAAAACACCCTCACAACATTGGGCCAGTACTGCATTCATTAGTTTATGAATTCTCATTTTTATTAAAATTATTAGAATATTTTATTACTTTTTTATATTTCACTGTATATCTTTATAAATAAATATTTTTAAAATTACATGTAAATTATTTATAAATATCTATGAAAATAACAAAATTTCAATAAAATAGATATAATTTTGGATATTCATATATGCATGTAAAAAAAATAAGGGTACACATAAATAATAAATTCAAAAATATAGACATGTGATTTTAGATATTATAAATACATTATATATATATATATATATATATATACTATTGGACATAATACATACACCCATATATAGTAAATTTATTATTAAAAAGTGTGAAATATTGAAAAATAGTCCTCTCTTTTGGCAAGGAAAAAAATATGCATTAATGGAAAAGGCAGATATAAGCATGAATAGGGGATCTGTGATTTCTTGCAGTTTTTAATGGAATCATCCATCTGTGTACAACTCAAATTGAACCTGTTGATGCTGGATCACCAGATTTTTCTCTAGCTACAAGATCTCTTTTTTTCTAAGGAAAAATATCCCCCCCCCCCCCCCCCCCCCCTCTCTTCCTCCTCCCCCCCCTTTATCCTCTTCCTTCCTTCATTTTATCATTATTTTTCTTTTAATTCCCGGAGTCCACGTGTTGGATAAGTATCCATCTTTTATCTCTCTTACTACGTGGTCATTCGATGATAATTAATAATAAGGATATTAAGAAACTTATTCACGAAGGCAAGGATTTTCATGATGTCTTGATTATCCCGAGGGAATGTCAGGGTTAGTGGGGATATCAGAGTCAGAGAAAGGTATCTGGCTCTAAAAAAGAGGTTCAATGTCTCCTTCTGGATAAACGGCGGCTTTTCAGTGCTTGTCTTATTCGTATCATTTAAAGCGTTATGATGCTTTGCATTTCTCGGTTTGTGAGCCCCCCTCTCCCCCAGGATTGGGGGCCGTCCAGGTTCTGGGGGCCGCCCAGAACTGGGGGCTGCCCAGGACTGGGGGCCGCCCGGGATTGGGGGCCGCCCAGGACCGGGGGCCGCCCAGGCTCTGGGGGCCGCCCAGGACCGGGGGCCGCCCAGGCTCTAGGGGCCGCCCAGGACTGGGGCCGCCCAGGCTCTGGGAGCCGCCCAGGATCGGGGGCCGCCCAGGCTCTGGGGCCGCCCAGGCTCTGGGGGCCGCCCAAAACCGGGGGCCGCCCAGGACCGGGGGCCGCCCAGGCTCTGGGGGCCGCCCAGGACTGAGGGCCGCCCAGGACCGGAGGCCGCCCAGGACCGGGGGCCGCCCAGGACTGGGGGTCGCCCAGGCCCTGGGGGCCGCCCAGGACTGGGGGCCGCCCAGGCTCTGGGGGCCGCCCAGGACTGGGGGCCGCCCGGGACTGGGGGCTGCCCAGGACTGAGGGCCGCCCGGGACTGGGGGCCGCCCGGGACTGGGGCCGCCCAGGCTCTGGGGGCCGCCCAGGACCGGGGGCCGCCCAGGACCGGGGGCCGCCCAGGCTCTGGAGGCCGCCCAGGACTGGGGCCGCCCAGGATCGGGGGCTGTATATATATATATATATATATATATATATATATATATATATATATATATATATATATATATATTATATTTTTAACTATTTCTATTTATTATCCATATCATATGCCCCCTCGCCCTTCTTCTTGTATTTAAGTGTATTGTGCACGTGCAAGGGAGAAGGGCGGAAAATTTGAATTTCAAAACGTCCAGTACTTGATAAGCGACGTTTCGAAAAAGGGAGGGGGAGGCGCCTATCTCTAAGAGGATAGCGTCTTTTCATTTGTCTGGCTCCACTAGGGGGCCGCCACGTGTTCTTGTGGCGCTCGAGGCGTTGCATCTGATACTTATAAAGAAAAGAGGGAACCATCCCTTTTCCTTTATCCTTAGTTTCGTGTGTCTTCTTGCGTTTTTTACTTCCTCAAGCCCAGGTTAGTTGATTCCTTCCTTTTCCCTTCCTTTCTTTATGGATTCCCCCATAGATAGGAAAGGTAAGGGCCCCATGGTTGAGCCCTCCCGAGAGGAGATCCTTCAAGCACGTCGACGGGCTCCGGGAGGGGTAGTCATCCGCAGGGACCAACCCGCTGCCGGGTCTACGCCGCCCGTGCCTAGGTTGTCGTCTCCATCTCCTAGGGTCTCTTCTTCGTCCACCAGCCGTGAGGTAGGACCTCCCGTGGTTATTTCTAAATTGACTAGACCGGCGGACGTTGCTTCCACCATATCCTCCCAGGACCTTAGGAACCTTAGGGTCCAGTTTGAAATTCCTGCTAATATTCAGCTCTCCGTTCCCCTTTCTGAGGATAGGGTTACCTTAGCGCGACCAGATAAGGTCGCTTTGTATGAAGAGTTCTTTAAGGGGGGCCTGCGACTGCCCTTACATCCCTTTTTTGTGAATCTGTTAAACCGATATCACCTTATCCCTGCACAGCTCACTCCCAATTCTATCTGCGTTATATTTTCCTTTTTGGTGCTTTGTTCTTTTCATGGAGCTTCTGCTCGGCTTTCCTTATTTAGAGCACTATATAGGATTCGGAACCCAGTTAGGGATGGATGGTGGAGTTTTGCATCGAGGCCTAAAAGGGTCCTTAAGCTCAATCTCCCTTCTAAGATTAAAGGGTGGAAATCTAGGTTTTTCTACGTACATCTGGAGGGGTTGGGTGTAGATTGGGGTATCCCGGACACCAGCTCTAATCAGAATGCGAGCGTTGATGAGAGAGATCGCGAACTCTTCAACACTCTTATCTCTACCGTTATACCCCCCAGTAAAGAATTGTTATCGGAGGATAATCTCCGGGAGCTTGCTTTCGTGCCAGTGTCGCTGGCTGCAGCGCCCGGTGAGCCTCAAAGAATTCACCTCTCCTTCTTCTTTGTACTCTTAGCTATCATGTTTGGTGTCTTTTTGACTGACCCTATGTTTACTATATTGCAGCAATGAAGTTCTCTCGAGACTTCTTGGTATCAAATCTTCGAAAGAGAGAGAGAGGTGAGCATGACACGACGGGAAGCGAACCTAAAAAATCCCGTCAGTCCGAATCGGATCGCCAGGTTCAGCCTCCGGCGATGATTCCTGAAGCTACCTTAATAGAAGATAGTGAGGGGGAGATGAGTCCTCCGACGGAGATTCCGATAGGAAATCCTGTCGAAAGAGAGCTTCCGGAAGTTATCGTCTCCCCAATAAGAGTCCCGGGGGATCTGTAGGGAGTGCGGAAGCTGTTGAAGTTAATTTGTCGGGTCCTTCTTTATCAAAGGAAATGGGCGCTCCTGCCCCCGCTCCTTCAGGAGCTTTAGGAAATCTACCTCCGCCTCCTCCACCGCCTAATCAGGGCGCTGGGTACAAAAGTTGTTTGTCAGAGACAGTTCTTAAGCTCGCGATCCTGCCCAGGTTCCAAGACAAAATGAGGCAGGTAACGCAAGAAGAGTCCTTCGACACCATGTTCACAGCTGCGCTTCAGGTAAGGTTTTAATCTTCCTCTCCTGTGGTTACGGATTCAGGTATTTACTGAACGTGTTTTGCATATGTCGAACGGCCTTTTCGTCTTGCGCGAAGATTTAAACAAGGCCAAGTCTCGGAGCGCGAGTTTAGAAAAGGAATTAGTGGAGACGAAGGTCCGAGAATCAAAAGCATTACACGATCTCCAGGTTATTCGTGAGGATTATCGGACCTGGCGGGGAAAGGCAGAAATGGAGTTGCAAAACCTAGACGCCCAATTGTCTGAGGTTCGGGCGAAGTTATTGCCGACGGAAGAGAGGTTAAAAGAGACCATCTTAAGCTAGAGCATACTGAGAACCGAGCCGATAATGCAGAGGCCATGGCTCGTTGCCATGGAGAAGCTGGTTTAGCTGAAAAAGACGCCAAGGATTCTCTTGACAAAGCTACAACAGCGGTGACGGAGGCTCGGGAGAAGATAGCTGCAGTTGAGGCCAAGGCCCGGGAAAAGATAGCTGAGATTGAGGTCGATGCCCGGGAAAAGGTAGCTATGGCCGAGGCCAAAGCTCAAGAGAGGGTGGCTGCGGCTGAAGCCAAAGCTCAAGAGAAGGCAGTCATAGCTGAAGCCAAGGTTCGGGACGCTATTAAGAACTACAAGGGCTCCCGGACTTTGAGTCAGGAGTTCCATGAGGCCGCTCTGGATGCCTTCATTCAGGGCTTCGAGATGTGTAAGCAGAGGTTAGCCCGACACTTTAATTTAAAGGACCTCGAACGCTTCCGAGCCGTGGACGAAGAAATCCCTGACGCGGAGGTCGAGGACACAGCGGGTGAGGTAGTGGCGGCCAATCTTGTTGTAGAAAGCCCTTTGCCGAGGAGCCGGCCTCCGACCTCAATATAGAGAAAGAGCATTCAGGGAACTGATTGGGGATGTCTAAATTTGTTTTTTGACTTTAATTTTAGCTTTTTTGTCCTTAACTTGGTCCCTTTTAACGGACCTCTTTTTGTTATGATCATCTGTTTTATTTGAGGAGACTTTATAAAGTTCCCTAATATATTGACTTTAAACGAGAAAACGCTCTCCTTTACTTATTCGGTGTTTTTTAGTATTTCATTCTATGTGTTAGCTGAAAATCATAGTCATCGGGTAGTTTTCCGGTACGTTGTATTAGGATATAATTCTTAGAACGCCAATAAAGCAGCCTAGGGACTCCTATAGGGGAGTTAATCCTGTGTTTATAGAAGCATAAAGCTTTTGCGGCCGTGGGGTCATTTAATATTTATTTTAGTTTGGGGCCGCTTGAGTCATGGACTTGAACCTCCTCAGGGGCAAATCATGCCGGCCTGGGGGTGTCCTTTGGACTGTAGGGCCGCCACGGAGTTGTCCACTCGCAGTTTGGGGCCGCTTGAGTCGCGGACTTGAATCTCCTCAGGGGCGAACCATGCCGCCTGGGGTGTCCTTTGGACTGTAGGGCCGCCGCGGAGTTGTCCACTCGTTGTTTGGGGCCGCTTGAGTCGCGGACTTGAACCTCCTCAGGGGCGAACCATGCCGGCCTGGGGGTGTCCTTTGGACTGTAGGGCCGCCGGAGTTGTCCACTCGTTGTTTGGGGCCGCTTGAGTCGGGACTTGAACCTCCTCAGGGGCGAACCATGCCGGCCTGGGGGTGTCCTTTGGACTGTAGGGCCGCCGCGGAGTTGTCCACTCATTGTTTGGGGCCGCTTGAGTCGCGGACTTGAACCTCCTCAGGGGCGAACCATGCCGGCCTGGGGGTATCCTTTGGACTGTAGGGCCGCCGCGGAGTTGTTCTGAAGAATTATCTAAGAATATGTGTTCAAATATGCAAACTTATTTAATATTCGGACAAATATATTACATCATTGGTAATATGGTCGAAGGTTGTCTGCATTCCACGTCCGGGGGATTAGCTGTCCACTTAGGTCTTCCAGCTGGTATGCCCCACGGTGAAGGACTTCTTTTACTCGATAGGGTCCTTCCCAATTCGGAGACAACTTGCCCCCTTCCGTCGGCTTAGATATCGAAGCTTTTCTCAGAACTAAATCTCCCTGACGGAAATTTTTTGGGCGGACGCGGGTATTATAATACTTTGCTACCTGCTGTTGATATGCCGCCATCTTGATTCGAGCCCGATCTCTTACTTCATCAATGAGGTCAAGTTGGCTCTCAAGTTAGGGAGATTGTCTGCTTCGTTGTATGTTTCCACCCGGTTACTTGGTAAGCCGATTTCAACGGGAATAACAGCCTCGGAACCAAAAACCAAGTTGAAGGGCGTTTCTCCAGTTGGTGTTCTCGGTGTTGTGTGGTATGCCCAGAGTACACTTGGAAGCTCTTCTACCCACCTCCCTTTGGACGTATCCAGCCTGGTTCTCAGTCCCCGTAAAATCATGCGATTTGTAACCTCGGCCTCTCCATTAGACTGTGGGTGGCCAACGGAGGTGAACCGTTGCAGGATGCCAAGATCGGCACAGAAAGCCCGGAAGGTGCTATTGTCAAATTGTCGGCCATTGTCGGTGATGAGGGTATGCGGTATACCATACCGACAAATAATGGCCTTCCAGAAAAAGGTTTTAACCTTAGCCTCAGTAATTTTGGCGAGTGCTTCAGCTTCCACCCACTTAGTAAAATAATCAACGGCTACCAGTAAGAACTTGCGCTGCCCCGACGCTGGAGGGAAAGGGCCGAGGATGTCCATGCCCCACTGAGCGAAGGGCCAAGGAGCGGAAAGAGAATTTAACTGAGAAGATGGTTGCCGCTGAATGTGGGCATACCGCTGGCAACGATCACATCTTTTCACTAGCTCGGTTGCATCCTCTTGCATGGTGAGCCAGTAATATCCTTGTCGGAGGGCTTTGCGTGCTAGGGATCGGCCTCCG
>UESW01004124.1:569362-604362 GCA_900491605.1 Calamus simplicifolius
TCTCTCTCTCTCTTTGTAGCCAACGTTTGATAGAAGTGTGGTACCTTTCACTGGTAGAAGTATTATTGTAGCTAGTCCATTGTCGAAATATGATAAGTTAATTAAAAAATATGATATATTAAGGATAGAGGAGGCATCTAGATTTGTCATGCAAGAGTATTACCCAATGGGGCATTGCCTAATGTGGTATGCATTATTATCTAGCGTGGCTATGACCAGTTCAAACAACAAAGTATTAGATCAAATATAAAATGATTAAAAGTCAGAACTACTATGAATTGAGGATATAAAATTTGGCATAGATCATAAATATAAAATTGTTGTAGAGTGATGTTGCCATCTGAATTATAAACTTTAGCATATATGGCATTATTATACTATTATAATCTATGTTATGAGTTATGATTGTAAACATTATGCTATATAATAGAACTTGCAAGGTGACTCAATTTAGCATTAGCATAATTGATAGATAGTATTATTGTTAACTTTAACTAACTATAATTCAGGCTAACATGCAGGAGTTTTTTACGGAGCTATTAGCTGACATTATTATTTTTACATTTTCTTAGAGCAGAACACCTAGTTTCAAAGTAAAGATTTAAAATTCTTAAAAAAATAGCTAGCATTTTCTAGCTGATATCAGATATGTCTAAACTCAACATTAAAAATAAAAATCTTCACAAACTTGTGAGAGTCACATCATTATCAATAGTAAAGGCGCTTAAAAATCTTGTAATATAAGGTTATTCTATCCATTTTTAATAAACCTATGAAATCATCTTTCTTAAGAGATAAAGTAGTATTTGATGGTCAATTAGCTTTCATTCATTAATCCAAAAACCCTCTCTACCTTCTAAGTTCCTAAAAGACATTTTTTAATATTCGTCACACAATGATTCAGATTGCAGGTAAGTGAGTTGGATGGGTATTTGGAGAAGTTCACGTATTAAATTCTTAAATTATTAATAAGATGTTAGTAAAGATATTGACATATAATGATTTTAGAGTAAGATTAAAAAAATAAAATCTCTCTTCGAGATTTCATGGGCTCCAAAAATCATTTTGATCCAAGGTAGGTGGCATGGGAGTTGCTTCTGTTGTGATAAAGATAATCTTTTTAGATTGAATAAGACTGGACTGTTGGGGATAAGAGAAGACTTGAAACACGTATGTAGACGCTTTTCTTAAAGCGTTATTTGCCCTCCCCTCTTTTCAGAGTTGCTTATGGGATTAATTCTTGCAAATAGCTTTTAGGATATGACAAGCCTTGAGAGAATTTGCACCAAAGCAACAATGAAAATTCTCTAAGGAATTAGAACATAGTATTTCTGAAGAATATATAAGATAAGAGATAAGGATAAGAGAGATTAGATAATCTTAGTTCTTCTTTCGTTAGTTTTATAGACACAAAGGCACCTCTTCATGAAATGGCATATCCCTTTCAAGTGATATATCCATTTGATTCATAACATATCCTTTTCAAGTGATACATCCGTTTGAATTATAATGGTTGATTTTAAAATTTAAAATTTATTTAAATATATGCCATATGCACGTGCCTCATGCCCACTTTTATTATTTATCTTCTTTCTTTATAATTGAACAATAATTCCAACAATCCCCTACTTATTCAAATATAAAGAAATATTTCAGAAAAGAAATGATTTATATTAATACAGTAAAGTATCATTTGATTTGAACTTTACCTTAGTATATGTTTCACAAGGCTTTGTCGAAATCCTAGGTAGTATAAAGCTTTAAACCTATTGTTTTTAGTGACAAAAATGGTGATATATACATACATAAAACTCTTGTGTTCATAAATTTCACACCAAACTCACTTAGCACTATTATGGCTATATGCTCATCCTGATTTATGAACTGTTTAGAGAAAAAAAACTCCAAATTCCTTGAGACGGCACCATCTCTAAGTTCATATAGGTAAAATTCTTTAGTATCTTTGTTACATTTAAGATACTTGTCTCAAATAGACTAAAATTCATTAAGAGTTTTGATTAACTCAACCCTCAAACTGTAACATACTTCAGCACTTTACATCTTAGATAGGGCTTATTTATTAGTGCTGATATTTCTCTATTTATCAATAATTTATTTTTCTCATTGATTGACTAATATTAGGTTGAGTTGCCATCATTGATATATATATATATATATATTAATTTAGGAGTTTTAGCTCTATCTCTCTAGATGTTGATTTCACTAAGTCTTTGGCCGAAGGCTTAGTAAATGGATCCCCTAAATTCTTACTTGATTTTATAAAAGTAAGAAAGATAATTATAATTTTAATTAATTTTTTATAATCATGTCTTAGACTAATATGTCTAGACTTTTCATTATATGTATACTATATGCTCTAACTAAAGTGGCTTGACTATCAATGTATAGATATAGAAGATAAGTTCTTTGATGTCAAAGAATTTCTAAAAAAAAATCCCATAGCCATTCAGCTTTCCCTGTTTTTGCCAAAGCTACAAACTCAGATTCCATAGTTGAATGTGTAATTAAAGTTTGTTTTTTAGATTTTCAAGATATAGCACCTCCTCCTAGGATAAACATCTAACCAGTAGTAGATTTATTGTCTCCTACACTTGATATCCAATTGGTGTCAGTATATCCTTCTATGACAGCAGGAAATTTTGAGTATAATAAATCAAGATTCTTTTTTTCTTAAGATAACCAAAACTCTCTCAATGGCCTTCCAATGCTCATAGCTTGGGTTGCTAGTAAATCTACTTAATTTACTAACAGCAAATGCTATATAGTCTTGTACATTGAGCCGCATACATAAGACTACCAATAGCACTTGCATATTCAATTTGAGCTACAACTCTTCCATCATTCTTTAGAAGCTTGATACTTGGATCAATCGAGGTACTAGCTTCCTTAATTTTTAAGTGGTTAAATTTGTTCAACACTTTTTCTATATAATGAGTTTGGCTCAAAAAATAAACCCCACTATCTTTAATTATTTTGATACCTAGAATGGTATCTACATGTCCAAGATCCTGCATTTTGAATGTGAAAGATAGAAACCTCTTTGTTTCTGTGATATCTCTCATATCATTGCTTACTATTAACATATCATTCACATATAAACAAATAAATATCACATATTCATCACATACTTTTGTATAAAAATATTTATCAGCAATGTTATGAACAAAACCACTTGAAAGAATAGCAAATTCAAATTTTTCATGCCACTGTTCGGATGCTTATTTTAAACCATATAGTGATTTAACAAGCTTATACACTTTATGTTCATTTTCAGATAAGATGAAGCCTTCTGGCTGTTCCATGTAAACCTCTTCATTAATATCACCATTTAAGAATGCAGTTTTAACATCAATTTGATGAACATGAAGATCATAGATTGATGCTAAAGCAAATAAAATTCTAATGGAAGTTATTCTTGCTACTAGAGCATATGTATCAAAATAATCAATTCCTTTCTTTCGTCGAAACCCCTTTGCTACTAATCTAGCCTTAAAAGTATGAAGAGTTTCATTAGTATGGTACTTTCTTCTAAATACCCACTTACAACCAATGGGTTTAGAACCATAGGGTAAATCAACAAGTTCCCAAGTGTGGTTTGATATAATAGAATCCATTTCATCATTTATAGCATCTTTTCAAAAAGCAACATCTCTAGAATACATAGCTTCCTTGTAAGTTTTAGGATCATCTTCAACTTGAAGAACAAAAGGAGTTGCTCTCATGACTTTTTTTCTATTTCCTTCTACTAGGTAAAAGGAGATAAGTTGAGAATCAATCTCATCATATCCTAATTCTGTTGCTTTCCATATTCTTTTGCTTTTACGAGGTTCACTAGGTTGTTGATCTTCAATCTTAGAATATGTCTTCAATTGTGATCCTCCACTAATAAGAGTTTGAGATTTATTTTCTGAAATTAATAAATGCACAAAAAATTCTACATCTCTGGATTCTATTATTACATTAGACTCTAAATTTAAGAGTCTATATGCCTTGCTATTAATAGAATAGCCTACAAAAGCACATCTAATTCCTCTTGAATCCAACTTGGTCCGTTTGGGATCATTATTTTTGTAATATGCAAGATACCCCCACACTTTAAAATACCATATATTAAGTTTTCTTCCTTTCCATAATTGATAAAGAGAATTTTTATTTTTTAAAAGAAATTCTATTAAGAATATGATACGCATCAAGGAGAGCTTCACCCCACAAATTGAATAGCAATTTAGCATTTAATAACATTGCATTAATCATTTCAAGAAAAGTTTTATTTTTTCTTTCAGCCAAACAATTTTGTTCAGGTATTTGAGGTGCAGAACATTCATGAATAATACCATTTTCTTCACAAAATATATTAAAATCTTTTAAAAAATATTCTCCTCCTCTATCACTTCTAAGAACTTTGATTTTTCTTCTTAATTGATTTTCTACTTCAGCTTTATAAACTTTAAACATTTTAAAAGCCTCACTTTACGTTTCAATAAATAAACATAAGTAAATCTTGAGCAATCATCTATAAATATGATAAAATTTTTATTACCATCTCTAGTTAACATACCATTTAGTTCACATATCTCTAAATATATGAGATCTAATAATTGAGAATTTCTTTCAACATTACGAAAAGGTTTCTAGCCATCTTTGATTTAACACATATTTCATATTTTTCAAATTTATCAACATTATCATAGGAAATTAAACCACATTTAATCATTCTCTTCATAGTGCTAATTCCTACATGTGCTAATCTACCATGCCATAAAGAAACATAATCAACCATATAAACAGAAGCATCATTATTATTAATAGCATTATCAGCAATATATAATTTGATCATTCCATCACATGAATAGCCTTTTCCAACAAAGACATCATTATGGGTTAAAATTAGTTTTTTCACTTCATACACAGATTGTATTCCATGTTTTCTCAAAAGATTATATTCATATCAGAGACATGAAGAACATTAGTTAAGGTAACTTTTTTTTCAGAAGTAAAAAAAAGTTTCATGGTTCCTTTGCCTAACACTTTGGATCGGCCTTCATTTCCTATTTGAATCTCATATCCATCAATTTCTTCATGATAGGTTTTAAATAGTGACCTATCATAACAAACATGGACTGTGGCACACGTATCATACCATCAACCAGGAACCTTGCCTTAAATAGCGTTGATCTCACTCACAGCAGTAATAATCTCTTCACTGTCCTTCACAGAGTTCACCTTTGCCTCTTGGTTAGCTTTTTTCTTAAACCAGCAATCATGAGCATAATGCCCAGATTTGCCATAGACAAAGCATGCTTCCTTGGTCACCTTTTGGTTTTTAGATTTCTTGAACTTTCCTTGATCCTTTTTAGGACCCAGAAATTTTTTTTTATTTTGGTTGCCTCTATTGGCCTATGAGAACTTACTCACTGCATTTTCCTTAGTAAGGCCTTCATAAGAATTTTCATTATTATCTCTTTTCCTCGATTCCTCTTGTGTTTCTAAATATTTTTCAAAGAAAAATCTTCAGAATTATGAAGTAACTTTTTTCTCTAGCCTTTTCAGGAAGATGGTAATTTTGCTATAATGGCACCAACTTAAAAGATTCAGGAAGTTCAATTTTCACAGCCCTCAGTTTGTTCACAATAACTTACAATTCATGTACTTGAGGCAAAATAGGTTTATCATCAAGCATTTTGAAATCAAAATTTAGAGATCAAAATTTTTTTTGTACCTTCCTTCTCAGTCTTATATTTGAATTCTAGTGCATTCCAGATATCTCTTGCAGATGGATTATCAGTGTATATATCACATAGATAATCTGATAGGGCATTCAAAATATGACCACAACATATGAGTTCATCCTCTTGTTGTTTCTTACAATGTTGCCTTTCTCTCTTCAAGTCCTTGTCAGAAGGTTCTGAGATAAAAACATAGAAAATCTTCAGGGCTATCAACAAAACTTCAATTTATCTTGCCAACGAGTAAAATTAGTTCCATCAAAATGATCCAAATGAACAAGGTCTTTGTTCATCACTTTGATGGTGGTGTTTGCAGTATCAATCGCCATAAGTTAACGCTTTAAGAATATTGGGATAAAGATAATCTTTTTGGATTGGATAAGATTGGATTGTTGGGATAAGAGAATACTTGAAACACGTATGTATACACTTTCCTTAAAGCATTATTTTCATTGTTCCTTGTGGGATTAATTCTTGCAAATAGCTTTTAGGATATGATTTTGAGAGAATTTACACCGAAGCAACAATGAAAATTCTCTAAGGAATTAGATATCAATCTTAGTTCTCCTTTCGTTAATTTATAGACATAAAGGTTTCATGTACTTTCAAGTGATATTTGTTGATTCATAACATATCTTACAAGTGATACATCCTATATATTATACGAATCTTCGTGTTAATTCGAAGATAGCGATCATGCGGCCGCGCCCATAGCGACGCGGTTCAAAATTTTGGACGGCAAGCCTCGCGGTTTTCAAATGAAGCATTCAAGTTGAAGCCTGGCGATTCGGTGCTACAGTCTGGCAATTCGGTGCTACAGTATGTGCTAAAGTAGTCTGGCGTTGCAAACATCGTATTCTAGAGATTGAAACAGTGCTTTGTGAGGGAACAAAGCAATGACGAAAGAACAGAGCAAGGGGAAGAATAGAGCAATGACGGAAAAATAGAGTAATATTCTACGGGGAAGAAGGAAGGATGAACCTCAGAGTCGACTGGTGCGAGATGCTGGTAGAGGTTCGGGACTTCTAGCTGGTCGGATGCGTCCAATGTGGGTTACCCCCGAACCCACTTCGGCTACAGTGGAGAATCTCACTTGCCGTTTTTCTGATGTTGTTGAGCTTCCAGAGGATGAAATCAGGGAAGAAACTGATGCATGGATGACTACGAACCTCATTGCACGGTCACTTGGAGGAGGGTCTCAGTTGAGGCATTCACCCAGGAGGTTCGTTGTTGGGCCCATGCCCACCTATTCAGTCCATTAGGGCAAAAGGGAGCGCTACTCCTCACTAGGGTTTATTCTCTCTCTTTTATAAAAGGAGTAGCCGCCTTCCTTTTTTAGTTTCTCTTTTTTAAGGAGCAGCCGTCTGAAAAAAAAAAAGAGGAGAAGCATGTAGCAGGTATTTCTTTTTTCTAGAAGCATGGATTGCTAGGGGAAGAGAAGGAAGGGCTGCTGCTGGTGCTTAACTACGTGGGAGGACTTCCACTCCAGGAATCATGTGAAGGTGCTGCAGAAGAAAAACAAGAGAAGAAGAAGAAGAGAAGGGAAGAAAATAAGGAGGTAATGCAGGAGACCGTATTTTTCGGTGATGTAAATCCCTATTATTCTCTTGTGATTATTCTCAAGTTCTGGCAAGGGACTTTGAGACTTGGATATTTATTATTTTATAGTGGATCTTCTTCTCTGGTTTGCCCGTGGTTTTTTTCCCTTTATCTTGAAGGGATTTTTCACGAAATCTTAGTGTTTCTGTGATTGTATGGTTTGCGCATTTTTATTTATTATTCCACTGCGTATTACGGTCTTCTAGTATTTGCTCGTACACAGATTCTTTCCCATCAACTGGTATCAGAGCCTGTGAATTTTTTTTTTGTGTGTGTGAGCATGGAGGCCGGTAATGTTTCCCGCATGATCAGTCTGAACGGAAACAATTGGATGATATGGAAACCAAGGATGGAGGACCTCTTATATTGCAAGGATCTATATGGACCTTTAGAAGGGGTCAAAGCAAAGCCCGCTACAGTGACAGACGATGCTTGGATCATGTTAGATCGGAAGGCAGTCGGTTTTATTCGGCAATGGTTGGATGATAGTGTCTTTCACCATGTTTCCACGCAAACTCTCTTTGGAAAAAGTTAGAAAGTCTATATGAGAGAAAAACTGCTGGCAACAAGGCTTTCTTGATCAGAAAACTAGTGAATCTGAAATATAAAGAGGGTGCTTCTATTGCTGAGCATTTGAATGAAATGCAGAGTATTAACCAGTTATCCTCTATGAAAATTCTTGATGATGAGTTGCAGGCATTGTTACTTCTCAGTTCATTGCCAGAAAGTTGGGAGACACTGGTAGTTTCCCTCAGTAATTTTGTACCAGACGGTGTTATCACCATGAGTCAAGTAACAGGCAGTTTGTTGAATGAGGAGTTAAGAAGGAAAAATTCAGCAACTTCTCAGATTGATTCACAGGCACTTGTCTCAGAATAGAGGACGGTCAAAGTCTAGAAATAGAGACAATTCATTTCAAGGTGATATTACATAATTTACAAGAATCAGTGTTAAGAAGAGTATGAGTCAAAGGAGAATATTACTGTGCAGAGTGATGAATTTGATTTTGTCTACTTCTGATGGAAGTGTCAGAATCATGAGTTGATTGACAATATCTGCTACACCACGGAGGGAGAGAGAACATCAAGGCACAGCAGATTTGGGCATGAAGACCAATCTTGGCTGTAAAAGGATGTAAGGCATGTAGCTGACTTGAGGAATCTCAGTTGGAAACTTGATGATGAAGATTTTGATAGCAGATTTTTGGAAGCTCAGTAAAGGTTCACTTGTTGTAGCCAGTAAGTCACACTTTATACAGGTTGCAGGCTAAAGCTTATGGTGAAAGTTGATATAGAGAATGACTTCAGCATGGAGTTGTGGCATAAACGACTGGGACACATGAGTGAGAAGGGGCTGCAAGTTCTTTCCAAGGAAGAAATTCTACCAGACTTCAAAGGTGTACATCTGAACCCATGTGTTGATTGTTTGGTTGGCAAGCAACATAGAGTTTCTTTTGCTAGTCCTGCTTTATTTAGAAAAATGCATGTTTTGGATCGTATATACAGATGTTTGTGGTCCTCTGAGGACAAAAACTCCTAGTGGATCAGTTAATGTTCTAGGCATCAGTGGTGCACTTTATTTGTCACTTTTATAGATGATTTTTCTAGAAAAGTTTGGGTCTATGGTTTGAAGACTAAAGATCAGGTTATTAATGTCTTCAAAGAGTTTCATGCCAGAGTTGAAAGAGAGACAGGAAAGAAACTGAAATGTATAAGGTCAGATAATGGTGGTGAGTATACAGGGTTATTTGATAATTATTGCAGATCACATGGCATTCAACATGAGATGACAGTTCCTGGTACTCCTCAGCATAATGCAATTGCAGAGAGAATGAACCGCACCATCATGGAAAAGATCAGATGTATGCTTTCACAGTCCAAGTTACCTAAAAGATTTTGGGATATTGAAGACAGCGGTTAATGTAATAAACTTGTCACCATGTACAGCTCTAGATGGTGATATGCAGATATGGTCAGGAAAAGATGTCTCTTATAAGCACTTGAGAGTGTTTGGTTGTCGTGCATTTGCACATGTTCCAGACATTTCCAAGTTGGATGGTAAGACAAAAGAATGTGCTTTGCTTGGTTACTCACATGATGAGTTTGGTTATAGACTTTGGGATCCAGAAAAGCAGAAGGTATTGAATTTTTTGAAGATCAAACCCTTCAAGACTTCAAGAAGGAGGTGTCAGTCAAGTCTTCTGCAGGAGGATTAACAGACTGTGATCCAGTTACTCCTCTAGTAAATCAGGGTGATAGGGGAGATGTGCAAGAAATAGTGCAGGAGCAGGTATTAACTCACCTGTAGGACATGTTAAGTAGGAAGGAGATCAGGAGCAACCTCCTATAGAGCCTCAGCTGAGAAGATCTATCAGACAACGTCAACCTTCCAAAAGGTATTCTACAGATGAATATATAATGCTTACTGATGCAGGTGAACAGAATGTTACCAGGAGGCAGTTGAAAGTGAGCAGAAAAAGGAGTGGTTAGTAGGTATGCTGGAAGAAATGGATGCCTTACAGAAGAACCACACATATGATTTAGTGGAACTACCAAGAGGAAGGAAGGCTTTAAAGAGTGGGTTTTCAGGTTAAAGACACAACAACATTGTTCTCAACCAAAGTACAAGGCCAGATTGGTTGTGAAAGGCTTTGGTCAAAAGAAAGGTATTGACTTTGAAGAGATTTTTTCTCCTGTTGTTAAAATGTCTTCAATTCGTGTTGCTCTAGGTATTGCTGCTAGTCTAGACTTAGAGGTTGAGCAGTTAGATGTGAAGACAGCTTTTCTTCATGGTGATTTGGAGGAGGAAATCTATATGGAGCAACCAGAAGGCTTCAAAGTCAAAGGTAAAGAAAATCTTGTCTGCAGATTGAAAAAAAGCTTATATGGGCTGAAGCAAGCTCCAGGCAGTGGTACAAGAAATTTGATTCATTTATGGCTGAAAATGGATACAAAAGAATGGCTTCAGATCATTGTGTGTATATCAAATGGTTTAGTGAGGATTTTGTCATACTCCTACTTTATGTTGATGACATGCTTATTCTTGGGAAAGATATGTCTATGATTGACAGGTTGAAGAAGGAGCTGAGCAATTCATTTGAAATGAAGGATATGGGACCAGCAAAGCAAATACTGGGTATGCAGATTTTCCGTGATAGAAGAATCAAGAAAATATGGTTGTCACAGGAAAAGTATATTGAGAAGGTATTGGATAGGTTCAGTATGACAATGCAAAGCCAGTTGGTTCTCCTCTTGCAGGTCACTTCAGGTTGTGCTCAGAGCAAAGTCCTTCAAGTGATGAGGAGAAGGAGAAAATGAAGAAGGTTCCTTATGCTTCAGCAGTCGGAAGTTTGATGTACGCGATGGTATGTACGAGGCCAGACATCGCATATGCAGTGGGTGTTGCTAGCAGATTTCTTGCAAATCCAGGGAAAGAGCATTGGGCAGCAGTGAAGTGGATCTTCAGATATCTCAGAGGAAGCTCCAAAGTTTGTTTAAGCTTGGGGGTGGTCCAGCTATGCTGATTGGTTACACAGATGCAGATATGGCGAGAGATATTGATACAAGGAAGTCCACATCAGGTTTCATACTTACTTTTGCAGGGGGAGCTGTGTCATGGCAATCCAGATTGCAAAGGTGTGTAGCTCTCTCTACCACAGAGGCAGATATTGCTGCTACCGAGGTCTGTAAGAAGATGCTGTGGATGAAAGAATTCTTACATGAATTAGGATTGAAACAGAAAAATTATGTGGTACATTGTAACAGCCAGAGCGCCATCCACTTGTGCAAGAACCCAACTTTTCATTTCAAGTCAAAGCATATAGATGTGAGATACCACTGGATTCGAAATGTGTTTGAAGAGAAGCAGTTACAGCTTTAGAAAATTCACACAGATGAAAATGGGGCAGACATGTTAACAAAGACCTTATCAAAAGAAAGGCAAGAGATATGCCGACAGCTGGTCGGTATGATTTCACACTAAGAAAGCATGAGACAGCCTCCCTTATGGGCTGAAGGAGGAGGTTGTTGGGCCCATGGCCCACCTATTCAGCCCATTAGGGCAAAAGGGAGCGCTACTCCTTTTTCCACTAGGGTTTATTTCTCTCTTTTATAAAAGGAGTAGCCGCCTTCCTTTTTTGGTTTTCTCTTTTTTAAGGAGCAGCCGTCTGAAAAAAAAAGAGGAGAAGCATGTAGCAGGTATTTCTTTTTTCTAGGAGCATGGATTGCTAGGGGAAGAGAAGGAAGGGCTGCTGCTTGGTGCTTAACTACGTGGGAGGACTTCCACTCCAGGAATCACGTGAAGGTGCTGCAGAAGAAAAACAAGAGAAGAAGAAGAAGAGAAGGGAAGAAAATAAGGAGGTAACGCAGGAGACCGTATTTTTCGGTGATGTAATCCTTATATCCCTATTGTTCGCTTGTGATTATTTCTCAAGTTCTGGCAAGGGACTTTGAGACTTGGATATTTATTATTTATAGTGGATCTTCTTCTCTGGCTTGTCCGTGGTTTTTTTCCCTTTATCTTGAAGAGATTTTCCACGTAAATCTTGGTGTTTCTGTGATTGTGTGGTTTGCGCGTTTTTATTTATTATTCCGCTGCGTATTACGGTCTTCTAGTATTTGCTCGTACATGGATTCTTTCCCATCACGTCGATGGAGAGGGCTGAAGAACGATGTGTTTGGCTATCATTTGGAGGGATTCATCATCCTCTACTTCGGGGATACAGCCGACCATAATTTGGTGTTAGAGTAGCCATGGACCGTTGGTGGCCAAGCTCTGGCCATTGAACCATGGCGGCCACGGTTTGTTCCTACTGAGCTCGCGATCCAGACTGCGGTTGTCTGGCTACGCCTTCCATTGTTACTGATGGAGCTTTGGGGGCGGGAATATTTGAAATGGATTACCAGTTGGGCTGGCGAACTTATGGCCTTGGATGACCATACGGTGCACCGCCGGCGACTTGGGTTCGCCCGAGCTATGGTCCGTATCCGTCTATCTTAGCCTCTGCGGCCCGGTGTGCTGGTGGCCGAGCCGGAGGGTAATAGTTGGCAATGCTTTGTCTATGAGAACCTCACCAACGTCTGCCTCCATTGTGGGATGTTCCACCTGTCCTCTGCTTCCTGTGTGGCCAGCGTTGGGGATCCGGTGAAACTCCATTCGGATAATGTCGACAGCTCATTGGAGCAGGGGGAGGCAGTAACTTTGAGTGGCCGTGGCTCCTGGATGTCTGGCAGTGGCTGCCTCCATTATCGTCGGGGAAGAAAGAGGGTACTGGCAGTCCGTTTGATGCTGTGAAGCTGGTGCAGAAGAAGGGGAAGTAGACGGTTGTAGATGTTGGTGACCCGTGCCATCAGACACTGAAGGGTGGTCCAAACCATCTAAGCTTGCCCGTCGATGTTCCCCCCTTCATCCTTTGATCTCCATTTGAGGGGCGGACACGGGCTCGCGAGCCTTGATCCGGGGCTTCTCTCTGTTGGAGGACGAAGGTGACAAGCTATCCATGTCTTTGGATCAGGCGGCCAAGGAGCCCAGTTCCTATTTGAAGGATTGCCCAATTGCAAAATCTCATTCGAGCCATTCCAAGAGAGCTTGTAGTGTGGCTATGACCAAGGCAATTACTGGCATGACCAAGGCAACTACTGGCACAGGTAGAGGACTGGGGAAAAACCTGAACATCTTTGGTACCAGTATAGTGAGGGGTGTTCAGGGATAGTTTGTCTTCTTGGCAAGGTTCTCGGGAGATGCCGAGACTAGTACATGCCAAATGTCTACGCATGGCCTAGTACCTCAAGAGGTTCCCTAAGCATTGGTACCGGAATTAGCAATGGTACCGGTACCACAAGGTTTGACTCATGAGGATGCGGTGGGAGGGGTGGAGCAGCAACCCTTTCTCATTCTTCGGAGCCATGAATACTCGAGGCACTCAAAAACCTGGATGACTTTTGGTAGGCTGGTCAATCACACTACCTTGATATTTGTATTCTACTAGAAACCTATCTATCAGGGAGAAGCCTAGATCAGACAAGATGTCATCTTCATTCCATATGGAGAACATATGCCATCAAGTCCAGAGGGCTATCGGGTGGTATCCTAGTTATGTGGAGGCGAGGCCCGGTGTGGGTTGATGCGTTCCACCATTGTGAGCAGCAGGTTGCTTTGGTGATCTCGAATCAGGTGAGCAACCCATGGCTTATGTCGGGTGTTTATGCGAGTACAGAGTATCGAGCAAGGCAGAATTTATGGCAGGAGATTTCCAGACTTCTACTCCAGGGCCTACCTTCTCTGATTGTGGGTGACTTTAACTACATTATTGGCTCTCATGAGAAGATGGGTGGCAGACGGTATGTGGGTAGTATTAACTCTAAAGAGTTCAGAGAATTTATTGCCGAAAATGGTCTGATTGCCTGGGCTTCACGGGCCCCCGGTTTACCTGGTGTAACAATCGGCCGATGCTGCTCGGGTTTGGAAGAGGATTATTGAGCACTTGGTTCAACAAAATGGATGTAGTGCTTTCCTGGATCCAGGTTCAACGCCTCCTCGGGATTGCATCTGATCATTGTTCGATACTTATTACCACTGATAGCACAAGCTTCCTGAGACCTCCTTTTTGCTTTAAGAAGTTATGGACCTTCTACCCTAGATCCTAGGAATTGATTAGAGCAATATGGAGTCTGCCTATCCATAGGGATACGAGATATCGGATCTCTTGGCGATTGGAGCTGGCCAAGAGTAGACTTGCTGGTGGAACAGAACGAAGGTGGGCGATATTTTCAGGCAGATTGATAAGGTGGAGGTTGTTATAGATGAGCTTCAGAGGTTGGAAACCTAGGAGGGGGGTCTTCAGGAAGCTGACATTAGGAGGCTGCGCCAATGCCTCTCGTCCCATCACTCTCTTCTAAGACAGGAGGAGACTCTTTGGAGACAGAAGTCTCGTGTTCAGTGGATTAAGGAAGGGGACCAAAATATCAGATTCTTTCATCAAGCCATCATGGTTAGGAGGTCAATCAATTGGATCCGATAGTTGAGGAAGGAAGATGGCACTTCACTGACTGATATGGAGGAGATCAGCGAGCGGCTCTACCAGTACTTCAGATCTAGATGGAACTGATACTGGAGGATGGCCTAACTACCCAGTGTCCCTGCCCTGTGGTTCAAGTTACTGATCAGGAGAACTCTATTCTTACCTGCTCCATCTCTTTTTCGAAGGTATGGGATGCCATTTGGTCTTTAGGGAAGGATAAAGCACCCGGTATTGATGGTTTTCCTCCATTCTTCTTCAGCCAATATTGGTTTATTGTTGGAGGTGAGGTCATCAAGGCTGTTCAGATGGCTTTCCAATCTGGCATTCCTGTGGATTGAAAATAAAACATGATCTCTCTTATCCCTAAAAGACCGACGTCTCTTCTCCTAGCCATTTCAGGCCGATCAACCTTTGTACCACCATCTACAAAGTTTGTGCGAAGGTTTTAATTTGCCGACTTTAGAAGACGATACCTGCTCTCATTAGCCCTGAAAAAGGAGCATTCGTCAGGGGACGTGGCATTACTGACAATGTCCTCCTTGCTCAGGAATTTATGTATGACCTAAGGCATGCTTCATCTCGGAGGAGTCTTATGGCTAATAAGCTTGATATGGAGCAGGCTTATGATCAAATGTGCTGGCACTTCATAGGCGAACCCTTCAGGAGTTTGGCTTCTTTGATAGCTGGATCAGGTGGATCATAGACTGTGTGGAGGGGCCTTCCTTTGCCATCCTGGTGAACGGCACTACGACAGACTATTTTTCTTCGACAATCAGCCTGCGTCAAGGGTGCCCACTATCTCTCTACTTGTTCATATTATGTGATGATACTCTTTCTCGGGCTCTGGAGATGTTATCTAACATTCACATCTGGAGCCTTACCGGGCCACCCCTGGAGCCCAGGCACTCTATCACCTCATGTTTACAGCTGATTGTCTTCTTATCGATTGGCTTCTACCCAGAATGTCAGATGCTTTGCTCATATTGTGGAATCCTATTGCCACAAGTCTGGCCAGCTTATCAATTTGCATAAATATTTTGTCATCCTTAGCCCCAAAACAAAATTAGAAATCTTGATCAGCCTGGGGATCTCGGAATAGCAGAGGATCCTAATCTATCTTGGCATCCTGATGACTGCCGGTCATTTGCGGAAGTAAGAGGTTAGACCAATGGTGCAATGGGTCTGTGATCGACTTGAGAGATATCAGGCTACTACCCTCTCCATGATGGGTAGAGTCACTCTTATTAGGTCTGTGCTCACCTCCATTCCTATCTACCTTCTGGCTAACACTATGGTTCCTATATCTTGTCTGAGGGAGCTAGAACAGATTTTTTGAAATTTTCTGTGGAGGCCCAAGCAGGATGGCCATGGTGTACACCTCTTGAACTGGGAAACTATTTGCCGACCCACTAGAGAAGAAGGTCTAGGGATCTAGTCCCTTTTGACTAGGAGGGAAGCATTGATCGTTAGACACGCTGCGAGATATCTCCTCCAGCCTAGTTGCCTGTGGAGCAGAGTGATGAGGGCCTGCTACAGTGATTGGAGTCAGGAAGCCCTAATTCAGCCGATCATAGGTTGCTCCTTTATCTGAAAGGAAATCTGTGGCGCGCCCATATCGCTATGGCCCATGTTAGATGCTTGGTTGGGGATGGTACCACAATTGATGTTAGTCAGGATGCTTGGATCTCATCGCTCCCTTTGTCTAAGTGGTCGATCTTTGTTGATTAGATGCTACTAAAAATCTCGGGTCAGTGATCTGATGGATGATGGCACAACCTGGCAAATCCAGGATCTTTCCACGATGTTTGGACTCAGTTGGTATATGGGATCCTCGTTATCCCGATTCCATTTTACCGAGGGAACGACCTTAGGGTCTGGGGCTCTACCTGCTATCCCAAGGCTCCATCGAGCTCCCTCTAACTCTTTGCAGGGGACCTTCGAATACCATATTTACAGCAGCATGGATATGGAGACTCTCTATCCATCCGAGAGTGCAGCTCTTGCTTTGGAGATGGCTTGGATTGCCTCCCTACGATGGCTCTTCTTAGTCGGAGAGGCATTGACGTTGCCGGATCTTGCCCGTTTGTGGGGTTCATGACGAGACGACTGAGCATGCTATCCTACGTTGCCCTAGGGCGAGGGAGATTTTGAGGCTTGCTGAGAGATAGCCTTGGAAGGCTGATGATGGTGATTGCCTGTACTCCTTCATTCGGTTCCTCCACCAGAGTTCGACATGCGAGGCTTGCCTTGTCGCCTATATTGCCTATCAGATCTGGCTGGCCAGGAATGCGATGACCTTTGAGGCAGAGGTCGTCCCAGTCCATTGAATTCTTCTAAGCCAAATGCTTGGCAACGGAGTACCTGCGATTCGATGCTATTACCCCCATGACTTCCCTGGATACTGGGTCTCCCATGTTGCTCCGGCAGTGGCCCGTAGGGCAATTTATATTTCTTGGGAGCCCTCGCGGGTTTGTTAAGGTAAACTTTGATGGCAGCATCTACGGTACTGATGGTAGTGCAGGGTATGTTATTCGGTCCAACGATGGGAGACTACTAGCAGCCAGTGGGGCCTCCATTAAGGACTGTTCTGTTTGGAAGCTGAGCTTAGAGCAACATGGTTTGGCATTATCAGGGCGACCCAATAGCTACGAGCTTAGAGGATCTTTATCGAGGGGACTCCACCACTGTCACTAGTTGGATTCAGGATCTTTATGAGGACAGTCGAAGCCAGATGATGCCCATCCGCTTCTTCAGGATATTTAGCAGCTTTTGCGAGATCCAACGATTACCATTGTCCGTTATGTCTACCGGAAGGCAAACTGCACAGCGGAATAGGTGGCCTCCTTTGTTACACACATTTTCTGATTGAAACTGGGATCAAGATGACATGATTATATTCTTTCTCTTAATGTATCTTTATTTTGATATTATAAGTTATTTTCGTCTATCTAATAATAATAATAATAATAATAATAATAATAATAATAATAATAATAATAATAATAGCGATCCAATACCAAATCGTAGTGTTTAAATCCAACGAAGTATTTTTGCGCTGGTCGCTTTCTTGGTGTCACCATCACGTACTATTTCTCGTGGACTTTTACAATTCTTTTATTCGTCCAACAGTTTAATACAAAACTGCAGCGATCCAACTTTAGGTGGTACTTGCTTAATTAACGTCTATAAAGCGTCGTCTCGGTTGCCATCCACCATGAAGGAAAGCACAAGAGACAAGCGAAAAAGAGCTGTTTTTTTTAAAAAAAAACACCTAGCGTGGGCTTCCAGAAGTCGAGAGATGCTTCTCGTCCCCCTGTTCTCCAACCGTTTGTCGTTTTCTTGCTTGCGGCCCACCGAACCACGTCGACGTCATGACCTTATCTATCCAAGTCCATCGAACGAACAGCACCGATCGTCTCTACCTTGTGAAACACGAAAAAACCAGTGTGCGGGTTTAGGCGCTATCCGATCCAGATCGGACGATGCTAATTACACGGCGTGCTGCCACGCATGGTGGGGGCGTTGCCATCCCGCGTGTCAAAACGACGTCCACCGGGCGTCACGCGTGTCGTGAGCAGGCGCGGCAGATCACGTGCGGGCGCCAGTGGAGACGCGGGCTGGGCCCCACTAAACTGCGCATGTGGACAAACGGAGCGCGGGGAAGGGGCCATCGGATGGCCGCGTGGCGCGCGCCCACGGGGTGGATGGTTGGCGGGGGACCGTCACGGTCGCCGTTAGAACGCGGTCCGGTCGTGGGCGGGAAAATGCTGACCCACGGGGCGCCCGCGTGACGCCGTCAGGAGTTCGGTTGCTCCCATCGGGTCCCTATAAAGCCGCAGCTCAGGAGTTATTGAGCCAGGTCTCTGGGAAGGTAAAAAGAAAAAAAAGAAAAAAAAAAAAAAAAAAAAAGGAGGAGGGGGGGGGGGAGAGAGAGAGAGAGAGAGAGAGAGTAAGGGGGGAGCGTGGTTGGAACTTGGATCGATTACGGGAGAGGAAGAGAGAGAGAGAGCGCGCGCAAGGGGGGAGCGTGGTTGGAGCTTGGATCGATTACGGGAGAGGGGGAGAGAGAGAGAGAGTGCGCAAGGGGGAGCGTGGTTGGAACTTGGATCGATTACGAGACAGAGAGAGAGAGAGTGAGAGAGCGCAAGGGTGGAGCGTGGTTGGAGCTTGGATCGATTAGGGGCGTTGACAGGTGAAATTTCGTGTATTTCAGGTGAATTTTTTAGCAATTTTCATTATAAGTTTGGTATTTTTGGCTTTTTTTTTCCCTTTCTTTTTTGTTGGGGAGTTGCTATAATTGGAGGTAATGCATGGAATTCTACTATTTTGCGTTGAATTTGCTTTCGACTTAAATAAAGGGTTCTGCTTGTGAGATGGATTGAGGATTTTGACTAGAGTTGCTCGTTGATGGTGGTCCCTTTTAGAATTTTGATGGTTGGGAAATGTTTCCGGAATTTAGCTGGAGCAAAATGGGAAAGATATCGACTTTTTATGGTTGGAAATTGTCCCAGTTATTTAAGATGATCGTGTTATTTTCTTCCTTTATTTTTATTTATTTATTTATTTATTTTTTGGTTTCTAAAGAAAATGAAAATTTACAGCCTTTTTTTTTATGGGGCTAATGAAGCCACGTGGGTAATCATGGTAAAATCTACTGCATGACATGGACATGTTGATTCAAGCAGACCGAGATGGCTCCGACCTCTTCAAGTCAGCCCTGTCGGCTCCGATATCTCCAAGCAAGCTGAGCCGGTTCCGATCTCTTTAGATCG
Organism: Calamus simplicifolius; assembly: GCA_900491605.1. Classification (NCBI taxonomy): domain Eukaryota; kingdom Viridiplantae; phylum Streptophyta; class Magnoliopsida; order Arecales; family Arecaceae; genus Calamus; species Calamus simplicifolius. The sequence continues at coordinate 588,499 of UESW01004124.1, forward strand.
GTCCCGTCGGCCTTGGCATTTTCAAGCAGGTCGAGACGGCTCGACCTCTTCAAGTCGGTTTCGTCGGCTTCGGCATCTCCAAGCAAGCCGAGGCGATCCCGATCTTTTCAGGTCAGCCTCGTCGGCCCCGACATTCTAAGCAGGATGAGGCGGCCTCGATCTCTTCAGATCGGCCCCATCGGCCTGGCATCTCCAAGTGAGCCGAGGCAGCTCCGATCTCTTCAGGTTGGTCCCATCGGCCCCGGCATTTCCAAGCGAGCCGGGACGGTCCCAACCTCTTCAGGTCAGCTCCACCGGCTCCGGCATCTCCAAGCGAGCCGAGGCGGCCCCAACATCTTCAGGTCGGCTCCGACATCTCCAAGTGAGCCAAGACGGCTTCGACCTTTTCAGGTCGACCCCGTCGGTCCCGGCATCTTCAAGCGAGCCGAGGTGGTTCCGATCTTTTCAGGTCGGTCCTGGCATCTCCAAGCAGGCTGAGACGATCCCGCCCTTTCAGGTCGGTCCCGTCGGCCCCGGCATCTCCAAGCAAGTCGAGGTAGCCCGACCTCTTCAGGTCGGCCCCGCCGTCCCTAGCATCTCCAAGCAGGCCGAGGCGGCCCCGACCTCTTCAGGTCGGCCCCATCGATCATGGCATCTCCAAGCAGGTTGAGGCCGCCCTGATCTCTCAGGTCGGCCCCATTGGCCCTGGCATCTCCAAACGAGCCGAGGCGATCCCGACCTCTTCAGGTCGGTCCCATCGGCTTCAGCATCTTCAAGCGAGCCGAGGCGGTCCCGACCTCTTTAGGGAGGCCTCGGCATCTCCAAGCGGACCGAGGCGGTCCTGATCTCTTCATGTCGGTCCGTCGGCCCCGGCATCTCCAAGCAGGCCGAGGCAGCCTCGACCTCTTCAGGTCGGCCCCATCGGTTCCGGCATCTCCAAGCGAGTCGAGGCGGCCCTGACCTCTTCAGGTCGGTCCCGTCGGCTCCGGTATCTCCAAGTGAGCCAAGGCGGCTCCGACCTCTTCAGATCGGCCCCGGTATCTCCAAACGAGCTGAGGCGGCCCCGACCTCTTTAGGTCGGCTCTGCTTCCGCCAGACCCACCAACTTCCTGACCTGCACAGACTGACACTGCCAGGCCCACCTATTGCCTGGCCACGCCACCGATGGGATCAGATCCACTTATCGGCTGACTCCGCCGATTGATGGGACCTGGCCCACCAACTGTCTGGCCACGTCGCCGATGGGACCAGACCGACCTATTGGCTGACTCCATCGACTGATGGGACCTGGCCCACCAACTGTCGGCTTCCTCCTCTCTGATGGGACAAGACCTACCAATCAGCCCAAACTCACGTAACTCCCACGTGTTCCGCAGACATCTTTCCCTTACGAAATTTTACATGGCTAATCCCCACGCAAGCTTCCACTGCTTATAAAAGGGTAAGTCCACTGGAGACTCAGGTATGCAAACACAAGCACTCGCTTACTCTTATCACCCAGAGAAACTCTATCTCTCGGAGCTCTCTCTGCCCTAAAGAGCCTTCTTAGGCTCTTCCTCAGCTGTGACTCCGATTGCTGACTTGAACGTCGGAGGGTCCCCACCGGAGCACCCCCTCCGGTCTTGGGACTTCTTGTAGGTTGTTCGGCTGGGCAGGAATTTCATCAGCAAGCGGATCAACCTTCTCCGCACTCAAGACGGGTAATCGGGCGTCATCACTTTTGATTCTTGGGGTTGCAGATGAAGAGGAAAAGAGAACAATTATGTGTATCAGATGAATATATTCAGACCTTTCTCGTTTGGGTTCCAATCCAATATCTTACTAGTTCTTAAGTGATTTTTAGTTTTTGCCATAAAGGGAATTGACAGTTAGAAAATGAAAAGCTTGTCATTCTTTTGTTTTGTGTTTGATTGTCTAACTGCTTGTACTTGAATCCATCGATTTTCTATATGATTTCACACAATACATGAAAAAGGGAATTCAGCTACTAAGTTGCATATCAATTGTGTGATGATTTTTAATGTTACAATAGTCGAGATCATAAACAGAATTATAAATTCCAATCAAGGCCTTGGTTTGTTAATGGCGAGGAGATACTTTATTATACATATGTCTAGGGGCTGTTTGAATGCTCTTCAGTTGGGGGACTTTTGTTTTAAAAACATGTAGAAGATTATTTGGTTTGAAGAAATTGGGGAAGATAAGTGACAATTGATCCCTACTTCCAGAGGTGAAATAAATCATCTTGCAGGAGGAATTATACCAGAAAATTAGGGATTGGGTGTAGCTGGTGGCTGCAACCTCCTTGAGCCGCTCATCCAAATGGCCCCTTAGCATATTCTTAGAAATAAGCTACTTGGATTCAAATAGTTTGGAATCTACTTTGAATCATGATCGAAATAACACTATCCTGAATTTGAGGCGTAGGAAGAAAGAAAATAAAGATGACCCTATGGAAAACCAAAAGAAAATGATGATGGTAAAAAGGGGAACCAGCAGAAGTTTTGATTGCAATGGTCAAAAAAGATGGAACTAACAGGAAAACAATGATGAGAGAACAAGGAAGGAAAAAAGATGCAAAGTGAAATTGTGAGATGGAAGAGGAGATGGAAGAGGAGTGCATACTTTTCAGTCAGACAACTGGAGGGAGCAGGCAGCCCTGTCTTAATTGATGAGACTGAATAAGTTTCTTCCCTAGAGTACAGAGACTAGATTCGGTGTTTACGGTGAGAAGGACCTTTTTCTCTTACATTGGAGTACCATGATGTATTTATATGCTTCATATTGTTAGGTTATGCATAGCTTGAAAATAATAAAAATTAAATTAAAAAAATGAAATATTTACATTATTTTATTTTATTTTTGAGGTTAGATGAGGTAGTCCCCACCTGTTATACCTTATACCCATCCGACTTCTGTCAGAACCCTGGCCTTCAAGCAGACTGAGCCACTGGTTGTAGAACGAAGGATTTATATCCACAGGGGCTGACGCAAGGGATGACATCCTTGAGAATCGATGCCCAACCCTTGCCCAAGTGGCAAGTGTTGGTTGATCAAAACCAAAGTTTGGTGGTATAATATGCTAGATGGTAGAATTGTGAAATTAATGATGAAGTATATTAAAAATTTTATATTGACTTCTGAGTCATCGTTGGAGTGTTAAGCCTTTGTCAGAAATATGCCATAACAACTTGAATGGTGGTGTTTTTCTTTGGCTTTTGTAATGAAGACATTGTTTGTCAATGATGAGGGGTAAAATCATCGTTGCATCGATGACCGCATATATCAACAATTGGGTCTAGTCCAATTCTAACATCTGTCGGCTAGCTGTCAGACCCACTAAGCAGCAAAGCCCGATCGCCCTCAATGGCGTTAGGTCGTCCCGACAACCCCAACCATCCTTATACCTCGGTAGCTCGAGCCTTTCTCATACTTCGGTAGCTCGAGCCATTCTCATACTTCGATGGCCCGAGCCATTCTCATACCTCGGTAACTTGAGCCATCCTAATGACAGCATTCGGATTTAGCAACTCGGCCTTCCCCTTGTCCGCCACCTTTTCTCTCTCCTCCGCATGGAGCCAACTTCTATTTGGCCTCGAATCTGTTCCCCTCGGCCTCGTCACTCGGTGTCGACCTTGCCCCGGCATCATGCAAGTCGGCCTCACCCCGCATCTTCCATGTCGGCCTCGCCCCGGTATCATCCTGCTCGGCCACAGACACCTTGTCCCGGCCTTGAGCTTCTGCCTCGGCCCCGGCCTCGGCCTCGAGCCTTGGCCCCGGCCTTGAGCCTCCCTCTTCGGCCCCGGCCTCGGACGGCCTCAGTCTCGGACGGCCTCGGCCTCGGACTTCGGAGCCATCCTTACACCTCGGCGACCTAAGCCGTCTATACCTCGGTAACCCGGTAACCTCCTTTGCCTCGGCCGAACCGAGGCATTCGAATACCTCTGCAGAATCCGGCACGGGAGAATTCGAATTCACTATAACTGAATAAGATTCCAAACGGGGAATCATACCCAGAAGTGACCTAGGACCCATAAGAGTGGCCTAGAACTTATGTAATCGCTGAATCTCAAGGCATCAACCAGTTCTCCCAGCCGTCGATCCTCTAACTAATAAAATACGGACCATACTGACCTCATAACAAATTTGATTCGAATCCATTCTGAATCCTAATGGCTTACAGACCTTCCTTCGCGACACGCCCAAAGAATCAGGTGATCCCTTATAAATACTGCTGCCCTCTAATCTCTCAAGTACGCAACTACATACACTCTTGAGAGAGAACACCCATCTAGGGGAGCTCTTCTGTGAGAGCCTTCGCCTTACATTTGCTTGCTGTGAATCTCACTGACTTGGGCGTCGGAGGGTCCTCCGCAGAGGGCAACCCCCATAGCACCCTCTGCGCACGGACTGTCTTGCAGGTTCCACTCCGAGGCGACAAGACCGGCGTTCGAATTAGGAGCCAGAAGCGCATCCGAGTCGGAGAACGGATTTCCGTGGCAACAGATTGGCGCTAGAGGAAGGGCCTCAACTCCCATAAACTTGTAATTCATAAGACAAGACTCAAAGAACCAGAAGAAGCATCCTCTAATGGCCAATCAGAAAATAGCTACATCTGAAGCTCAAGATCAGGCCGTCTCTCAAAGGCCTGATCCGATTAGCGGTGCGGTACCTCCACCGCCACCGCCAGTTGAAACCCCTTTGCCACCGGCAACGGTGATAACGTTGGACCAGTTCGTCGCGCTATTCCAGCAGGTTCAAGCACTGACCCAGTTGGTCCAGGGACTTCAGGCAATCCCTGGCCCTGCCGTCCCTGCCCCTCAGCTTCATGAAGAGGCCGCTGCCCCTGCTCGCTGACGATTTCTTCCTTCAATCCGCCGAAAGCAGCGGATTATCATCACCAGCCCGTAAAAGCAAAGCCAGCGCCACACGAGTTGGAGGGAAGAGCCCGCTCAGATCTAGGCGGGTTCGTTCCCCCTCCCTGTTGTCTTTCCAGGACTCGACACCACTTCGTCTTCCCATCGCCGATCCCTCCTACCATATGGATGAAGGGATCAGGCAGCAGATGCAGGAGATGCGTCGAGAATGGCGTCAGGAGTTAGACACCGTCAGACAAGCCCCTCCGTCCCAGCCGAAAGTAGAGCAGGGCATCCCCTTCTCCAAGAGGATTATGAGGGAAGTGATTTCCCTTCATGTTAAGCTCCCCACCATCGAGCCGTACCATGGATCCACCGATCCCGACGATCATCTGAGCAGCTTTAGATCCATCATGATGTTCCACGGAGCATCGGATGCGATCTTGTGTCGAGCCTTCCCCTCACTCTAAGGGGTCCACCCGAACCTAGTTCAACAACCTGAAGCCAGGTTCCATTGATTCCTTTGACGAATTGAGTTGTTTGCTAATCAGTCAGTTCGTCAGCAGCCGTCGCCAGCGACGGAGATCTGATTTCTCTCTGAGGTCAAGCAAAGAGAGGGGGAATCACTGAAGAATTACCTCGGCCGCTTCAGGTCGTCCTCTTAGAAGTCGATCATCTCAACCACGAGGTGGCCATGTCCGCCTGGCCGGAGGAGTATCGAAGGAAGGAGACTTTCTGACTTTGGAGGTTAACTACCTGAAGAGCCTTTCGGACATGATGTCCCTGGCGGATAAGTACGCCATGGTTGAAGAATCGAGGAGATCAGCTCGGGCCGAGCAGCTAAAGAAAGAGGCAAAAGGCTCGGACAAGCAACGGGCCCACCGCCGTGCTAGCCCGCTTCGCCACCATAGAGCTCCTCCGCCGCCTCGAGACCAAACCCGGAGTCCGGCCCGAAGGTTCGACCGCTACATTCCCTCACAGCGCCAAGAGTGCAGATCCTGATGGAGATCGAACGACAAATTCCTCGGCCTCCCCTCTCCAAGGCAATGCGACTCGGAGGGACCCGACCAAGTACTGCCGCTTCCATTGGGATTATGGGCACGATACTGAAGATTGCTGGCAGCTCAAGAACAAGATCGAGCGATTAATCCGGCGGGGCAGACTGGACCGGTTCAGAGGGCCTCCTGAGCCGAACAATAAGGAGAATCGCCAGCCCGAGCCTCGCCAGCTTCCTCCACCAAATCCTTAGTCATTGGCAATGTCAATGTGATAGCGGTAGCCGGCTCCCCATCTTCTTGGTCAAGCGAGGAGGAAAACTCACCAAAGAAAGCTCGAGTTGATGAGCTCACTTTCTCTTATGAAGACCTTCGGGAGGTACAGTACCTCCATGATAATGCCTTGGTTGTATCTTTGAACATGAACAATTATGATGTACACCGTATCTTGATTGATAGTAGAAGCTCTGTTAATGTTCTGTATTTTGATGCCTTAGTGAGATTAAAATTTCGGGTAGAAAGCCTTCGACCGGTGGAGTCCACCCTAGTGTGCTTCACAGGTGACTCCATAATCCCTAAAGGAGTCATCACTCTGTCAGTCTGAGCCGGCAGTTGGCCCCGCGTGGCTACCGTACTTATGGATTTCTCGTGACCAAGCTCAGGTCTCCTTACAACACCATCCTCGGTAGACCGAGGCAAATATCTTTCAAAGCCATCATTTTCATTTCCATCTCGCCATGAAGTTCCCCACCGAATGGGAGTGGGGGTTGTTCAAGGAAGTCAGATCATGTTCGGCATTGCTTTATCGCTAACCTTCAGTCCAGAAAGCCCGAGGTGGACGGACTGGATGCTCGGAAAGATCTTGTCGAGCAACGAGGAGAGCTAGCCGAAGAACTAGAGGAGGTACCACTTGACGAGGCTCGGCCGACCGAACCATAAAGATCGGGTCACAGCTGGAAGGAAAGCTTTGGCAAGAATTAATTGAATTCCTTTGGAGGAATGCCGACGTCTTCGCTTGGTCTGCATCAGATATGCCCGAAATCAATCCAGACATCCTGGTCCACCGCCTCAGCGTAGACGAGACGTTTCGGCCAATCAAACAGAAAAAAAGGAGCTTCGCCCCCAAGCACCAGAAAGCCATCGAAGAAGAAGTGGATAAACTCATCAAAGCCAAATTTATACGGGAGGTTAATTACCCCGATTGGCTGGCGAATGTGGTCATGGTGAAAAAGTCGAATGGCAAATGGAGGATCTGTATCGACTTCACTAACCTCAACAAGGCTGCCCAAAAGATAGCTTCCCCCTTCCGCGGATCGACCAGCTCGTGGATTCAACTTCAGGCCATCAAATGCTGACTTTTATGGATGCCTATTCGGGCTACAATCAGATCCGAATGGCGCCCGAAAACGAGGAGAAAACCGCCTTCATCATCGATCGAGGTATCTATTGCTACCGAGTTATGCCCTTTGGTTTGAAAAATGCAGGTGCCACCTACCAAAGGCTGGTCAACAAAGTCTTCAAGGAGCAAATCGGTTGGAACATGGAGGTGTATATTGATGACATGCTAGTAAAAGCAAGGAGGCATCCTAGCACGTCAAGGATCTCGCGGAGAGCTTCGCCACACTTCGAAAGTATCAGATAAAGCTAACCCCACCAAATGCGCCTTCGAAGTCAACTCTGGGAAATTCCTTGGCTTCATGGTTTCTTAGCGAGGCATCGAGGCAAACCCTATGAGATTCAAGCCCTGCAACAAATGGCCCCGCCTAGGTCAGTTAAGGACGTGCAACGCCTCACTGGAAGAGTAGCAGTCCTCAGCCGCTTCATTGCTCGATCGGCCGAGAAATGCCTTCCCTTCTTCAAAGTGCTTCGGTCGGCCAAAAACTTCAATGGACCCCTGATTGTCAGAAGTCCTTTGAAGACCTCAAGAAATACTTCGGCTCACCACCTCTCCTCAGCAGCCCGAAGCCAGGGGAAATGCTGAACTTATATTTGGCAATCTCTGAAAATGCTGTTGGCTCGATGCTAGTCAGAGGAAAACAAAGTCCAAAGACCTGTTTATTATGTTAGCAAACTACTCAAAAATGCTGAAACGAGGTACACTCGAGTCGAGAAGATGGTCCTAGCCTTGGTGACATCGGTCCAAAATCTGCGGTCGTATTTTCAAGCACATACTATCATCGTCCTGACCGACCAACCCCTCAGGGCAATTATCTATCGTCCGGAAACGTCGGGGAGAATGATCAAATGGGCTGTCGAGCTGAGTGAGCATGACATTCAATATCAGCCTCGCTCAGCCATTAAAGCCTAGGTTTTAGCGAATTTCCTTCTCGAATGCACCATACCCGAAGATGGCTCTGCTTCGGATACCAACCAAAGCCTAGCACCCCATGGTTACTTCACGCTGACGGATCCTCCAGCGCGGGGGGTTTAGTGCCGGCCTGGTCCTCACCAGTCCAAAGGGAACAACTTTCGAATATGGCATCAGTTTTTCCTTCCTAGCTTCAAACAATGAAGCAAAGTATGAAGCCCTGCTTACCGGACTCCGGATCGCCCACGAGCTTAGGGTCAATAAGCTGATCGCTTACACCGACACTTAGTTGGTGGCCGACCAGGTGCAGGGAGAATTCGAGGCTCGAGAGTCAAGTATGATCCCGTATCTCCAAAAGGTACGCGATTTACCCTCCTGTTTTGATGAATTTAAAATTGTTCAGATTCCAAGGACTGAAAATAGGGGCGCCGACCTTCTGTCCCGCCTAGCAACTACGGAGTCAATGGATCTCGAGCGGAAATTCCATTTGGAGGTCCTCGAGAAGCCTAACATTGCCGATGCTAACCAGATGATGCAGGTAGATACCGAACTATCCTGGATGGACCCCCTGCACAAGTACCTTAAAGAAGGATTGCTGCCCACTGATAGAAAGGAAGCAAGGAAGCTGAAAATGCAATCATCTCATTATGTTCTGATTGATGACCGGCTATACAAGCGGTCCTTCTCAATGTCACTGCTCAAGTGCCTTCGACTAACAGAGGCCGATTATGTTCTCGGGAGGTCCACGAAGGTATCTACGGCAATCACCTCGATGGTCGGGCCTTATGCCATAAAGTGCTGCGCCAAGGGTATTATTGGCCGACGATGCAAAAAGACGTTGATGGCCTCGTTCGAGCTTGTGATTCATGCCAGAGGCACTCAAATGTCAGAGGCTCCCCTCGGCGCACCTGACTTCCATATCATCCCTCTGGCCCTTCGCCAAGTGGGGAATGGATATTCTTGGCCCTTTCCCCCTCGCAACGGGGCAAAGGAAATTCTTATTTGTTGCAATTGATTATTTCACTAAGTGGGTTGAAGCCGAAGCAGTCGCCCAGATAACCGAAGCCCGTGCTAAAGACTTCGTGTGGAAGTCCATCATCTGCCGCTTTGGTCTTCCCCACACTATCGTCACCGACAACGGGAAACAGTTTGACAATCCTAAGTTCCGAGAGTTCTGCGAGGATCATGGCATTCTCCATCGTCTGACATTGGTTGGACATCCTTAAGCTAATGAAGAAGCCGAGGTAACCAACCGAACTCTCCTGCAGGGAATCAAAGCTCGGCTCAACCGGGCGCGAGGCAAATGGGCCAAGGAACTCCACCATGTGTTGTAGGCATATCAAACTACTGAAAGAGTACCCACAGGGCAAACCCCATTCAAGATGGCTTTTGGTACAGAAGTCGTCATTCCTGTGGAAGTCAGACTCCCCTCCCCTCGTGTGGAAGGCTATTCAGAAGAATCCAACGACGAGCAGCTTCGAACTAATCTTACTTGATAGAAGAAGTCAGGGAGAAGGCCCAAATCCGGATGGCCGCCTACCAACAAAGAGTAGCTCGTTATCACTCCACCAGCGTCCGAGGAAAGTTTTTCCTCTCCGGCGATCTGGTGCTTCGGAAGGCATCCGTCTCGAAACCACTAGAGCAAGAAAAATTGTCCCCGAATTGGGAAGGTCCCTACCAAGTGACGGAAGTAATCAGACCTGATACCTACGAACTCCAAGAGTTGGATGGAAAATCTATTCCTCGGACATGGAACTCGGATAATCTCCGCGCATATCATCAGTAAAAGTACGCTCTTACTAAACTCATTTTGTTCATTGAATTAAATTTAATTCTCAAAGACTCGCAAAATTCTTATAACACTCCTTGAAAGCTGCAATGAGAAGCATGTCTTACTATACATTAAATCCTCGGTCGGATCGAGCGATCTCCGTACCTTACCACGCCAAGTAAAATATATTTGACAAACCTCGGTCGGGCCGAGAGAGCTTCGTACCTTGGCAGCGCTAAGTAAAATATAATCTTAAATCCTCGGTCGGGCCAAGCGATCTCTGTACCTTGGCAACGCAAGTAAAATATAATCTTGAAGCCTTGGCCAAGCCGAGTGACAGTCTTCGTACCTTGGCAGCGCCAAGTAAAATATAATCTTAAATCCTCGGCCGGGCCGAGCGATCTTCGTACCTTGGTCGCGCCAAGTAAAATATATTTGACAAACCTCAGTCGAGCCGAGAGAGCTTCGTACCTTGGCAGCGCCAAGTAAAATATAATCTTGAAGCCTTGGCCAAGCCGAGTGATGGCCTCCGTACCTTGGCAGCGCCAAGTAAAATATAATCTTGAAGCCTCAGCCAAACCGACTGATATATTTTTGAAGCCTCGGCCAAACCAAGTGATATATTTCTGAAGCCTCGGCCAAACCGAGAAGCCTCAGTCAAACCGAGTGATGTATTTCTGAATTATCCCTGAAGCTTCAGCTAAATCGAGTGATATAGTTCTAAAGCTTCGACCTGATCGGGTGATTCCTCAAACACTCTGACGCGACTAAGACGTCCTATCATGCTTCATCAAAGGTAAGTAACCTTTCACCACTTATCGGTAAAATTACACAAATTCTTTCATTCCCTCGAGTAGGATTGCGCATACATCAAAAGTTCACAGGGCCGCCCAGGCCTCCCTCTAACCTAAACAGAGGTGAATGCTTCCTCCTCAGAGGACTAAATATCGTAGCAAAATCGCTGCTGAATTAGAAAACTATGCTACGACCTAGAAAGCATGATGAGTAAGAAAACTCCCAGCATGACCATACTAGAAAAAGAAATAAATACTCGAAAGGAGTAAAAACTTTCTTTATTAATGAAAAAATTACAACCTCCTGAGAGGCATTATAAGTGTGTCATAGCACAGGAAATAAAGACAAATAAAAGCTCGGCTGAGCAGCTTCGGTCGATAATGATGTTTCTGCATCCGACCCAATAAATCGCAGAAACCAGACAGCTAGCTCTGTTGAGCCACTGGTTAATGCCAAAGAATAAAGTAGGCCATCCACGGATCCCTTGGACGGATACGTTGAGGGATCCTAACTAGGTCAAAGACCTATGGATGCTTATGCCAATGAAGCCTCCTCCTCCAAGTGGGATGTTGGGCTGCTGGCCACTGCCCAACAACATAGGCAGAGAACCAGTAGACCAACACCATTCTCCTCCCTTTTTACATGAAAAAGATTCCTTAGGCGGATGAACTGAGGGATCCAAGTCGAGGAAGGAGGTAAACTCCATGTCTTCTATGGGGAATACGTATGCTTTGCGTTTCCTGTGGTCCCCATGGCAAGTGACAAAGGCCACACAGGAAGCGCATACGTGCACTCCCCATATGACCTCTGCGGGCATCCCGTGCACTCTCCATATGACCTCCGAGAATTCCTCCCTTGAGGACTGCCTGCTCTTCAGCAGCTTCTCCATCATCCCAGCTATTTGGGACAAACCAGCTTTCAAAAGGGAAGCTTAATCTTTTCGCTCTCAATAAAACAGGCGCTATGAAAGCCCTGACGACTCACAGAAAAGAGAAGGCCTCGGGAGATGGCTTAACACAGTCCGCTCCCTGCCCTTTTTATAGACAAACAAATCGAGAGCAACCATTAAAGAAGGGAGCCCGGAATTTGAAATGCCGAGCCGCGCTGCCACGTGGTAGATTAAAATGAGAAGGCACTTTCCAAAGCACGCTGAATGCGCCTCCCAGGCCATGACGGAAGACGAAGATTTTCTTCTGACCTTGAATCAAGAGCATAAATGCATGAAACCGACCGCAGGTCCTTGAGATATGCGTAGGCCTGGAAAATCCCTTTTCAAAAACGACGTCGTCCAATGGCGATCGAGTGCTTATCGCGCACGTTAAAGAGACCTGTGTTGGAAAAGGCCAACGAGATAAATGCCTTAAGCAGAAACGAGGCATCCTTCGGCAAAGCGCAAAGTCGTTTTATGTGCCTCAACAAAAAAACGTACCAACTTTCTGCTTCGGACAAATCGAGCTATCTAACCTCGGCCCCAGTCGAGGTATTTGGGTTGTTTTCGGTCATTTCGCGCCGAACCATTTCGTGCCTCGGCAAACCAAGTTGGCTTGCGCGCACCTAACCTCGGTCCCAACCGAGACAAAGTCGGAGTTACATTCCACCGCAAAAACCGAACGATTTTATACATCGGCAAAACCAGTTAATCTGGCTTCGATTGAGCAGAAACTTCAATTCGAAACCCCTAAGGGCTATCCGACCTTGAATCGCATTTCGTTTATGATTAGTTTACCATCGAAGGAACTCCTAGCAAAAAAGGTCGTTCGAAAAAACAATGACCAAAGCGATAAGGCAAAGCAAAAAGAGATTAAAAGATTCATTTATTGAGTCCCGATCAGATTACAAGTTGAAAAATAAAAAATACATGTGTAACCCTTAAGAATCAGGGTTTGAATCGGTCCCAAAACCCCCTAGTAATAACATCCAGAGGGACTTGACTCGCCTCACCCACCTCGAATGTTGTTGGAAGAGGGACCTCGGGTTCCTCGGCAGCAGGGTGAAGGCATTCTTTGATAGCCATGGCCTCTTTGGGACCCAGGATAGCATCCCAGGATAGCGTCAAGATCAACGTCCGAAATATTCTTATACTCGGCTTCTTCGGCCCCTGGGGTACGAGTATCAAATAGCTCGGCCTCCAGGAAAGATAAATCCAACTCGGGATACACTCGAGAGATCTTAGCCCGAGTTTCCTCATCGCCGAACCGGAATGCATTGGCACAAGCCTCTCTACGCTCTTCAGAAAACTGAGCGGAACTTCTGTACTCCATAGCCGAGGTGATTCGGTTGTTAGCTTCAGCTAGCTGATTCCCAAGTTCGAGGTTCATTTGGCGACTCGCGGTCAACTCCGCCCTTAGAGCCTTAAATTGCTCCTGTGCCTCGAGCCCGATTTTGCCCATCTGCGAAACATCAGGTCGTTTGAGTCCACAAACAAAAGAAAAATGCCAGAAGCAAGTAAATAAGAAGACACTATACCTCTTCCTCTCGCCGAGCCATTTTATTGCTCAGCTCATGGACCTTTTCCAGGGCCTTCAATTTGGCCGTTTTATTCTGATAGAGACCCTCCTTGAGGTCGTTAATCAGGGATTGTTTGTCCTTGATTTCCTGCCGAGATTGATCGAGATCGGCGATGAGCCTAGCAATCTGGTCATGCTGCCATTTCAACTGATCTTCCATATCAGCAAGTTCTTTATTCAAACCGGCAAGCTGATCCCGTTGCTGCCGGCACCTATGCTCCTCGAGCCTCCTGCTCTAGCTATTCTTCTCCTCGGCATGACTATTCTTTAGCTGGTCCCACCTTTTGTCAAAATACAGCTGCATGGCTTTAACTTGTTGGCATGCTTAGCCTTAATTTCGGATAACTCCAGGCAAGCCTTATCCGATTGTTCACGAAAACCTTGAAGCTCTTTGACTTGAGGCTCGAGCCAAGAGGCCCTCTCGGCGGTAATTCGGTAAAACTCGCTCGTCTTCTCAAGGTCCACCTTAACGGACGCCAAGGCCTTGGAAAGCCGGCTGGTCGAATTCACCCTCGCCCGAAGGTCGGCCGCTTCCTTCCTGACCTGAGCGCAAGCCCAGTGGCCAAATTTAAACGCCAATTCAGCGCCCTCGTAATCAAGGTATTCTGCAGAAAAACATAAGTGAGAAACCATGACCGGACCAACCAATTAAGAATTACAACCTCGGTACAATGGCTTACCCGGGAGGCGTAGTTTGAAGCAATTTTCATAAGAGTAGCGTTACTAATTTCGGGGAGAAGGTAAACATCCTTCGACGTCCCGGACTAACCAAAAGCTGCATCAATAATATCCCGACTGCAGGTTCATCCGACGAGGAACTTCCCTCCGCACGTAGTACAGACTGCATCAAGGCGGTGAGCATGTCATCCATCTCTGGGCTGTGGACAAGAAAACTCATAGCCGAAGAGCCGGCCTGAGGGACTTCTGCCTGAGGAACCGCCATCCGCTCGGCTTCCTCCATCAGTACTTTAGCCTGCAAGGCCTTGGATGCTTCGGCCCCGATTGAGGGAATCTTGGCCCGGGCGCCCCCTTCATTTAGTGATTCTTCTTCTCCCTCTTCCTTTCCGACTATTGCTCCATCTTTGACAGACTCCACCTGAACTTCAATCTCTTTCACGGCATCCCCTGATACCATAAGAGAGAGACCCTCAACAGGAGGCACCTCGACCTCCACCAACCTTTCAACAGGCAGCTCTACTTGAGCTTCGGTAGCCGCCACTGCCTCTCCTGACCTCTCTACCTGAGCAGGGGCCTCTTTCATGTGCGGTGGACTCTTCACCGCTAGTAACTAAAGAACCTCTGGCAGGAGGATCGCCGGACGGACCGGCGACATCTCCTCGGCATCGTCTGACACGATTACTATTTGGAGAGGGGAAACCTCAGCAGCTCCTCCCGAGCTCCCCCCAATGGTTTCCTCTGCTACCTTGCCCCCCTCCGGCAAGGAGGCTCATCAATTACCGCTGGCGCTTCCACTTCCTCCCTCTTTGAGATAGAGGAGTGGTGGCTGACGCAGTCTTTCCTTGGCTTCTTGAGCGAGACCCAGAAGGATGGATCCTCTTCTCGGACCTGTGCTTGTTCCCGAAGCTGGAGCCCCTGTAGCGCTTGCCCAACTCCTTCCTCATTTGACCCACGAATGCGGACCTCTCGGCTGAAAACACAACGGATGTTCAGTTAAACAATAGGGGAATTACATAAACACACTGACCATCAGAGCGAAGACTCACCTTGAGAGTCAATAGAGCTAAGCCCGACGGCGAAAAGGGCATCCTCTGCTAACAGAGTGCTGGCCGATACCTTCTGACCACTGCGGAGGGTTACCAGATCTCTCCCCTCGGCATCATGCAAGTCGGCCTCGCCCCGGCATATCCCGCTCGGCCACAAACACCTTGTCCCGGCCTCGAGCTTCCGCCTCGACCCCGGCCTCGAGCCTTCCTTCTCGGCCCCGGACCTCGAGCCTCTCCTCGGCCCCGGCCTCGAGCTTCCTCCTTCCTCCTCGGCCCCTGCCTCGGACGGCCTCAGCCTCTGTCGGCCTCGGCCTCGGACTTCGAAGCCATCCTTACACCGCGGCGACCTAAGCCGTCTATACCTCGATAACCCGAGTAACCCCCTTTGCCTCGGCCGAACCGAGGCATTCGAATACCTCTGCGGAATTCGGCGCGGGAGAATTCGAATTCACTATAACTGAATAAGATTTCAAGCGGGAATTATATCCAGAAGTGGCCTAGGACCCACAAGAGTGGCCGAGAACCTACGTAATCGTTGAATCTTAAGGCATCAACCAGTTCTCCAGCCATCGATCCTTTAACTGACAAAATATGGACCATACTGACCTCATAACAAACTTGATTTGAATCCGTTCTGAATCCTAACGACTTTCAGACCTCTCCTCGCGACACGCTCAAAGAATCAGGTGATCCCCTATAAATACTGCTGCCCTCTAATCTCTCAGGTACGCAACTACACACTCTTGAGAGAGAACACCCATCTAGGGGAGCTTTTCTATGAGTCTTCCCTCACATCTGCTTGCTGTGAATCTTCACTGACTTGGGCGTTGGAGGGTCCTCCGCAGAGGGCAACCCTCGCAGCACCCTCTGCGCGTGGACTGTCTTGCAGGTTCCACCCCGAGGCGATAAGACCGGCATCCGGATCAGGA
>UESW01004124.1:609362-816405 GCA_900491605.1 Calamus simplicifolius
GTGGAGAACCTATCCAGCGTCTGGGAGCTTACATGTTAGAAGGCTTGGTGGCGAGGCGTGAGTCTTCTGGCACCAAAATCTACCGTGCCCTGAGGTGCCGGCAGCCAGAAAGCAAAGAACTTCTTTCCTACATGCGGATCTTATATGATATCTGCCCCTACTTCAAATTTGGTTACATGGCAGCCAATGGAGCAATCGCTGAAGCAATGAGGAGTGAAGACAAGATCCACATTATAGACTTTCAAATTGCTCAAGGGACTCAATGGGTCACTCTAATACAGGCATTGGCTGCTAGGCCTGGGGGTCCTCCATGTGTTCGGATCACAGGTATCGATGATCCAGTGTCAGAGCATGCCCGAGGAGATGGTTTGCAGCTTGTTGGGAAGATGCTATATGATATGTCCAAGAAGTTCAGCATCCCTTTGGAGTTCAATGGCCTTCCGGTCTATGGGCCACAGGTCACAAGAGAAATGCTAGACATTCGGCCAGGTGAAGCACTTGCTGTGAATTTTACTCTTCAGCTCCACCACACCCCTGATGAAAGCGTTGATGTCAATAACCCCAGGGATGGGTTGCTCAGAATGGTGAAGGGATTGTCTCCGAAAGTGACTACTTTGGTGGAGCAGGAGTCCAACACCAACACAACCCCTTTCTTAATGAGATTTTCAGAGACAATGGATTACTACTCTGCAATGTTTGAATCAATTGATGTGACGTTGCTAAGGGATAACAGAGAGAGGATACATGTGGAGCAACACTGCCTGGCAAAGGATATAGTGAATATCATTGCATGTGAAGGGGAGAAGAGGGTGGAGAGACATGAGCTGCTTGGGAAGTGGAGATCCAGGCTGACCATGGCAGGGTTCAAGCCTTACCCACTTAGCTCTTATGTGAATTCAGTGATAAAGACTCTGCTGGGATATTACTGTGACAAGTATACATTAGTGGAGACAGATGGTGCTTTATTGCTGGGTTGGAAGAATAGGAACCTGATCTCAGCCTCTGCATGGCATTGATTGTAGAACTTTAGACAAAGCACTTTAGAAAAACAAGATAGCAAATAACAAATGCCCCCAGTAAGTTTGGTATGATCCTCATGTTGTATCTTCATGCTGCAGTTTCATTTATTTCTTTATATATACATATGC
This sequence comes from Calamus simplicifolius, assembly GCA_900491605.1. NCBI lineage: Eukaryota > Viridiplantae > Streptophyta > Magnoliopsida > Arecales > Arecaceae > Calamus > Calamus simplicifolius. The sequence continues at coordinate 610,511 of UESW01004124.1, forward strand.
ATATGTGAGTTCTGCATCGTAATCTATGTGTAGACTGGGATACAATCTTTTTGGTGGCTTGAGGAGGTTAATTTTTCTGTCATCTGTTCTTTTTTCAAATTTACCTATTTATTTAACTAGAATGGGCAGAAGCTTGACGTATTATCAGAGGGTGAAGTTGAATCCAGTCTCTTATTATCAGCATAAGAGATCTACCGGCTTAGCCCTGCCTGTTGGCATACTTTGCTTTGTTCATGAGAGCACTGATTTACTTATATATTTTTAAGTCTCATGATTAATGATGATGTTGTACACGATCTGGCTCAAAACCATGAGCTGAATTTTTTCAGTGATACGGTGGGCACAGTGGGGTCGGGGTGTCTGCTGAAAACTGGGGTTCTTAGCAGCTTATTCTTCATGCATATTCTTCTTGGCTCGAATTAAAAAATGTGCATATTTTTCCTGTAGGGTTCCATTCTTTTGTCAAATGTTGATTTAAATGATAAGCTGGGTTGGAACTATCAGTGAGTCCCAACCCAGCTTACGGGCTGAGCTGAGATCGCACCTGGTGGTGGTATGATTGAATTCTGTTTAAGGTTATCTGACCTCGGTCCATCCTCTTTCAACCCTTGAAGCATAGCACGCATTCGACCAGTTTCAAGTCGTGTGGAGATGCGGAAGCGAGATGATATTCCTGCTGAAATTCTGCAGTAGAATTTTGGATCTTAATATTGGTAATCTTTCCGGATTGATTAGCGACTAGGATTTTCTTTGATTTCTTGTGCCCCAAGATTGTAAGAGAGGGTCGTGGCCTCTCTTCTTTCTCACGTGAACCTTCAGATATGATCCAGAAAATTAAGAGACGTTGCCCAAGGAGAAGGTGCTGCTAGGGTTTCTTTCTTCTCCTTCCTTAAGAGAGGCGGTTTCAAGAAGATGGCTAGGACAGAAATGACAGCAATAAAACCCTAGAAATCTAAGGCATTTATGTGTGAGAAAGAGAGGAAGACGTGCATAAGAGAGGAAAGAAGAGGGATAGCTTGTTCTTGGGAAAAAGAGTTTTTTTCATTCATCTATAATCATCATCGTTACATTACTATATCAAATCCATCTCCATGATGGCCACCAAAATAAAACCAGCACCACACATGAACCGATGCCTTATTATATGGATAATAAATCCTAAAAAACTTTCTTAGATCAGCCCACACTTTGGGCTCAAATCCAGCCCAATGATAGACTAGCCCCCTAAAGATCTAACAATATGGGCCTTAACCCTGTGGAGCCTATAAACCTCCATCCTGAGATTTAAGCTTTGGAGTACCACCCCAGACTCTATACTCTTCACCTTGATGCTTTAAAGCTACTAAAAAATCTGCACATTTTCTTAGACCAATTAGTGTCATACATGAGAGAAAGCTATCCCATGGAAGAATCTTCATAAGTGCATCTGTCTGATTCTTCTTTGTATGAACTTTTACTAGCTTCACTTCATCTTCTTCCACCAATTCTCTGATTCTGTGATACCTCACATCTATATGCTTTGTGCGTGCATGATAGATTGGGTTCTGAGCCAATTACAGAGCACTCTGACTATCACTATGTAGCAATACTGTACCCTGCTTTATCCCCATTTCCATGATGAGTCTCTTCAACCAAAGAGCCTTTTGGCAGCCTCTGTAATCCCTATATACTCAGCTTCTATTGTAAACAAAGCCATAATAGGTTGAAGGGTTGATCTCCAAGAAATTAATCCATCATACATGCTGAACACATACCCTATGATAGACCTTCTTGTATTCAAATCACCTGCAAAATTTGCATCCACAAACCCTTCCAATGGACCTAATAACTTACTTGGGATATTAGATTTCTCCTTAGATCCTTCTTGCTGCCCAAAAATTAGACCAAGTCCACGAGTTTTCTGAAGGTATCTCAAAATCCACTTGAGTGCCTTCCAGTGCTCCTTCCCTGGGTTCGCCATGAATCTGCTCTCTGGCTCATTGCATGTACTATGTCAGATTTGCAACACACTATAGCATACACAATGTTGCCCACGGCACTGGCATATGGAACTCTCTCCATGTACTCTTTCTCTTCATCTATTTGGGGGTTCTGTAACTTTGAAAGAGACATATGACTAGTCAAAGGTGTTCCAACTGGTTTGGCCTTATCCATCCCAAACCTCTCCAACACTTTCTGAATATATCCACCCAATAACAAGTGTATAATTTCCTTGGTCCTATCTCAGTAAATTTTCATCCCAAGTATCTTCCTAGCTGACTCCAAATCCTTCATCTCAAATTCTGTTGATAATGCAGATTTCAGTTCATTCACTGCTTCAACACTTCTGCTGGCAATGAGCATATTATCCACATACAGAAGGAGATACAGTGCATCATCATCATCCATATTTTTCACATAGACAAGTATTATGTTTACATCTAGAAAATTCAAGGCTCAAAATAAAAGTGTCAAACCTTTTGTACCACTGACGGGATGACTGCTTCAAATCATAGAGCGATTTCTTTAATAGACACACTTTTTCTTCCAATCCAGATTCCTTGAAACCCTTTGGTTGCTTCATGTATATCCTCTCCTCTAGATTCCCATGTAAGAAAGTCGTCTTTACGTTCATCTGCTGCAACTCCATATCATGTTGTGCTACAAGAGATAACAACACACGAATTGAAGCATGACGTACCACTAGAGAGAATACCTCTGTGTAGTCCACTCCCTCTCTTTATGAGAACCCCTTAGCAACAAGCCTTGCTTTGTATTTGACTCCACTTTGCTCTGAAGGTGCCTCCTTCTTTGTGAACACCCATTTTGAACCAATGGCCCAAGTATCTCTAGGTAGATCCACTAGCTGTCATGTCTTGTTCTTTTCCAGGGACTCCATCTCCTCCATCATGACCTGCATTCATGACTCTCTTTCTGAACTTTTTATGGCTTCTTGGAAGGTCTCTGGATCTTCATTTGCAGTGATGAGAGCATAGGAAATCATCTGATCAATGCGATACCGATCAGGTTTATGATGGTACGCTTTGCCTTATGCAGTGCCATACCCCTTTGATCATCTCTCAAAGCTAAAGTGTGTGACTCCACCTGCACCTACTTTTGGATTAATGGCTCTCCTGACTGATCCTTTACATATATTGGAACATTCATAACAAACTCCACCTCAAAAGAGGTACGTTTTGAAGTAGAAGTAGAAGGTACATCACCTGTCAGCCAATGCTATCCACCGCTGTCCTATTCAGCCTTTTCAACTTCATCTGCAATCTCTGACCTCTTCAAGATGCTCTTCTCATAAAAAATGATGTCTTTACTGATGATACACTTCAGTGAATCTGAACTCCATAGCAAATAGCCTTTAACTCCTTGTGGATACCCGATGAAGATCAGCCTTTGTGATTTTGGGTCCAGCTTGCTCCTTTCAGTTGCCTCCATATGCATAGGTTGGGCAACCAAAAATTCTCAGGTATCCAAGCTTCACCTTTTTCCCACTCCAAATCTCCTCTGGAATGCATCCATCAAGTTTTCTATTAGGGGACCTATTAAACAAGAAAACCAGAGAACATAATTGCATTATCCCAAAAGACCTTGGGCAGTGATGCCTGCAGCCTCAAACTCCTAGCCTTCTCTGTCAATGTACGATTCATCATCTCTGCCACACCATTCTACTGGGAAGTCATCCTTACTGTGTAATAGCGTTGGATCCCATTTTTCTCACAGTAGCTTCTAAATTCATTGCTTGTGTACTCTCCTTCATTGTCAAATCTCAAACACTTTACTGGTTTTTCTGTCTCCTTTTCAACACCAACTCTCCAAGCCTTAAATCGAGCAAATACCTCTGATTTTTTCCTTATCAGATATACCCATACCTTCCTGGAGTAGTCATTAATGAAGGTCAAAAAATACTTAGCCCCACCTCTGGCTAACACAGGGGCCGGTCCCCATACATTTGAGTGAACTGTTCCAGAATACCTTCACTCTGCTTAGAACTGCTAGCAAACCTCACCCTATGTTGTTTGCCATAAATACATGGCTCACAGATGTCATTGTCCTCCTTCTTGAGTGCTAGAATCAAACCTCTTTTGCTGAGTTTTATAAGCCCTTTATCACTCATGTGTCCCATTCAATAGTGCCACAGTTTATAGACTAACTGTTCCTCCTGTGCCGCTGTTAGTACCTCTGCACCATCTATGACTACTGAGCCTTCTATCTGATAGAGATTATTTATTAACCTTCTTCCTTTCATCACCACTAATGCACCCTTAGTTATTCTCAAACATCCACTCCCCGGCTGGCTTCCAAAAGCATACCCATGCTTCTTCATGTAGCCCAAAGAAATTAGATTCTTCTTCAACTCCGGGATATGTTTGACATTGGTCAAAGTCCTTATAACCCCATCATGCATCCTCACCCTTATGCTTCCAACTCCAGCAACCTTACAAGGATGATTATCACCAAGGCATACACTTCATCCATCAGATTCTTCATAAATTGCAAATCACTCCCTATGCGAAGTATAATGGTGAGAATAGGCGGAGTCAAGTGTCCAACAACTATCACACTTCTTGGTCTCATCTAAAACTACCAGTACATCATCTTCACTGTCTTCAGATGAATTTGCACCACCATTGCTGGCTAAACCTCCCTTGGAAATGCCTTTACCCTTCTAATTCTTTAGAAGTGGGCAATTTCTCTTCAGGTGACCAATCTGATGACACTTGTAACACTTCCATGCTTTCCCCTTGCTCCGAGACTTAGATCTGCCTTAAGACTTACCTCTAACCTTTTTTCAAGGTCTTCCTTGCCTCTCATTCGTAGCAAGTACCTCTGTGTTAGAGTTTCCCATACGGATCTTTTCTCTTTGATGGTTTGATCTCAGCACCCCCATAACCTCTTCATAATTCAGGGTCTCCTTCCCATACACCAAGGTTGTAATCAGACCATCATAGGAACTGAGTAACGAATACAACAAGATGAGGGTCTTGTCTTCTTCATCAATCTTCACATCAAGGCTCATCACCTCTGAGCACACTTGATTGAATTTCTGAATATGGGCCACAAGATCTCCTTCCTCAGGCATTCTCAAGCTGTACAATTATTTCTTCAACCACAACTTGTTTGCCATGCTCTTTTCCATGTAAGTGTTCTCTAAAGTTTTCTAGAGCCCCCTTGCCATGGTCTGCGTGCAAATCTTCGGCAAGACTTGATCAGCCAAGCACATCCTGATTGTGCTAAATGTAATCTTCTCTAACTCCTTTTAATCCTCACAACTTACATTATCCGGTCTTTGTTTCACCAAGACCTTATAAATCCTTTGCTGTACCAATAAATCCTTCACCCTTTACTGCCATAGGGTGAAGTTTCCCTTGCCATCATACTTTTCAAAATTGAATTTAAAGCTACTAGATGCCATATCCAACTAAGAAACAATGCACACAGCAAAAACAGAAAATTAAACTTGTTGCAGAAATTTTGGGTTTGATATCTTACCAAGAAACGCCCAAGATTCAATATTTTCTCCACCAAATCATCAAGGCTCTGATACCAAATGAAGAATAGATCGTCCTCTTTCTACCCTTGGAGCATAGCACGCATTCGACCAGCCCCAAGTCGTATGGAGATGCGGAAGCGAGATGATATTCCTACTGAAATTCTGTAGCATAATTTTGAATCTTAATCTTAGTAATCTTTCCGGATTGATTAGCAACTAGAATTTTCTTTGATTTCTTGCGCCCCAAGATTGTAAGAGAGGGTCATGGCCTCTCTTCTTCCTCACGTGAACCTTCAGATCTGATCCAGAAGATCAAGAGACGCTACCCAAGGAGAAGGTGCTGCTAGGGTTTCTTCCTTCTCCGTCCTTGAGAGAGGCGGTTCCAAGAAGATGGCTAGGGCAGAGATGGCAGCAATAAAACTATAGAAATCTAAGGCATCTATGTGTGAAAAAAAGAGGAAGGCGTGCGTAAGAGAGGAAAAGAGAGGGATAGCTTGTTCTTGGGAGAAAAGAGTTTCTTTCATTCATCTATAATCATCATCATTACATGACTATATCAAACCCGTCCTCATGACGGCCACCAAAATAAAATCAGCACCATACATGAACCGGTGCCTTATTACATGGATAATAAGCCCTAAAAAACTCCCTTGGACCAGCCCACATCTTGGGCCCAAACCCAGCCTAATGATAGATTAGCCCTCTCAAGATCCAACAATCTGGCCTTAACCCTATGGAGCCTATAAACTTTCATCTTATGATTTAAGCTTTGAAGTACCACACTATGCTCTACACAAACTCCCATATATTATAATTAGAATCGTCCATGTTTCTTTCATGGTTTGTTCTAGCAATCGGTGCACTGGTTGTCAGTTGTGGCATGATTAAGATGAATCATTCTTACTGCTATGGGCATTTCTAGTATCTTATATTTGCAAATTAGCTATTTCCGTACAGTTTCAAATGTTTGTATGTTGTTCTGATAGCTAATGTCTCCTTTAAGTGAATTTTTTTTTGTGTCTCAACATCTGCAGTGCCATGGTACTATTTGTTTGATGACAGCAAGGGGAGACCCACTGGAAGAAAAAGGAAAACGTACAGGACAATTACTTAACATTAAAATCTGGGAAGGAAGAGACAGAGCTTGCTGGTTCAGACGAGTTGGTCGCCAGATTCGCAAAGATAGTCAGCTGCCTGATTAACTTTTTCAGTGATCAAGGTGTATAAGAAACAATTCTTGCTTAATATTTTCTGAGAAAAGAATGCTGAGTGGTCCTCTTTATTACTCGATGCAAATATAGTGCAGAAATCTCCTTCCAATACCCTATTTGCTTACAAATCTAAGATGGCTGCCTCGTCATGCTGCATTCAACTCAGCAACAGGAACCGAAGATGTAGCAATTGGAACAGCAGCCATGTTGATGGTCATCTGCTTGGTCCCAAATAATGAACCCAGCTCCTGCCGATGCTGGATGAACGGTGCCAACTAAATTTTCTTTGATGTAATCCGGTTGAGGGGATTGCCGGCTGTTGAAGAGGGACCCATGCAAAGCAGGCGTCGAGGAGTAGTCCAAGTGACCAGATTCAGGAATCATAGCATCATAGCCTCCCTTTGGGTATTCATTTGTCAAGGTTGGTCGCAGTAGCCAGAATACGTTATGGGACTAAATTTTCTGGCTGGAGCGCTTCATGCTTCCTCCCTTTCCAGATCTGCCAAGGATGTAAATCAAATATGATTGGGCTATTGGCATATGTTGAGGATCCGGTGGTCGGGCCAAATACTCAGCCTGATGCCATGAACCTCAGCAGAACCGCAGAATGTGAATGGCCAATTGATTCATTGGATTCATGACAGGGAGGACAAGTTGCTTCAGACATGCTGCTCTCCCGCCCGCGCGAGCGCACGCGAAGCGAACTTCCAAAGAGAGCGTCTCACTCTCTAATGCACTCTAGCTTAATTTCCACACCCAGCAAAACTCATGAGCATCTCTCAGTTTTAACAATCACGGAATGCCTTCATTATGATTAATTTTGGGGGGCTTTGAAGAATCCGTTCCGCATTGATTGGTGGTGGAAAACTCTGATTCACATGATCCTCGTTCTTTACCCATTCTATATAGAATGAAGCAGTCCAGTGCTGTGTATCGATTTGAGCTCTGTCATGAAGGGTAGCCATTGTAGATGGTGGCATGTTTGTGAACCGTGTGGTTGTGTTTTGAGCCTGAATGCATAAGCTTGCTCACTGGAGACAACCTTTCAATTTAGGTTGTGTTTCAGTGTTTGATGGATCGCTAGGCAATCTTGAATGATAATGCGGATTGTTTACAAAATATATTATCATAGGATATGTTGCTAGTAATATTGATTACTGTGTTTGGTATACATAAGTAATATTACAATAGTATTGATTATTGTGTTTGGTATGACAAACAGATTATTAATCATATAATATTAAAAATTTAAAATATTTTTAAATCAAGTTTATTAAAAATTTATGCTATTATATATTTGGTTTGTAAAAACTTGCATTTATAAATGATAATGCCTAAAAAAATATTAATGCATGCCAATAAAAAAAAGTTTATACTATTCAAGGGTCATAGAAAATTATTAAATATAAATTAATGAGTTGATGCCAAAAAAATTTATTTATAATATATTTTAAGATCTTATATTATAAACACCAAAGAAATATATAAATAGTTTAAGTTAGACACATGAATGGTATAAAAAAAAAGAAATATTTTAATTATTTAAAAAATAATTAATGAAAAAAATTTATTGAAAGGATGCTAGTTGAAGAAGATGGATGTTCATAGTAATTATTTTTAAATATTTCATGTTCTTTAATTTATCAATTTAAAAGATGCATATTTTTTAAGATAAATTGCATCATCATAAAAATGTAAAGTATTTATATATAACTAAAAGATACTAGATTTAAATTTTTTTTAAGATTAAAATATATTTTTAATCTTCAAATATTTATTAAATTTTTTTATTCTTAAACTTTTAATTACCATAATTTATTTATTATATTTTAAAAATAATTTATTTTTTAATAATTTATTATATAAAATTAATTAAGATTAATAGAATAATTGATATATTTTGTTTTTGATATTTTCTTTTTTTACTCGCTACGATTAAAGAAAGCGCATGGAAAGAGAGGAGGTTCATGCTTATATACTTGAGCTAAAAAAAAAGGTAGGAGAGGGCATGGTGATAATTCGGATTAGTAAAGCACAGCAAATAATACAACGATGAAAAAAAGGAAATATCATCAAAAAAATAAAGCTGAAATAATTCATTCGAAGAAAAGAATGATTTTTAGATCGAAGAAAGAGAGAAAAAGAACGGAATGATTTTGTTTTACGGAAGAGAAGGAGGTAGAAGTAACTTTGTTAAAAAATTATTAGATTATAACATCTCCAACAATATGGATAATCATCTTTCTTCTTAGCTAATCTCGATTATCTCTTATGAGGTAATCTGCATTACCTCATAACAAATAATTAAGATTACCATTATAAAATAATTACTATTATAAATATATTAACTATAATTATTTAATAAATTTAATTAAAATTATCAATAATTATATATTATTGGCAATCAAACACAACCTTAGAGCTGTTGGGCGTTGGCTGGCTGTTCGTCACCGGAAGGTGATTCTCTGGATGAAGCAGCAGAACCAGGTCCGACAAACAATCAGGTGCCAAGATCATCCTGTCGGCCACCACGATTAACAAAACTTTCCACGAAACCACCGTAGTGTTTTCCGTCTACAAATTACCATCTAAGAAATAGCGCGCAGCTTTTTTAAAGAAATTTTCTTAGCCTAAATGAACGACGAAACTTGTGTGCGCTGTTCGATGTTTGTCTCTTTATTCTTTTCTCTTCTCTCATCACTTTGTGTTTACATATTAATTGAGATTGAAGGAGGTGAGAGACAGATAAAATCAAAGGACATGCAGATAATGCACCTTTTTTAATTAGTTTCGTTCAATAAAAAAACTCTTCAATGCAACAATATAAGGCAATATGAATGAGTGCATAGCATACACTACCAACTTGATTAGTATTGGCAACCAGGAAAGCTTGACGTTCTCCATTTCTAAGAATTCAGCCTTTAATTGATACCCTTAATTGTTTGATGGTTTCTCAAATTCAATCTGACACCCTTCAAAGGTACCTCCGGGTATTTGTCAATGCAATCCAAATTTTCAACTCCAAGAAGAAAGGTTAACTCGGCAATTCCTTGGCTATCTTGGGAGTAAAAAGGACTACAAGGTTGTATTAAAGTTGACCCTGAGCATTCACCCTTTGGAAAGCCATACTCTTTTAGCTCCTGGCGGAAGAACGCAATCACCAGCAAAAAGTGACTAAACGTTGGGCTCATTCTGTTCAGTTTATGGCCATAAATTCCTCTGCTCTCCACTTCCTTTGTAATCAACCTAAACGTTGGGCTAAAAATGTGACTAAACGTTGGACATCAGTCGGCACATACATGAATAGATACAGCGATAGCATACGCCAATACACCATTGTTGCAGTCCCATGAAGTATTTGGTAAAAAAAAAAAATAACAGTGGATGAATGACCAGTGCATCCATTTATCCAATAAGGAAATGATGCGGAATGAGTACTGTTGAGGGATAAAATCGTCATTACATTAATATTTGTGCGAGGCAGCTAAGGCTAACCTCCTCCCTTCGACTCCTCCGGGCTTCCGTAGCTCGGTCCTTCCGGGCTTCCTTAACTCGGCCCTTCCGGGCTTCGGTAGCTCGGCCCTTCCGGGCTTCCGTAGCTCGGTCCTTCCGGGCTTCCGTAGCTCGGCCCTTCCGGGCTTCCTTAGCTCGGCCCTTTCGGGCTTCCTTAGTCGGCCCCCTCCGGGCTTCCATAGCTCGGCCCTTCCGGGCTTCCGTAGCCCGGCCCTTCCGAGCTTCCGTAGCTCAGCTTCATCGAGCGATCCACAACCTAACACTTACCTCCGCGGAACCTGACGCGGAAGAGCCCGAGCCTACCAGAACGGCATCCTAGACAAAGAATCATGTCGGGACGTGGCCTAAAACCTATTGTAACCGCCCCAGGCCTACTCAACCAGATCTCGAGACATCAAGGAGCTCTCCCAGCCGTCGATACCTAAACAAGCGGGATACGGACTCTAACGGCCCCACAACGGCTTGATTCTGTCCGCCTCCATATCATAACAACCTCCGAACCTTCCAGAAGGCGCTCAAAACCCAGGTGACAGTATATAAATATCAGACTCGCTGATTCCCTCAGGTACGCAACTCTGGACACACTCTCTCCTTGGGCACGGGCATGCACCTCTTCCACGCGCGCCTCGCTCCTCTCTTCGGCAGCTCGTCGGCGCTCCTGCCCTCTGGAGCCTCCGATTGGCCGCCCCCGAAGAGGTCTCCCGGAGAGATCCACCTCCCCACTGTCTGGTTGATCGCTGATTTCTTCTCCACTGACTTGAGCATCGGAGGGCCTTCCGCGGAGGACCACCCCCAGCGTCCCCCCGCGTGTGGGCTTCTTTTTGCAGGTCCGCCCCCTCTTCCTGGAGATCGACCGCGCCCAAGTCGAAGGACGGATCCCGGCGGCAACAGATTGGCGCTAGAAGGAGGGGCTTCAAGTCCCATTAAAACTTGAAAAAAGGAGACAAGGATATGAATCCGGAGAAGAATCTCTCAATGGCCAACCGGAGGAGAGCAACCTTTGAAGCCCAAGATCAGGTCGCTTCCCAGAGGCCTGATCCGATCGGCGCTATAGCGCCACAACCCCCACCGGTCGAGACTCCGTCGCCGCCTGCTATCCCGGTGACCCAAGACCAGTTTGCAACGCTGGTCCAACAAGTCCAGGCCCTTACCCACCTGGTACAAGAACGCCTTGCAGCTCCTCCTGCTTCGCATCCTCAGAAGGAGGCGGCGATTTCTTCTTCGCCGGCGACCTCCTCCTCTAATCCGCATGAACCAGCGGATCCCCCACATCGCCCCAGGGGGGACAAACCAGTCCCGCGAGCCGGTTATGATAGAGATCCTCTTAGATCTCGGCGAGCCCGCTCCCTCTCCCCGGCGACATCTCACCATGATTCCACGCCATCCTTGCGATTCTCACGCCCAGCTCCTCCTCTCACCGGTGAGGAGGAGATCCGCCGTCAGATCCAGGAGATGCGTCAGGAGCTGAACGCCGCCAAGCAGACCCATCTGTCCCAGCCCAAGGCGGAACAGGGCATCCCTTTCTCTAAGGGAATCATGGAGGAAGTGATTCCCTCCCACGTCAAACTGCCAGCCGTCGAGCCCTATCACGGCTCCACCGACCCGGACGACCATCTCAGTAGCTTCCGGTCAATAATGATGTTCCACGGAGCATCTGATGCGGTCCTCTGTCGGGCCTTCCCATCCACCCTCAGAGGATCCGCCCGAACCTGGTTCAACGCCCTGTAACCGGGTTCCATTGATTCATTCGACGAGCTGAGCCGCCTTTTTATTGGCCAGTTCGTCAGCAGCCGCCGCCATCGACGAAGATCCGACTCCCTCTCCGAAGTTAAGCAGAGAGAGGGGGAGTCCTTGAGAATTATCTTGGCCGTTTCAACAAGGCCATGTTAGAGGTGGACCACCTTAATCATGAGGTGGCTATGTCCGCCCTGGCGGGGGGAGTTTCAAAGGAGAGCGACTTCTACTGGCAATGGAGGTCAGCTACCCCCCATGTCTCTCTGATATGATGGCCCTTGCGGACAAGTACGCTAGGGTCGAGGAGTCACGGAGAGTGGCCCGCGCTGAGCAAGCAAAGAAGAAGCAAGAGCCCAAGTCCCGACAGGCACCATCCCGCCCGTCGACCAAGTCGCCTCGCCGCCAAAGAGTCCCTCCGCTGCCACCAAGGAATCACTCCCGGAGCCCTCCTAGGCGATTTGATCGCTATACTCCGCTGACTGTGCCCCGAGCGCAAATCCTTATGGAGATAGAGCGCCAACTTCCCCGGCCAGTGCCTCTCCGAGGGAACCCGACCCGAAGAGATCCTGCCAAGTACTGCCGCTACCATAGGGAGCACGGTCATGACACTGAAGAGTGCTGGCAGCTAAAGAATGAGATAGAGAGGCTGATTCGGCGGGACGGCTAGATCAGTTTAGGAGGGCGCCCGAGCCGCAGCAACAAGGAGGTGACCGTCAGCTCGAGCTCCAACAACCTCCTCCTCCACCCAATCCGCCCGTGATGGCCGCATCAACATGATTGAAGAGGCCGGCGGATCGAGCCCCAGAGGCAGCGGTGAAGAACCGGTGCCAAAAAAGGCAAGGACAGGCGAACTCTCCTTCTTCGACGACGATCTTCTGGGAATACAACTCCCCTACGATGACGCACTAGTTGTATCCCTTAATTTGAACAATTATGATGTAAGCCGAATCCTCGTTGATAGTGGAAGCTCGGTAAATGTTTTGTACCTCGGTGTGTTTGCCAGGATGAAATTGCTCATGGAAAACCTTCGAGCCGTGGATTCCGCCCTGATGGGATTCACCGGCGACGTCATTATCCCGGAAGGGATCGTCACCCTGACGGTCCGCGCGGGAACCTGGCCCCTTGTGACTATTGTACAGACCGATTTCTTAGTGACCGACCTCAGATCCCCATACAACGCCATATTCGGCAGGCCTGGCTTAATGTCCCTCAAGGCAGTTGTCTCTATCCCACATCTGTCTATGAAGTTCCCCACCGAGCAAGGAGTTGGAGTGGTTCGGGGAAGTCAAGCCATGGCTCGGCAATGCTTCGTTACGAGCCTTCAGTCTAGAATGCCCGAAGTTGACGGGCTAGACGCTCGCGAAGACTTCGCCGAACAACGGGGAGAACCGGCAGAAGAATTGGAGGAAGTACCATTGGACGAAGCTCAGCCCGACCGAACCACAAGGATCGGGTCGCTACTCAAAGGAGAGTCTCGGCACAGGCTGATCAGATTCCTCCAAAGCAATGCTGACATCTTCGCCTGGACCGCCTCCGACATGCCAGGAATCAACCCCGAGGTCCTCGTCCACCATCTCAATGTGGACGAGAGGCACAGGCCTGTTAAGCAGAAAAAGAGAAGCTTCGCCCAGAACGGTAAAAAGCCATTGAAGAAGAGGTCGACAAACTCATAAAGGCCAACTTCGTCCGAGAGGTAAATTACCCAAACTGGCTGTCAAATGTCGTCATGGTGAAAAAGTCGAACGGCAAATGGAGGATCTGCATCGACTTCACCGACCTCAACAAAGCCTGCCCGAAGGACAGCTTCCCCCTCCCTCGGATCGATCAGCTCGTGGACGCCACCTCAGGCCACCAGATGCTGTCGTTCATGGACGCCTATTCCGGATACAATCAGATCCGAATGGCCCCCGAAGATGAAGAAAAGACCGCCTTCATAACCGACCGAGGTACCTACTGTTACCGTGTTATGCCTTTTGGTCTTAAGAATGCAGGGGCGACCTACCAGCGGCTGGTTAACAAAGTGTTCAAGGAACAAATCGGCCGGAACATGGAGGTGTACGTGGACGACATGCTGGTTAAAAGCAAGGAGGCATCACAGCATGTCGAGGACCTCTCGGAGAGCTTTGCAACGTTGCGCAAATATGGGATGAAACTCAACCCGACCAAGTGCGCCTTCGGCGTCAACTCGGGGAAGTTCCTCGGCTTCATGGTCTCCCAGCGAGGTATCGAAGCTAACCCCCAGAAGATTCAAGCTCTCCAACAAATGGCGCCCCCTGCATCTGTTAAAGAGGTCCAGCGCCTAACCGGGAGGATAGCGGCCCTAAACCGCTTTGTGGCGCGGTCGGCCGAGAGATGCCTCCCCTTCTTCAAAACTCTCCGATCGGCCAAAAACTTCCAGTGGACTCCCGAATGCCAAAGGTCGTTCCAAGATCTCAAGAAGTACCTCGGCTCGCCCCCGCTCCTCAACAGTCCGACCCCAGGAGAGACCTTATTCTTGTACCTGGCCGTTTCGGAGGGCTCGGTCTGCTCGGTGCTGATCAAGGAAGAAGGCAAGATCCAGAAGCCGATCTACTATGTGAGCAGGCTGCTCCGCGATGCGGAGACGAGGTACAGCAGGATTGAAAAGATGGTGTTGGCCTTGATCACCTCAGTTCGAAAGCTGCGACCGTATTTCCAAGCACATTCTGTAACGGTCCTGACTGACCAACCCATCAAGCGGTGGTCCACCGCCCGGAAACATCGGGGAGAATGACCAAATGGGCCGTCCAGTTAAGCGAGCACGACATACATTTTCAGCCTCGTCCAGCCATCAAAGCCCAAGTACTGGCCGACTTCCTCCTCGAGTGTACCATCCCGGAGGACGGTTCTACCCCAGACTCTCTTGAAGAGCCAAAGTCTGGAGCCCGGTGGCTCCTCCACGTCGACGGGTCGTCCAATGCCCATCACTCCGGTGCGGGTCTAGTTCTCACTAGTCCTGAGGGGATGACTTTCGAGTATGGCGTCCGATTCTCCTTCCCGGCTTCCAACAACGAAGCCGAGTACGAAGCTCTGTTGGCCGGTCTCCGGATCGCCCACAATCTGAAGGTGGAAAAGCTCAACGCCTTCACCGACTCTCAGCTGGTAGCCGGCCATGTTCGGGGAGAATTGAAGCTCGGGAGCCGAACATGATTCGATATCTCCAGGAGGTGCGTAACTTGCTTCCCCATTTTTTCGAATTTGAAATTATTCAGATTCCCAGATCTGAGAACGCCCGTGCCGACCTACTCTCCCGACTGGCAACCACGGAGACGATGGATGCCGAACAAAAGTTCCACCTGGAGACTCTGGAAAAGCCGAGCATCACGGAGGCCGACCGGGTGATGCAAGTTGAGGCCGAACCATCCTGGTTCGACCCTATCCTCAAATATCTCAAAGAAGGGTCGCTTCCGTCCGACCGAAGAGAGGCTAGGAAGCTGAAGCTGCAGGCCATCCACTACTGTTGATTGACAACCAACTGTACAAGCGGTCATTTTCCATGCCACTGCTTAGGTGCCTTCGCCCATCAGAAGCGGACTACGCTCTGCGCGAGGTACATGAAGGGATTTGCGGCAACCATTTGGGAAGCCGGTCCCTCTGCCACAAGGTGCTGCGACAAGGCTATTACTGGCCGACCATGCAAAAAGACGCGGACGATCTAGTCCGCGCCTGCGACCCCTGCCAAAGACATTCAAACATCCAAAGGCTCCCTTCCGCCAAGCTAGTTTCTATATCCTCTGCTTGGCCCTTTGCCAAATGGGGGATGGACATCCTCGGTCCATTCCCGCTTGCCGCAGGGCAGTGGAAATTCTTGTTTGTCGCCATCGACTACTTCACCAAATGGGTCGAAGCGAAGCAGTTGCGCAGATTACTGAAGCACGGGCTAGAGATTTGTGTGGAGGTCCATCATCTGCCGATTCGGCCTCCCTCATACTATAATCACCGATAATGGCAAGCAGTTCGACAACTCCAAATTTCGTTGGTTCTGCGTGGAACACGGGATTCGTCATCACCTCACTTCGGTCGGGCACCCACAAGCCAACGGAGCGGCCGAGGTGACCAACAGGACCCTCCTCCAGGGAATCAAAGCTCGCCTCTCCAGAGCCCAAGGCAGGTGGGCGGATGAACTACATCATGTCCTATGGGCCTACCGCACGACCCCAAGAATCCCAACAGACGAGACTCCATTCCGGATGGCTTTCGGTACAGAGGCCGTTATCCCTGTGGAAGTCGGTCTCCCATCATTGCGGGTGGAGAGCTACTCGGAGGAGACTAGCAACGAGCAACTCCGCACCAACCTCGACCTGATAGAGGAAATCAGAGAGAAGGCCCGGATCAGAACGGTCGCCTATCAGCAGAGGGTGGCCCGTTACCATGCTTCCAGAGTTAAAGGGAAGACCTTCCTGCCCGGCGACCTCGTCCTCCGAAAGGCCTCAGTTTCCAAACCGCTGGAGCAAGGAAAGCTGGCGCCAAACTGGGAGGGCCCTTACCAGGTAGCGGAGATTATTGGACCAGGGACCTACAAGCTGCAGGATCTGGATGGGAAGTCCGTTCCCCGGACTTGGAACGTGGACAACCTTCGTAAATATTACCAATAGGGTATGTCCTCTCTGAATTCATTTTCGCATGCCTCACTGCACATTCCTGCTTATCTGTTTCCTCAAAACCTGTCGCGTGAATCATTATGCACCATGTTGCTATAAATTGCAAGGAGAAACAGATACTGCTTACCAATCCTTGGCACGACCAAGCTGTCTGTTTGAATAGGAATCTCCGAACCTTGGCAGGGCCAAGTAAAATATTCTCTGAACCTCGGAAGGGCCGAGCAACAAATCTCCGAACCTTAGCAGGGCCAAGTAAAATATTCTCCGAACCTCGGCAGGGCCGAGCAACAAATCTCCGAACCTTGGCAGGGCCAAGTAAAATATTCTCCGAACCTCGATAGGGCCGAGCAACAAATCTCCGAACCTTGGCAGGGCCAAGTAAAATATTCTCCGAACCTCGACAGGGCCGAGCAACAAATCTCCGAACCTTGGTAGGGCCAAGTAAAATATTCTCTGAACCTCGGCAGGGCCGAGCAACAAATCTCCGAACCTTGGCAGGGCCAAGTAAAATATTCTTCGAACCTCGGCAGGGCCGAGCAACAAATCTCCGAACCTTGGCAGGGCCAAGTAAAATATTCTCCAAACCTCGGCAGGGCCGAGCAACAAATCTTCAAACCTTGGCAGGGCCAGGTAAAGTATTCTCCGAACCTCGGCAGAGCCGAGCAACAAATCTCCGAACCTTGGCAGGGCCAAGTAAAATATTCTCCGAACCTCGGCAGGGCCGAGCAATGAATCCTCCGAGCCATGGCAAGGCCAGGTAAAAGTCATTCGGGCTAAAACCCCAGCAAAAAGCCGAAGTGTACAGGCCCCGACCAAAGCCGGGCGGCCCCCAAATAGTCCCCGAAGGACTTCGTCCGGTTTAAAAACGAGCGCGTTAAACAAAAATCGTCGACGCACAAAAAGAAGCCACCATTGGCAAACCCCCTCTTGAGGCCGATGAACCCCGCATAATCGGCCAAAGACCCCAGGCAGAGTTAGGAGATCCCCCTCTCTGCTACCGAAAATCCTTTGGGTGACGCCCCTATAACTCGTCGTTCAAAGCGCCTATATCAACGCGCAAAAAACGACGGGGCCACACCAACACCCTAATTTATCACGCGGGTCAAGGCCATAAACTCTTGAAGAAAGGGGCTTCAAAAACAAAATCCATCTTTCATCTATAAAAGAGGATTACAAGGAGGCAGTAAAAAACAAAAACAAGAAGGGAGGCCCTAAATCAGAATTCGGAGTCACTCCCGGAGGCTAGCAGCTCCTCCAGGCGCTCCGTCAGGTCAGCCACCTGCTGACGAAGGGACGTAATTTCCTCCCTCTGTCGGTCCATCAATCGACGTGAGGCTTTCGCCTCCCTGACCGACACGTCCAAGTATTCTTCGGCGGTCCTCGCGAGCTGCTCATTATTCGCAAAGGCCGACGCTAGGCCCTCCCCGTCAACCGTGACGAGGGTGCGCCTCCCCTCCGAACGCGGCAGACTGTCAAGCGAGGAACGCGACCCGACCGATGATCGCCCTGGAGAGGCCATTTTTTCGGAGCTTAAACCGAGGGATGGTCGAAACCGATGCCCCTCGGCCGTATTTATACTCGTCAGGCAGATATCTCTATCGGTCGCGCCGTAACCACCGACCCATAAGAACTTGCCACGCGTCACCGTTTCAGTGCTTGCGAAATCCGAGGTGTCATGCCCCATCCCGAGCGAGATCGGTAAGCGCGAGCAGGTTGTTCGGGAATTCCCCAAGCAAACATTTTCCGATCTGTCGGCCCTCGCAATAAATGCGTTCGGCGCTTCCCCGAGCCTCTTAATACCGCCTCTTTTTCGAGAAACGCGAAAGTCCGACATTCAACCAATAACCTGTCCCCTCGGGAAGAGTGGCATCACCAGTAGAAAAGCGTGACGATATACGCCCGTTCCGCTCTGGCGCCCCATATCAAGCGCCACGTGGACCTAACGCTGTGGCCCACAATGACAATTGAGTCGCTCCCTTGAGCCCGGATCTCCGAACCTCGGCTGGGCCGAGTGACTGAATCTCCAAACCCTGGCAGGGCCAAGTCAAATGTCTCCGAACCTTGGCAGGGCCAAGTCAGTTATCTCCGAACCTCGGCTGGGCCGAGTGATTGAATCTCCGAACCTTGGCAGGGCCAAGTCAGTTATCTCCAAACCTCGGCTGGGCCGAGTGATTGAATCTCCGAACCTTGGCAGGGCCAAGTCAGTTATCTCCGAACCTCGGCTGGCCGAGCGAACTAAGTCTCCAACCTTGGCAGGGCCAAGACAAATACCTTTCATAGCTCGGCCGGCTCGAGTGACGGGTTCCCCGAACTATGATAGGAAAAAGTACAAATTCTCTGAACTTCGGCCAAAGCCGACCCACGATAAATCGGGCTCCGGCAAAAGCGAAGCATTGAAAATGCCAAACTTCTGATCGGAGCAAGGAGCATATTTTGCCGAACAATCCCTGGACCGTCGCGCGAACCTCGATTAGGTTCTGACGGTGTGAGACCCTCGTCTACAGGCGAGTGGAACGCCTTTGTACCCCACAAACAACAATAGCGACAAGCTCGGCACAAAAAGACAGAGATTGAGAAACAGAACATAACTCTCTTTATTGCCGATCGAGATCAGTTACAAATGCCTCATAGGCGTTACAAGAGCATTGAAATACATAAAATAAAGGTAAATACAAAACTCGGGCAACTGCTCCAAAGCAGACCTGGGCAACTATGATGTTCCGACGTCCGGATCGACAAATCAGGCAAACCACAAAACGGTCAACCCGCCTGGGTGGATGATAAAGCTGACCCTCCATGGCCCCGGACGAATTAAAAGATCCAAAAGAGGCATGGCCCGTGGATGCTGATTCTGAGGATTCGGACGACCCAGCCCGCTCCCCTAGGAGGGGGTGCTGGATCGCAGGCCGCCGTCCAGCCGAGAGAACCGGGGACCATCCGACCCCGGTTGCTCCCATATTCTCCCTCCCGTGGCAAGGGTTCCCCTCAGAGAAGGGACGGAAACCCAAGCCAACGAAAGAGGGAGAGTCTGTGCGTGCTACGGGGGTGTCGATACGCTTCCTACCGTAAGCCCCCCGTAACGAGCCACAAAGATCACATAGGAAGCGCATATGTGCGCTTTCCGTATGATCTCTGCGCCGCTCTTGTGCGCTCTCCATATGATCTCCGGGACTCATCCCCTAAGGGCGAGCCATTCTTCAGCAGCTCCCCAGTCGCCCCAGCTATCCAGCGGCAAGGAGCCTATGAGAGGAAAAATTGGTCCTCCCACTCGTAGCAGCAGAGAAGTGAGCATGATAGAAGCTCTGATGGAAAATACACTTTGGGGATAACCAAAATGACCCCTTTCTCCCCTTTTTATAGGCGGGAAAAAGCCGAGAAAATCTATCAGAGCTGAAAGTCCCAAGATTCAAACACCTGGCCCACGCCTCCACGTGGCCCCTCAGGATAGACGCGGCGCCCCACTGCGCGCCAAGCCCACCACCTGAGTTACGACGTGTACGAAGATCTCCTCCTGATCCCGAATCACTGTCATTTAGTATGGGTGATCGCCAGCCAGCACCTCGAAAACTGGCGGCTCAGAGTATCGTCCTTCGAAAGTGACGTCCTCCAATGGTGAGCGATTGCGTGCGCGGCGAAGTGACCCGCATAGGAAAAGAGCACCTCCCGGAAAGCTCTGATGCGGCTTTATTCCCTCCCACTACGCCGTATCATTAATTCTGGTGAAATAAAAACCGAACCACCTGCGGATCAGCAGGACGATTGTCAGAGTAGCAGAGAGCGCGAAGGCCTTTTTGCCTGTCGGCCCCAGCCGACCTATTTTACCTATCGGCCCCAGCCGACCTATTTTGCCTGCCGGCCCCAGCCAACCTATTTTTCTTGTCGGCCCTAGCCGACCTATTTTTCTTGTCGGCCCCAGCCGACCTACTTTGCCTGTCGGCCCCAGCCGATCTATTTTTCCTGTCGGCCTCAGCCGACCTATTTTTGTCTATCGGCCTCAGCCGACCTATTTTTCCATCGGCCCCAGCCGACCTACTTTTCTTATCGGCCCTAGCCGACCTACCTTCCTCGTCGGCGCAAACCAACCTATTTTGCCTATCACCCAAGCCAGTACATTTTCCTAGTCTCGGAACAAAGATGACCCAAGGGCGTCAGCGAGCCATAGGTCACTCACAATCGAGGCTAAACGACAGCGAAGTCACGCAAGAAAGACACTTAAATGGAAACAGGAAATTCTTTCACTATGAAACGTCAGACAAATGTCTAAAAGACGAGATACAAGAACAGCTCCTAAGAACCGGGAGCCGCACCGGCTTTGGAAAAGCCTTCAGTCACATCTGTGGAAGCGTGACTAGGTTCATCCTTCTCCAATATTTTCGCCCCCTCTGCGGCAGTTTGCGACCGTCCCTCAGAAGCTACAGCTTCGCTAGGACTAGGGGCGCCGCCAAGCTCGGCGTCAGAAACATCAACATATTCGTCTTCATCTTCTTCTTCAGACTCTCCATCTTCGGGATTTTCAGTACTCAGGAAAGAAAGATCCCATTCCGGGTGCCCACTGAGTATCCTCTGTTTGCACTCTTCCATCCCATGATGGAACGCGTCCACGCTGATAGCGTCTTGCCTCCCCTTAAGTATGGCGAGCTGCGTGTTGGCCTCGGTGGCCTGTTTCTCAGCCTCTGCGACTTGGGCCCGCAAAATGATATTTTGCTCCTCGAACTCGCCGGCCCGCGTCTCGGATTCTAAGCTCTTGCTGCAGCTGGACACAAGTTCGCCTTGAAGAGCCCGAACCTCCAGCCCCAACTCCCCTATCTGAAAAAGCCGAGATAAGTCGGCGTCACAAGAAACCTGTAGAAAAAAGCTAAAAAGGGGGGGGGGGGGAGAATGAGGTCGTACCTCCTCCTCTCGTCTGGCCAGCCTCTTGGCCGACTCCTCGGCCTCACTTCTGGCTCTAGTCCTGTCAGCCCCGACCAGCTCAACTCTCTCTTGCAGATTGTTGATCTTCAACTGCTTGGTGCCGATTACCTCCTGGGCTTGGGTTAGCTCGTTGTTCACTCGAGCTATTACCCCTTGTTGCCATTTAGCGCCCTCCTTCAAATGGGCAATTTCACTGTCGCGGCGCTTCAGTCGCTCCTCCACCTCGCCAAGCATCCTAGTTAAACGCTTCCTCTCGTCGGAAGCTTCCTTCCCCAGGCGATCCATACTCTCGCTATGCTCTCTCTGCATCGCCTTCACCTCCGCGGAATGCCTCGACTCGATTCTAGCCAGCTCCAAGCACGCATTATCATTTCTCGCAGGAGTTCCTGCAACTCCTCCACCCGGCGCTTCTGCTGGGATATCTCGGCCTGGGCAGCTCGATATGCCGCCCTTATCCCCTGCAAGCTCCTGTCGCTAATTGCCATGAGTTCCTCGAACTTCTCAGACACCTTCAGCCGCGAATGGAGCTCGGCATTAGCCCTCCTGGCTTGAACACTGGCCCTCGTCGCCAAACTCAAGCGCCAGCATATCGCCCGGGAAAGCAAAACGCTCTGCAAAGGCAAAAAATGAATAAGAATCCACGATGGGGTCAATCGGGAAACACCTACCGCATAAGAAAAGTAGCTTACCCGCGAGGCATAGTCCCGAGTCATCCTCATCAGGGTTGTGTTATCGATATCGGAAAGGAGATGGATACTCTCGGCCACGCCCTGCTGATCGAATGCAGCATCCACCAATCCAAATTGGCAAACTTGTCAGACGAAGGGTCTGCCCCCGGATACAGGGCCGATCTCATCAACGCGGAAAACGCCTCCTCAACGCTGGCGCCTAAACTGCTGGGCTGACTGTCCCCGCCCGAGGGACCGACGTGGGCAACCTCCGCCCGAGAGGCTCCCAATTTCCCAGCCTCCTCCGTCAAGGCCCTGGCTTGGGCCTCTTTGGATAATTCAGCTAGCCCAAGTGCCAGCTTCCCCAATACCTTTTTCGAAGAAGCTCCCAATGCGGAGCTCCCGCCTTGTTGCATCTCCTCCTTCGACGCCCCTTCCTCGGCTACCACCATCTGTGTCTCCGCCACCGGGCCCCCCGAGGTCCCGGCCTGTTCTGCCACTTGCATCTCCTCCGTAGGCTCCCCCGAAGCCTCGGTCTGACCTACCTCACTACTTCCGGACCCCCCTGCAGAGAGACCGAGAGAGGGCTCCCCTGCACCTCCCCGGCTGCGGCTGCCACCTCTTCCTCTCCTACCGGAGCCGACGGCGATCCCGCGGGGATAGTAGGCTCCTCGGCGATGACCACTTCCATCAAATCCGCCGCTGATTCCTCTTTCAGGGGGGACGCGGTCGGAGGAGCCATCGGAGCCTTGTCCGAGCTGTCCGAGATCTCCAGCACGAGAGGGTCGGAGGCCATAACCGCTCTCCTCGGGCTCTCCTTCGCCCCCGGCGCTTCTGCCATGACTGCTCCAGCGCCCGGCGGACTCCTTGCGGAAGTATGAGCTCTTTTTTCGGGCCGGCCACTATCCGCGCCGCTTCCTTCCCCTGGGCGTTTCCTCTCTTCCTCTTAGAGAGATTCAACAACGCCGACCTTGCGGCTGCCAGACCAGAACACACATACTCAGGCCAAAGCACATTGATCGAGAAAAATACACAGCACGAAAGAGACTCACCTTGTGGGTCCAGGGGACTGAGCCCGGCTGCGAAGAGGGCCCCCTCCGATAGCAGGTCGTTAGCCGAAAACACCTGTCCGTTGCGGAGGACGTCCAAGTCCTTCTCTTCCTGCGCCGACAAAGTCGGATGCGTCTCCGCATCCCTTGCAACATCCCCCCACCTCCGAGGGAAGTCGGAACCGACATTCCCCTCCGCGATAACAAACCGACTCTTCCACCCCTTGATGGAAGAGGGCTTATCCGCGATAACGTTGAAGGATCTCCGGGGCCCAATGTAGGGCCACTCTGATTTCCTCCCAGGAATCAGGTGGTAGTAGGTGCGGAAAAGGGGGAGAGTGGCGACGATCCGAATCTGGTGGCACATCGAGATGAATCCGATGATATTCCGTCAGCTGTTTGGAGCCACCATTGATGGGCAGATATTGTAGTGGGTCATGATCTCCTTCACCAGGGGGTGGAGAGGAAAACAAAGACCCGCCTTCAAACTATCTTCGTAGATGAAGACCCCAGACTCTAAGTCCCAGGTAACTCTATCTTTGAGTTCCGGCGCCCGTAGGACGACGTCCAAGGGCAAGCCATACCGCTGATGAATCCTCCCCAAGTCCTCGGCAACGATTTTGGAGGCCACATCGTCGGGGCTCATCGCCATTGAAAGAGGTACCAAATGAAAACGATAAGCGCCAAAAAAGACGAAAGGCCAGAATCCTTTTGAAAACAAGACGAGAAGATGCCGAGAGCATGCGCACACATATATATATACAATGCGGCTGTCACTTCGCTTCTCCGCCAAGGAAGCTGCCCTGAAGAGGCGGGGCGTCTCATCCCAGGCGTCCGAAATTGCCTCGACAAACGCCGATCGATCGGGATTCGTAGCGTGGCGCAATCCCAACCGTCGCTCGTGGAGGAGCCTTAGCCCCGAAGGCGGGATGGCCCTGTCGCATTAATTAGGGCATCATTGCGCGAGCTGTCTAAACCAAGACGTCCCATCCGGAACGCGCCATTCGAACTTGTACTCCCTACGCCCGAACCTACGCTTCGAACTAGGGAGTGGAGGGCATGTGTTGAGGGGTAAAATCATCATTACATTAATATCCGTGCGAGGTGGCTAAGGCTAACCTCCTCCCTTCGGCTCCTCCGGGCTTCCGTAGCTCGGCCCTTCCGGGCTTCCTTAGCTCGGCCCTTCCGGGCTTCCGTAGCTCGGCCCTTCCGGGCTTCCTTAGCTCGGCCCTTCCGGGCTTCCGTAGCTCGACCCTTCCGGGCTTCCTTAGCTCGATCCTTCCGGGCTTCCTTAGCTCGGCCCTTCCGGGCTTCCGTAGCTCGGCCCTTCCGGGCTCGGCCCTTCCGGGCTTCCTTAGCTCGGCCCTTCCGGGCTTCCTTAGCTCGGCCCCCTCCGGGCTTCCATAGCTCAGCCCTTCCGGGCTTCCGTAGCCCGGCCCTTCCGAGCTTCCGTAGCTCAGCTTCATCGAGCGATCCACAACCTAACACTTACCTCCGCGGAACCTGACGCGGGAGAGCCCGAGCCTACCAGAACGGCATCCTAGACAAGAATCATGTCGGGATGTGGCCTAAAACCTATTGTAACCGCCCCAGGCCTACTCAACCAGATCTCGAGACATCAAGGAGCTCTCCCAGCCGTCGATACCTGAACAAGCGGGATACGGACTCTAACGGCCCCACAACGGCCTGATTTGTCCGCCTCCATATCATAACAACCTCCGAACCTTCCAGAAGGCGCTCAAAACCCAGGTGACAGTATATAAATATCAGACTCGCTGATTCCCTCAGGTACGCAACTCTGGACGCACTCTCTCCTTGGGCACGGGCACGCGCCTCTTCCACGCGCGCCTTGCTCATCTCTCCGGCAGCTCGTCGGCGCTCCTGCCCTCTGGAGCCTCCGATTGGCCACCCCGGAGAGGTCTCCCAGAGAGATCCACCTCCCCACTGTCTGATTGATCGCCGATTTCTTCTCCACTGACTTGAGCGTCGGAGGGCCTTCCGCGGAGGACCACCCCCAGCGTCCCCCCGCGTGTGGGCTTCTTTTTGCAGGTCTGCCCCCCTCTTCCTGGAGATCGACTGCGCCCGAGTCGGAGGACGGATCCGGTGGCAACAAGTACTAACATCGAGTCACGAGAAACTTAGCCAGTGAGTGAATGCTTGACGAGGAAAGCAAAAGAGGATCCTCAATGCATCCATCGATCCGACATTCCAAGTTATACACTCCCAAAGGAAGCCAAAGTGTCGCAAAAGAGACTGCAACTAACGCCAATCTGTTAAATAATTAAAGAATAATAATAAAATAATAAATATATTGAAATATATTTTTTCTTATTTCATTCGAATATCACAAATACAATTCCATGCCATCTATTTATAGGTAAATAAAAAATGTTACATTCATCAAAATTAATAAGAATTTACATAGGTAATGCCAATAGACATAACCTACCCTTTAAATATAAATAGACACCATCTTTATTGGTAGACATAATCTGACATAACCTCCTTTTGGAATACCAATGAACATCCCTCTGTATTAGTAATATTATAACACTTCCCATTGGATATCCATTTATTTGACCAATCATATACATCATTAAAACCTTATTAGGTAAAAACCCATGAAAAATTCTTAGTGAAGAAAAAGAGTACATTATTCATATCTTTTATTTGAGAAGAGATATTATCTCATTAAAAACCTTACCAGAAAAATCAAATGGGACAAAATCATAGCTAAGAAAAAAAGAATACAGTATTTTGCTCCCCTTTTGACTGCATCTCTTGATATACTTCCTTTAAAATTATCATTTGAGATCCTTGAGTCATCGTGTCCAATTTTTTGGACTAACTCCTCAAATCTCTTTGTAGACCGTGCTTTCGTAAATAAATCAGCGAGATTATCGTTGTATCAAACTTGTTGAACATTAATAGCACCACTCTTCTGAAGGTCATGAGTAAAAAAGAACTTTGGTCTTTGAGGATATATGTTTTGTTCTGTCACCTTTGATATACTCTCCTTTCAGTTGGGCTATGTAGGCTGTATTATCCTTATACAAAATAGTTGGTACTTTCTGTTGAGAGGACATCCACATGTCTTCTGAATGTGTTGGATTACCGATCTAAGCCAAACACATTCTCAGCTTGCTTCATGAATTGCCAGAATTTCGACATGGTTAGATGATGTAGCTACAATTGTTTGCTTTGTAAAATGCCATGAAAGAGCAGTGCCACCATATGTAAAGACATAACCCATTTGTGATCGATCATTATGAGGATCAGACAAATATCCTGCATCTGCAAAACCTACCAACTAGGATTTGAATAAATTTGAATAATACAAACCCATATCCATTGTACCACTGAGGTATCAAAATATGTGCTTTAACACCTGTCCAATGCCATCTTGTAGGCAAAGAACTATATCTTCCTAATAAGTTTATTAGAAAAGATATATCAGGTCGAGTGTGAGTCGCAAGATACATTAATGCACCTATTGCGTTAAGATATGGTACTTAGTATCAAGTAGTTTTTTCTCATCTTTCTTAAGTCAAAAAGAATTTTTATCGATTTCAAGTGACCTTACGACCATCGGAGTACTCAATGGGTGTGCTTTATCTATATAAAACCTTTTAAGGTTGCATTTGGTGCATTGCAAGCAATCCTAAATGGTAATATGGATTACCTATAAGATAGATTACCACTGGATGGATTGCCAGTAATGTTGATTACTGTGTTGGTATACACATGTAATGTTACAGTAACATTGATTACTGTGTTTGGCATGATAAATAATTACCAAACATATAACATCAAATTCCCAAAATACCCCTAAATCAAATTCATATGCTAAATCAAATCTATTAAAATTTTCAAAACCCTAAAATACTCCAAAATCAAAGTATTTATATATAAGTAGAAGATACTAGATTTAATTATTTTTTAAGATTAAAATATTTTAATCTTTAAACATTATTCAATTTTTTATTCTTAAAGTTTTAATTATCATTTATTTATTATATTTTAAAAAAAATTTAATATTTTATTATATAAAATTAATTAAGATTAATAGAATAATTGATATCTTATGATAATATGAATGGATCAATTAATTGATAGCAAAATGTAAGTTATTTTTTAAATTTTAAAAAATAATGCGATTAGACGTTATCAATTTCAAATTACTACATTGTTAAGGAGATGTTGCTAAGAACACTATTTTTTTATTTTTTTAAATAGTAATTAATTTTTAAGTAAATTAATTTAAAAAATTAATTAATTATTTAAATTAAATTAAATTAAATTAAAAATTAAAAAATTAAAAATAAATTAAAAAATTAAAAATTGAATTAATATTTAATTTATTTTAAAATATATTTAAAATAAAAAATAAATTTACATAAAAAAATTAATAATTAATTTAATTTATTTAAATTAATTAATTAAATTAATTATTAATTATTTATTGAAATTAAATTAATATCTATATATATATATATATATATATTAATTCAATAAATTTAAAAAATAAAAAATATATTGAAAACATTAATATTTATTAATTTAAAAAAATATAAATTAATTATTTAGAAAATATTTAATTTATTTTTAAAAAATTAATTTATTTTTTAATTTATTTTTGAAAATATTAAATTAAATTAATTAAACAAATTAATTTTAAGAAATAATTAATTTGTTTTTTATTATTTTTAAAATTATTTTTTTAAATTTTTAATTAATTTTTTAATATTAAATTATTTAAAAAATTAATTAAATTTTTTTTTTAATTTTTAAATTTTTAAAATTTTAATAATTTAAATAAGATTAAAAATTTAATTAATTTAATTTTTAAAATTAATTTAATTTTAATTATTTTTTTATTTTTTTATTTATTTTATAAATTTTAAAAAATATTAATTAATTTTTTTTATTTTAATTAACTTTTCTTATAACATAACTATATGTTTTTGTTTTTGTTTTTGTTTTAATTTTTTTCTATTCGATATTTTCTTTTGTATGGATGAAAATACCGCGGTTTATTTTTGTTTGGAGATATGAGAAAGAGATAATGGCAGTGAGACATGAGAAAATGGAGAATTGAAGGAATTAATTTGTTTGGAGGGATAATTTTATTTTAAAAAAGAGGTGGAAAAATTTTGTCAAAAAAAAAATTTATTAGATTACAACATATCCGGTAATGTGGATAACCACCTTCTTTTGAGGTAATCTGGATTACCTCTGAAGTAATCCAAATTACCACTGCATGATAGATTTTCATTCAAATCACGTACTAAACATAGTTATCTAGTGGGTCTCTTTTAAATTATCGATAATCTGGATAAATTATCTGCTACCAAACGCCCCTAAGTATCTTTACTGTATAAGCAAATTGGTTCACAAAAATCCCATTCTTAAGATGCTCGAGTTGCAGGTCAAAGCAAAATTTGTTCTTCAAGATCTTTATTTTAAATATTTTAGGCAATATGCTATCCTTTGAAGCTCTTCAGGAGTTCCAATTATGTTCAATCATCAACATATACTGCAATGATCACAAATTGTAATCCAGATCTCTTTTTAAAAATGCAAGGACATATGGGATCATTGTTATAGCCTTATTTCAATAGGTATTTAGTCAAATGATTGTACAACATACGCCTGCTTGTTTTAACCCATAGAGAAACTTCTGTAATTTATCGAATAAAGTTCTCTCGAATTAGAGTTATACTTTTCAGACAATTGTAATCTTTCTTGGATTTTCATATATATATATATATTACTGTCAAGTGAGCCATATAGATAGGCTATCACTACATCCATAAGACGCAATTCAAGTTTTTTATGTACTGTCAGACTAATCAAATACCAAAAATTTGTTGCATCCATCACAGAAGAATATGTCTCTTCGTATCAATACCGGATCTTTGTGAGAACCTTTGAGCAACTAGTCATGCTTTATACCTCACAATTTCATTATCTTATTTCACTTTCGCACAAATACTCATTTTATCCTATAGATTTTACACCATCAGGTGTTTGGACAACCGGTCCAAAAACTTTACGTTTCGCTAGCAATTTTAATTCAGAATTGATTGCATCCTTCCATTTGGCCAATCTTGTTGACATCTACATTCTTCTATAGACATTGGTTTATGATCCTCATTTTCATTTTCAATATTTTGTGCAACATAATATGCAAACTTATCGTCGATGATCATCTTATATCGGTTCCATCTTTTCCCAAACATAACATAATTGATAGAGACATCTTCATTTCTTCGATTTTAGGTACCTTATTCTCTTTTAGAACAGACTCATCTGGAGTCTCAATTACTTCTGCTATTATACTGAAAATCTTTTCTTGAGTCACAATATCTTCAATCCGGTCATCTAAATGCTTTGCTCCTTTTCTATTGCAAGGGTTTTTATCTTTAGAACCAACTGGTCTACCATGCTTTACTTGTCCCTTTATCTTATTAGCAGTGGTAAATGTCCTTCAGAGATAACAATTCTGATTGGAGCATTTGCAGTTGGTATATATGACTTTGTCATTCTTTTAAAGTTAGTAAACGCGTTTGGTAGTTGATTTGCTAGTTTTTTATGTGAATTATCTTATGAACTTTATGTTCATGTATTTTACGAGGATCGAGATGGAACAATGATAATTCATTCCAACTAATTTCTTTATCAACTGCTTATTTTCTCCCCCTAATGTTGAGAAAATAGACTCATCAAAATGATAATCAGCAAAACCTGTCGTAAATAAATCTCTTGTAGATGGTTCAAGATATTTAATTATAGATGGAGATTCATATCCAACATATATCCCTAACCTCCTTTGAGGTTCTATCTTAGTGTGTTATGGTGGAGTAATTTGAACATAAACTGTAAATCCAAAAATTCTTAGATAAGAAATATTTGGTTCTTGATCACAAACCAATTATAACTAAAAGAATTCATGATAATTCGTTAGCCTAATGCGAATAAGTGTTGCTGCATGTAAAATAGCATGTCCCCATGTAGACAAAGAAAGTTTTGTTCTCATAAGTAATGGTCTTACAATCAGTTGGATTCGTTTGATAAGTGATTCCGCAAGACCATTTTTGAGTATGGACATATGCTAAAGGATGTTCAACAGTGATTCCAATAGCAATACAATAATTATTGAATACTTGAGAAGTAAATTCACCAGCATTATCAAGACGTATTGTCTTAATAGGATTATCTGAAAAATGAGCACGTAGTCGAATTAATTGAGCTAGTAGTCTCGCAAATGCTAGGTTACGAGTCGATAATAAGCATACATGTGACTATTTAGTTGCATCAATTAAACCATAAAATATCTAAATGGTCCACTTAGTAGGTAAATTGGCCCATAAATATCATCATGTATGCATTTTAGAAATCCAATAGATTCAGTCTTGATTTTAATTGATGATGGCCTAATAATTAATTTTCCTTGAGAGTAAGCAGTACATGAGAATTCATTTGGTCGTAATATTTTATGATTCTTCAATGAATGTCCATATAAATTCTCTATAATTCTTCACATCATAATTAAATCGGGATGACCCAATCGGTTATGCCAAATTATAAAATGATTTTGATTAGTAAACTTTTGGTTTACTATAGCATATGCTTTAACTGTGCTTATATTTGTGCAGTATAAAAAAAAAAATGCAGGCAATTTTTCTAATATACATTTCTTGCCTGAGATCGTACTTGCAATGCACAAATACTCAATATTGTCTTTATTAGTTGTCTCAATGTGATATCCATTTCTATGAATATCTTTAAAACTCAATAAATTTCTTTGAGACCTTTCAGAATATAAGGCATCATCAATTATAAATTTTGTTCCTCCAGGCAAAATGATATGGGCTCTTCCAG
This sequence comes from Calamus simplicifolius, assembly GCA_900491605.1. Classification (NCBI taxonomy): domain Eukaryota; kingdom Viridiplantae; phylum Streptophyta; class Magnoliopsida; order Arecales; family Arecaceae; genus Calamus; species Calamus simplicifolius. The sequence continues at coordinate 641,585 of UESW01004124.1, forward strand.
AGTCTTCAATCAATTTTGCACTACCACAAATTGTATTGACATTTGTTGTCTACATTCTTAAGTAGGAGAAGTATTTCATATCTTTAAGTATAGTGTGTGTTATAGCACTATCTACAAGATATAAATTGTTGTTGTCAACAAAAGATCCTACTCGAGATAATTTTACTTTCTTCATGGAAAGAATGACATGTAGTGAAATATAAATTAGAATGCAAGGTATATAAAGGCATAATAACTAAAAGTTACAATTCATCATTGCATTAGTTTCTTTAAAACAAACATATGTATAATAATATATTATTTTATTGCATGGTATTATTTAATAATGTTGACATTCTTAAAATTATCCTTATACATTCATGCTATCAATTAGACAAGCATTATTTTCTTCTGGTTGGATAAAAAGTCAGCAACATCCAGATCATCAAATCCAGTATCAGAAGAGCCACATTCAAAAACAAAATTTGTTTCCATCTTTTTCTCATTCTTTTTCAATAACTCATGATAAAGTTCGACGAGGTGTTTTGGCATGCGATAGGTACGCGATCAATGACTCTTCATTCTACAATGATAACATGAGTTTTTCATCAAATTTTTACTTAAGTTTTCTTTGCCTTTCTTAATTTTTTCTCATTTTTCTTCCACTTTAGGTAGTGAGAAAGAGTTTTAACATGATCACCACGATAACCAAAATGTCGTCGACCACGTCTGCATCCACGTCCACAACCATGCCTTTATTTATAAAATTGATATGTAGTCGTATTCACTTCAGGGAATGGTGCAGAGCTAGTTAGACGGGCTTCATGGTTTTTCATCAAAAGTTCATTATTTTATTCAGCCACAAGAAAGCATGAGATTAGTTCAGAATATTTTCTAAAACCCTTTTCACGATATTGCTGCTGCAAGAGCAAATTGAAAGCATAAAAATTGGAAAAGGTTTTTTTTCAGCATATCCTCATCAGTAACTTTTTCTCCACATAATTTTAATTGGGAAGTAATTCTGAACATAGCTTAATTGTATCACTTACTGTCTTATAATCTTGTAGATGTAAGTGCATCCAATCATAACGAGCATTGGAGAGAATGACCATTTTTTGATGGTCATAACGCTCTTTTAGGCTATTCTAAAGGACAAGAGGATCTTTTACCGTTAGGTATTCAGCTTTCAATCCCTCGTCAAGGTAGTGTCACAGGAAGATCATTTCTTTTGTTTTGTCCTGGTTGGATGTCTCATTACCATCTTTAATTGTATCGCCAAAGGCATTAGCCTCCATATGGATTTCAGCATTAAGTATCATGATATATAATTTTTACCCGTGATATCTAGTGCTATAAAATCAAGTTTTCCCAAATTTGCTATAACAATACTCAATAATAGTTTTTTAACAAATGCAGAATGATGAGGTAGAGAGTCGTGTTGATAATGTGTTATATAATTAAAGAGTAACAATAGAACAAAGAGACTAGAAAAAAAAGTATTGGAATATATTTTTTCTTATTCCATTCAGGCATCTCAAATATAACTCCATGTCATCTATTTAAAGGCAAATGAAAAAAAAAATATTACATTCATCAAAATTAATAAGAATTTACATAGGTAATGCCAATAGACATAATCTCCCCTTTGAATACCAATGGACACCATCTTTATTGGTAGACATAACCTGATATAATCTCCTCTTAGAATATCAATGGATATCCATCTTTATTGATAGTATTATAACACAATCCACCTTACCATATGTCTAATTTGATTGAATGCACACCTTCTTGAGTCAAAATAATAGTCTAAAAGCATCAACCTCCAACAAAAATTGATTTTTCCTATAATTTATTGGATATTTTGTTGGCTATCTAATTGATAAGACCGAGTCTAGAGTTACACTCTATGTCCTTAAGACAATTTCATCCTGCAACGATGCTTACGGTCTGTATGACGATGTCTTCCAGGATACAACAGTCTTCTTTTGATGAATGCAGCACTACAATTCACCAAAAATATCGAACCAAGAATGCGTCTCTCTCTTTTTATATGCACTATTGCTATACTTCCTTTAGGAGAGTATGCAAATGCCTAAGAGAAGAATGGAATCGAATTGGATTGGATTGAATGAAATGCAAAGGTGTAAGGTCCTATTTATAGGTTTTAGATACCTTTTGGATACATCCTTTCGGATTTAATTTGATTTGAATTGGTTTAATCGGATTTGATCAAAGGAAGCCTTTGATACACCGATTCAATCCGTGATATGAAGATCAACCGATCAGATAAGCCAATCCATGTCCCGACATGCCGTTTCACCATCGTGATCTGATGATCACGTGATCAGATAGGTGGTTGCATGGCTTTGATACGTTGTTTCACGATCGGATAATCGTCTTATCACCAACGGCATTATCGGACAAATGCCTTATCACCAACGGCATGATCGGACGGGCACCTATCACCAATGGTCTACTGGTGGTCAACTGTTGATCGGTCAACCGATGATCAACAGTTTAACAGTCTTCTCATCAACAGCTATGATCAATCCAGCCGATCAAGACCACTTTGATCAATCATATCGGTCCATCATTGATCTCAGCCCCACAATGTGCACGCTTTGGGTGCCCTTCGCACATGCGCGGGGGTGATGCTACGCATCATCCTCAAGCTCTTCACTTATGGTGAACCTAAGGAACTTAAGCATGAAGGAAGAGGTTTCATATAAGTGAACCTTCCTTTCTTAATTTTTTCGATGTGAGACTAAATATTCTCTTAATTTCTCATTCACACACATAATGAGGTAATGGGCTTTTCAAAGCCCATTAGTGTATTCAAGGCCTATTGACTTATTTATCCAACAATCCTCCATATGAATAAAAATTGGACTTAGATCAAAGATCAGCAAAGGTGATCCCCCACACAAAAGAATTTTAATGCAAATGAATATGCAGACACTAAAGAGAGTATAATGGGATGAAGTTGTATCGGGATAGGTTGCTTGTGGCTTTGAACCTTCCTTAGTGAGTTGTTATCGAGTTTACTCGTTAAAAAGTGAACATGATATCTTAAACTTTTTAGCGTTTTGTGTAAACCAAAAAAATAACAATCACACAACTTCTTTCCGAGCATTCATTTGGTTCTCATGGTTGTGTTCATTTTGGCCCCGAACATCTTCTGATTTCATGAGTGCTTTAGAGAATTAAACCTTAAAATTCTCATAGAATTGGTGGCCTAGTTCACACTCACATAGGTGATTCTTATTAAGAGTATCATGCCATGCCCCACATAAATATTCTTGTCATAAGAATCATTAAAAGCAATGCTTGTCCTAGTATCTTTAGCAGGTAGCACCAATTATCATAGGAATGAGTAGGATTGGAATCCTTAGTGCTATGCAAGTCTCTTTATAATTTAGTTATCCCTTTTGAACCTAGATCTTGGGATCTCTAGTCAGCTAGGTTGGGTATCCACTATGAAGATTTTTCAGTTATAGGTTTTAAACTCATTCTCCTCGATAAACAATTTACTTGATCTCTTGGTAACCCCTTTGTTAATGGATCCGCTAGGTTTTTCTTTGACTGAATATAGTCAATAGAAATTATACCAATTTCAAGTAACTGCTTAATGGTATTATATCTACGACGTATATGTCTAGACTTACCATTATACATCTTATTCTGTGCTCTGCAAATTACCAATTGATTATCATAATGTATGCATATTGCAGACACAGGCTTTGGCCAACATGGAATATCTTCTAAAAGGTTTTGAAGCCATTCTGCTTCTTCAGCAGCCTTTTTAAAGCAATAAACTCAGATTCCATAGTGGATCGAGCTATACATATTTGTTTAAAAGATTTTTATGACACAACACCTCCTCCTAAGGTGAATACATTTCCACTTATGAATTTTGTATCTTCTGTGTTAGATATCCAACTTGCATCACTGTATCCTTCTAGTATAGCTGGATATCTTGAATAATATAATTTATAACCTAGGGTATATCGCAGATATCTTAATATCCTTATTAGAGCTGTCCAATGACTAAGACCTAGATTACTTGTAAATCTGCTCAACTTATTGACAGCATATGCTAGTCAAAATGAGTGCAATTCATGGCATACATTAAACTATCAATTATACGTGAATATTCTAACTGAGAAATGGGTTCTTCAGTATACTTAGTCAAATGTAGATTAACATCTATAGGTGTTTTCACCGGGCTAGTATCATACTTTTAAAACTTATTTAATATTTTCTCAATATAATGAGAAGAAAATAATATTATTTCTTCAGATGTTCTAGTTATTCGAATCCCTAGTAGAACATCTGCAACACCCATATTTTTCATGTCAAAATGTTTGATTAACATTTTCTTTGTCTGTTTAATCATTTCAGTATTACTACCAATGATTAACAGGTCATCTACATATAAGTAGATTATCACATACCCTTCAGGCAGGGTTTTGGCATATATACATTTATCACATTCATTTATTTTAAATCTATTTGATAACATAACATTATCAAATTTTATATGCCATTGCTTATGTGCTTGTTTTAATCCATATAAGGATTTAACAAGTCTACATACCTTCTTTTCTTGTCTAGGAACAACAAATCCCTCAGGTTGTTCCATGTATATTACTTCATCTAATTCACCGTTTAGAAAATAGTTTTAACATCCATTTGATGAATTTCAAGATTGTTAATGGCTGCAGAAGCGATTAACATTCTTATAGATGTTATTCTACCTACTGGTGAATAGGTATCAAAGAAGTCTATACTTTCTTTTTGTTTGAAGCCCTTAGCTACTAATCTGGCTCTATACTTGTCAATTGATCCATCAGCCTTTAGCTTTTTCTTAAAAATCCACTTGCATCCTAGAGGTTTCATACCATATGGTAATTCTACCAACTTTCAAGTATGATTATGCATGATGAACTCAATTTCACTATTAACAGCTTCTTTCCAAAAGGATGCTTCTAGATTAGAGATTGCCTCTTTGAATGTCTGAGGTTCATCTTATAATATAAGTTGCGTAATCAGGACCAAAGGACTTTGTAACTTTTGATCTCTTATTACGTCTGGATTCATCTTCAAGATATTTTTCCTGATGACTACTACTAGCAGTATTATCATAAGTTCTTTTATTTGAACTTATGATAATTTTTCTTTGCTTGAAAATATAGTTTCAAAGAATGATGCATTCCTTGATTCCATGATTATATTTTTTTGTATATCATATATATCCGATTTATACACAAGAAAGCGATATGGACTACTATTATATGCATAACAGATAAAAATACAATCAATAGTTTTAGGCCCTATTTTGATCTTTTTGGGGTCCAAAATAGCTACTTTAGCTAGACACTCCCATACTCTTAAGTAATTGTAAGAAGGCTTCTTTCCTTTCCATAACTCATATGGAGTAATATCCTTCTTTTAAGAGGTATCTTATTCAGAATATGATTTGTTGAGAGAATTGCTTCTCTCCATAAATTCTGTGGTGTACCAGAATTTATCAACATAACATTCATCATTTCTTTTAATGTGCAGTTTTTGCATTTGCAATTCCACTAGGTTGAGGCGAATAAGGAGCCGTAGTTTGATGAATAATGTCATGCTCTTGATAGAATTCGTTAAAAGGTGCATCATATTCTCCACCTCTATCACTCCTTATGGCCTTAATATTTTTACCAAGTTGATTTTCAACTTCATTCTTATAACATTTAAACATTTCTAAAGCCTCATCTTTAGACTTTAGTAGATACACATAGCAGTATCTTGTTAAATCATCAATAAATGTTATGAAATACTTTAAGTCACATAGATCACTGTGAATTAAGCAAGAGGTTCAATATTTCTTTCTATTGAAGGAAATTATGTTTTTGCTAACTTAGCTTCAACACATACTTCGTACTTGTAATGTGGATCGATTTCATGATTAGGTAATAATTCTAATTTCATTAATTTCATAATGAATTAAAATTCATATGTCCTAATCTATCATGCCATAAACAAGAAAAGTCAACCATATAAGCAGAAGAAGAAGCTTTATTCATTTTAAGGTTTCTGTGTACAGTCATTACATTTACCTTGAATAATTAATTATTTAAGTAATCATTTCCAATAAATATCCCTCCCTTAGTGAGTACAAATTTGTCAGACTCAAATACCATCCTAAAGCCATGTTTGCTTAGGAAGGAACCTGACAACAAATTCTTTCGAATATCTAGAACATGAAGTACATCATTCAATATAAGTTCTTTTCCGGATGTCATCTTGAGTATTATGTAGCCAAGTCCTTCTATCTTTGATATAGCAGAATTTTTTATAACTAGATTTCTACCATTGATAAGAGTATATGATGAGAACATACTCTTATCATAGCAGACATGTTTGGTAGCTCCAGTGTCGATGTACCACTCATTAGCTTTGTCAACCATGTTTGCTTCAAACACAACAGCTGATAGCATCATCTTGGATACTTCTTGGGATAGGGTTTCAGTAATGTTGACCTCTTTCTTTTCTTTCTCCTTGAAATGGCAGTCATTGGATTTGTTGTGTCTTTGCTTTCCATAGACAAAGCACTTTTCCTTGAACTTATATTTTTTCGGATTGCCCTTCTTCTGTTTAAAGCCTTCACTAGGAAACTTGCATTTCTTCTTTCTTTCTATGAGGTTGGCCTTAGGCTCAGCAGGTTATCCTCATGTCTTCTTGTCTTGGCTCTTATTGTCTTCCTCGATCCTTAGGCGGACAATTAGATCTTCAAATCCCATCTCCTTTCGCTTATACTTCAGGTAGTTCTTGAAGTCCTTCCATAATGGCGATAGCTTTTCTATGATAGCAACTACATGGAATGACTCACTGAGAGACATTCTCTCTACATGTATCTCATACAGGATAATCTGGAGCTCTTAGACTTGCTCCATAACTATTTTATGGTCGACCATTTTATAGTCTAAAAACCTTTCAACCATAAACTTCTTATGTCCAGCATCCTTTATCTTATACTTTTTGTCCAGGGATGCCCATAACTCTTTCGCAGTAGCAATACTGTTGTATACATTGTACATGGTATTATCCAGACAATTAAGGATGTAGTTCTTGCAAAGAAAGTCCGAATGCTTCCATTCTTCCACCGCAGCAATCACTTGCTTATCGGTCTCTCCTTCCTTCAAGACTGATGGATCTTTATTCAGTACTCTGACCAGATTCAGAGTTGTAAGGTAGAACAGCATCTTTTGTTGCCACCTCTAGAAGTCCGTGCCGAAGAACTTCTTCTATTTCTTGGCTTGAACGGATGTTGTCATTGTAGCCATCTATAGCAGCACTTTCGTGATAGCATAAAATTATTTTAAGATTATTGGTGCAGATTGTGCCTACCAATTGATAAGACTGAGTCTAGAGTTACACTCTATGTCCTTAAGATAATTTCATCCCGTAATGGTGCTTATGGTCTGTATGATGATTATCTCCCAGGATACAACAGTCTCCTTTTGATGAATACAGCACTATAATTCATCAAAAATATCGAACCAAGAATGCTTCTCTCTTTTTATATGCACTATTGCTATACTTCCTTTAGGAACGTATGCAAATGCCTAAGAAAAGAATGGAATCAAATTGGATTGGATTGAATGAAATGCAAAGGTTTAAGGTCCTATTTATAGGTTTTAGGTGCCTTTTGGATACATCCTTTCTGATTTAATTTGATTTGAATTGGTTTAATCGGATTTGATCAAAGAAAGCCTTTGATACACCGATTCATTCTGTGATATGAAGATCAATCGATCAGATAAGCCAATCTACGTCCCGATATATCGTTTCACCATCGTGATCTGATGATCATGTGATCAAATAGGTGGTTGCACGGCTTTGATACGCCGTTTTACAATCGGATGATCATTTTATCACCAACGACATGATCGGACAGATGCCTTATCACCAATGGCATGATCGGATGGGCGCCTATCACCAATGGTCCACTGGTGGTCAATTATTGACCGGTCAACTGATGGTCAATAGTTCAACGATCTTCTCATCAGTGGCTACGATTAATCTAGCCAATCAAGACCGCTTTGATCAATTATATCGGTCCATCGTTTGATCTCAGCCCCTCATCTTAATCCGATCAGTTTTCACCGTCGAATCCTTATGATCTAGAAAAATTTTAAAGCCCCAAGTGTGCCTACAAAGCGCCCATTGCGCCCTTCGCACATGTGCGGATGATGTGTAGTATCACCCTCAAGCTCTTCACTTATGGTGAGCATAAGGAATTTAAACACGAAGGAAGAGGTTTTCATATAAGTGAATTGAACCTTCCTTTCTTAATTTTTTTGATATGAGACTAAATGTCCTCTTAATTTTTCATTCACATACATAAGAAGATAATAGGCTTTTCAAGGCCCATTAATGTATTCAAGGCCTATTGGCCCATCTACCCAAAACATTTTTCTCAAATTAGAGGCTAGGACCTTTGCTACTAATTTGTAGATGGTGTTGCACAGTCTGATTAGCTGAATATGTGATGGCATGGCAGGGTCACTGGCCTTTGGAATGAGAACAACGAAGCCTGCCTTCCATGAATTTGACATTTCTCCGTCCCCAAATATTGTTGAACTGACCTACGTACGTAAACTTCAATAATTCAATAATTCTTCCAATGTAGTCATCTGTTTGAAGATATCATAGTTGAAGCAAGCTTGCATAAATGCAGAGTTGAGTTTGCCTGGTTTACCATTTCGAATAGTGCCCAGGATATTATTTGTATATATAATTCTTATGCATTACTACTTATGACGATAAGTCTTGCAGGCATCCAACTGAACAAGCATATGGCAACTCATATCAACATCACTTGAAACAATCCTAACACGCCCGCATGAGAAAAACGTGTCATACATACTCCTAGTAAACTGGCAAGGCTAATCATCTACTACAGAGAACATAACTAACGGCATCAGGTATATACGTAGAAGACAATTTTATCATGCCAGGATATACCGTGCATAATTTGAATCAGTCGCTTGGTCTTATCATTGGATACGGAGTAGAAAGTGCACTAAAAGCAATGAACTTTTTTAACCCTTTCTTCTCTTCCGCACTATAGAAAGTCTTAGAGCACTGATGCATTCTCTCCATTAGTACAGCAACAAAATAGTTCTTGTTCATCACCCTCATCTCTATTTATTGGCTTAAGCATCAAAAGAATCTTTGCTAAGTAGCCTCTTATCGCCTTTTATATTTATCTTGTGTCCCTATAGGAGCTCTGATGTTGATGAATAGGATTCCTTCATCTTCCTTCATCGAATCCTAACACCATATTCAACTACATTAACCAAGTATTGAGATTAGACAGAAATACTGATTCAGAACTGATGAGGTTAGTTTAATAGCTTGTTCTCATGCTATTGTGTCACAGATGAAACTCACAGTTTGGAGATCTACACAGGCTGGATTCTAATAATCCTTCACGTGAAATTCAAAAAAAAGAAAGCAAAAAAGAAAAAAGAAAAGCAAAGAACGAAAGAGAGAAAGCAAGCAAGAAGGAAGAAAGCACACTCTCTTTCTTTCTTTTTTTTCTTTTTTTTTTCTTATTATTAATGCTGATCGTGCCTCGACCATGAAAAGAGGAAAAACAAAGAAATAATAGTGGCACCATCTCTGTCAGTGCCCTTGGTCATTTTTTTCATTTAATTTGTTAGGATGAGCAACACGGGGCTAGTTTTTTCAAATCAAATTGATTTAATTCATTTTTTTTAAAATCAAAATAAAAGCTGAACCAACCGTGGATTAAATTGAACTGAATTCCAAAAATTTCAGTTTAATTTTGATTTAATTTATTGATTTGTTTATATCTATTTTAAATTATTAAAAAATTAATTTCATATCAAACTTTATACAGTCAAATGATAATTCAGTTAAAAAGAAATTATAGCTCACATATTTATAAATGCTTATAGATGAAAGTTCGTATTATATATATATATATATATGTTTGACTTTTATTTTTTAAATTTAAATTAAAAATGATGTTTTTCATAAATTTGAAATTGCTATTAAATTAAGGTATAAAAATATAATTTAAATGATTTTTTGTATACCTCTGGTCTCATCCACTCGGCCGCATAGAGTATGCATTTCCTCTCGTATCCTTGTGCATCTCCTCGGCCTAATCATCCTGCAGCGCCAAACGGTCCTGCTTCATCAATATATTTTGGAATGGAGGAGACAAAAAGAAAAAAAAAAAAAAAAGCAAGCGGCGGCGTCTTCTCATAAGCATAGAAATGAAAAAAAAAAAAAAATACTTTTATAAATAAAGATAAATAAAAACTTTATGAATCCAATATATTTTATATTACTTAAATATTATTATATTATTTTAATATCTTAAAATATCTTAAGATTATATATATATTTATTTCTTATATTTATTAAGATTTACAATTGAATATATTTGTTTCTTATACAATAATCATTATTATGATCTTTAAGATTATAATTTAAAATATTTTTTATGAATTAACTAATAAAATTTGTAATTATGATAAATTTATTTTATTTATTATATAAAACTTAATTTTTATTTTTATTTTTAAAATATAATAAAAATATAAAAATATTTTAATATTAAAAATGAAGTCAGATGCAGATGAAATCTTAAAAAATTATTAAAAATCAGAAACATGGGATAGGAGCCTAAAATGATTTCTATAGGGATAAGGAAGGATCTGCGAACGAAAGACTAAAATGATGACGAAAATGAGGATGGATAGAAGCTCCAATCCGCTCGATCCCATCCATTGCCATTCCTAAGCATCACCATCGTCCGACAGTGGTCGTGCACGTGCTTCTCCTAGCGTGGCCTCGCTGCATGCATCTCACGTGCATTGCATCACCGCTATAGAGCCGTCCGCCCATGGACGCAGGTCACACTCCCCTTGACTGCACAAGGTTTCAATGTTTCATGGCTCACTGGGTCACGTGCACGCATACCCGTTAGCTTTTCAGAGCGACACCGACGAAACCGCGAGAGCGTGCGAGAGGGCGGCCGCGAACCCATCTAAACGGATAAAAAATCATTCGATCGTCCGCGAGCCGCCTCACGTTTCAGTCCTTCCATAATTCCTTTTTCCAATTTTAACGCACAACTGAAAAAAAGCGGGGCAGATACCCTTCCACGGTCGAACAAAGCAAGCACGACACCCGTAGCTCTCTGCTTTTTTCTTCAATTTTTAATTTTTTTTAAAAAGTACTTTCGTTTCTTTTTATAATTTTTTTAATCTAATTAAAGATATTAATTTGAAAATTTTAATTCTTTTATGGAAGCATGAAGGGTACAAAAAAAAAGGCTTCTGCTCTTTTTACACGTTTAGCTTGGATATCAGTCCCAGCAATTAAAACATGAAACTGAAACTTGAAACTTCCGCAAAATTAAAAGAAAGCCCAATAAAACAGACGCTTTAATATTACACATCGCAAGTACTCGTAAATTATCATCATAAAACGGTTACGTCTAGAAGTTAGAAAGTTTTGGTCCTTCATTGCTCATCATCTACATCTTCTTCATGGAAGAAAGAAAAGAACAGAAGAAAAGGAAAAAAACCTCACTAGTTCTACTTAACCAGCACGCCATAATATTGAGACCTCAGGAAACATCACCCAAAAAAGAACACGAAATCGTCCCATACACTACCTAACCATCGACGCTTTTTTTTTTTCCTAAACAAAAAAACAGATGGATGCAATAACCTGCTGACGTCCATATCGCGGTACGATAGAAGGTAATCATTTGGCGACGGTGGAGCCGAGGAGCCGCATCGCCTGCGGGCAGCGCTCCACCTCCTGCCGGAGCACCGGCACCTGCTCCGCCGAGAAGATGCACAAGCCCTTCCGATACAGCACGTCCTGTACCACCGGCGAGTTCACCATTACCTGCAACAACTGCTGCCTGTTCAGCAGCTCCAGCCCACCGAACCGGTCCGAAGGGAGATGGACAGGCGCGAAACTGGAGGAGCACGGCATCGTCTGCAGCGCCGTTACCTGGGCCTCCAAGAACCGCACGTACTTGTGCGCCTCCTGGAGCATCGTCCCCGTGTCCATCCTCCGCTCCCACGGCATCAGAGTCTCCAGGATCCGCGTCCGGTCGCTGATCCTCTTCCGCCTCTGTCGCGCGAGCTCACTCGATGGCACCGCCCTCCTCGGATTTCGCCCCGTCGCCCCTTGTCCTTGGAAGTCGTAGTACGTCGAAGGAGATCTTAGAGACGGTGGCAATGGTGGCGGAGGGGGATAAGTTGACGGCGGAGAAGATGGCCGAAACCGCTTCTGAGACGACTGGATGATGGAGATTAGATCTCCAGGCAGACGAGGTGAAATGGGTGATTTATCCGCCGGTTCTGGGATCGGCTCCAGAGACCGCAGGCCAGGGAGGCCATGGAATCCATGGAACCCAACCTCCGGCGATATCAAGGCCTGTTTCCCGTTCTCTGGTTGCTCGATCTTCGGGTTCTTTAGCTTCAGGCGAGGATCCATGCAAGCGAGGCACTCTACGGAGTGGCACTGAGGGGAGGCGGCGAGATCATCCGCGAAGAAGCCGAACCCGAGCTGGTCCGGCGTGGGAGCAGGCGAGTAGCCGATCTGGGACGTCGAAACGCCGGAATTAATGGCGCAAAATGGTAGGGCTCCGGCCAGGAAGCTCGCAGCGGTGGGGAGCTTGGAAACGTCCCTCCGACCCTCCTCGGCGGCGACAGTGACGGAGATGGAGGAGGAAACGAGGAATCTCGTCGAAATCTCTCTATCCATTTGGCTCTCTCTCTCTCTAAACCTCGCCCTAAAGACCCTAATCCGAGAGCAAACCAAATGAAGGGGACGACACGAAGGAGATCAGATGGGGGAAAACGACGAGGGAGGCGGCGTCCTTATAAGGGGGCTAGCGGGGCTCTGGAGGCGGCTGGACACGTGGAGTCTTTCCATTGGGCAAATTTCTCTTGCGGGAAACGCACGGTCCTTTCGCCGCCCTCAGGACCGGCCGTGAGGCGGCCCACGGCTTCGGGATGATTGCAACGTACGGACGACCGGCACGTGCCAGTCGGGCTTCCCTTTGCCCCTCGCTCTCCCGCCCGTTTCCGTAGCGATTTTCCACGACGGCAGGGTCCACCGCGCCGAGGTGATATCAGCCGTATGATTTGGTAGATGTGGCAACGGATTTGATCAGACGGCTGGCAGGAGGGATGAGGCGGACGAAGCTGAAGGTTGTGCGCTTGGCACATGCCGGAGGCTGAAAGCGATGTGGAGAGGGACGTTTCAAACGTCGTGGGCTGGGTTGTAAAGTAAAGAGATGGTCTGGCTATTTCACGAAATAACGACAACGCCATTATGGTAGTTCGTTCTTACGAAAGAGCCGGGTTTACGTGGAGGAGATATTTGTGATAATTTGGTTATTTTGGGTAAATCAATGACCTCTTATGTTGATCGATAGACCAACGAGATTCCAGGTGCTCCGCACGTGCCGGATTTTTTTTCTTATTTTGTTTTTGTCCTCAACGTCCAACGCAACGCGTACTTTGCCTCTCGGTGGAGGAATAGGACATTTATGTTTCGTAAAATGGACGAGAATAGTACGAAAATAACCAAAGTACCCTAAATTGGAATTCATTTTGGAAAAAAAATAAAAAATAAAAAATAAAAAATAAATAGGGGGCCGGGGAGAGCAAATTCGAGGTCGGGGTATTTTCGCAATTTACTGCAATACGAATATACGATGGTACTGGAATGTTCTCTGAATGCAGTGAAACGGTTACTGGAAGAAGAATAGGATTGGTCCGCCAAAAGCTGAAACAATTTTCAAGAATCGATTTACCTGCTTAAAAAATCAAAATTTTTGGTTTGTCTTAAAAAATATAAAATTTGATAAAATTTATAAATTTATTGAGATAATTATTTACAAATGCCATATCTAAAGACGTTATTTCCAAATCTCTCTTAAAAATCAACAAATAATAAAATATTTAATTTTATTTATAGACCAAAATATTTACATAAATATTACAAAATTTGTATTTCCATAAATATTTATTTTAAATAATTTTATATTCTATTTATTAAAAGTATTTATTAAATAACTATTTTATTTAAAATATTAATATTCATTATTCGTATCACGTAAATATCATTTATTTATTAATAAATAAATATTACCTAAATATTATTATTAATAATATATACTATTAACATTGTTAATAATAATATATACAATTAATGTAAGTATTATTAAATTAAAATATTACGTAATAAAATTAGTATTTATAAATATTTTATAAAATAAACTTATTTTTAAATTAATAAAATATTTATGAGAAATATATAAATTTAATTATAAATGCATTCATATTATATATTAATATTAATATTTCATAAACATTGTTATGTGTATAATATTGTTAATAATAAAATATCAATATTGATATAATAAATATTGATGAGTATTGTTAAAATAAATACTATACATTTAATATTTACATGTTTTATAAAATTATGTTAATTTATATAATTATTAAAAAACATTTATAGAAAAATTTATAATCCTTGAATAAAATTTCATCTTCAAAAGCAACCATTTAAATAAGGAATTTATGAAATTTAAAATGTTGCATTTAAAAATTTTAAAAATTTTAAAATGTCTTGTCCTAATATAATCTAAATATTGTGATCCTGTCTATATTATAAAAGAATCATGTACAGCAAAATTGAGCATCCTAAATAATAAATTTATGATACTTATAAAATGTTTGCATTCTTACTTTATGATTCCGCGAAAGATTTCTATATGAAATATTACGAGGTGAACTTGAAATTAAAAACTGTGTATGATTTTAATTGGGTGCTTCTAAAAAATTGGCGAAAGCTATTCATTGATGATATGTCTCTTTGAGCATAACTAATTTGAAAATTACATCATCAAAAATGGAGACTTTCATATATTGACTTCATATTTTTTATATTTTTCTTGAAAAGGGTGGTCCAGTTATGAAGAAAGGGAGCTAAAAAAAATATTGGAGTCCACATTAATTGATGTTAACATCCTAAGATAAAAGGTAACTTCAAAGTATGCAATAATTACTTTTATCCAAACTTCTTGAGAATAGAATTCTCAAACTTATTTCCTGGCTAACCTGTATTAGTTTAAATTACCCGGTGAAATCAGTATATCAAGGCATCTTCTGATTTTACTGTACAGTCTACTGATCTTTTCTTTTTTTTTTTTTTTTTTTTTTTGGTACAGACGGGAATCACACCACTCTAGGATGGCTCAGACCCACACTATCAGAATACAATATTAATTTCAGACCCGGATGACACCATTCACCGGGCTTCCAGCACCAGAATCCAGAATGATCAGCAACTCTAGCGGCAATCCAGTCAGCCGCTGAGTTGGCTTCCCGGAAAATATGGCTAATCTGAATACTGTGAACCCCCTGAAGGAGAGAGCGAATATCAGAAATCAAAGGGTTGGTGGGCAACTGCGCACAATGATCCTGGCGGAGCCATCGAATCACCGTGAGAGCATCACCCTCAAGAATAAGACAACGGGCATGGAGACTGCGTATAGCAAAGGAGACTCCAGCCCATGCAGCATAACTTCAGCAAGCGGCACTGACGAATCAAGATGTCCAAATCCCCCAGCCGCAAGCATAGTACCGCCAGAATCCCGTATGACATAACCCGATCCGGCTGATCTGCCTCGGACACTCCCATCAAAATTGATTTTGATAAACCCTGGAGGGGGGGTTCCCAAGAAATAAAGACCGTTCTCCGGTGCGCTGCCGGGGCAGCATGGGAATCCCAGAGGCCAGGGCTATCAAAATCGCAACCAAGACGATGGGATGTATACTCAGAAGATAGGGACACAGCAGTCCGGACAACCCTAAAAGACGGAGTAGGCTCCTGAGTGAAGACAATCCGGTTCCGAGATAACCAAATCTGATAAGCAATGTAGGCCCACATCGCGCCCTGCTTACTGCACCCTCTCCTAACATCCTGCCTGATCAAGTCCAAGAAAGATAATGAGAGAGAAGAAGAGGCGACAGCCCAAGGCTTGACCCTAGCGATCTCCCAAATGTGGTGAGCTCTGAGACAAGTAAAGATGGCGTGATCCACCGCCTCCTCCTCAATACCGCATATCGGACACGTAGGCTGAATGCCCATGCCACGTCTAGAAAGAGCCGAGCAAGTAGGGAGACAATTCCGAGCAATCTTCCATAGAAAAAGACGAACCCTGGGATGAATAGGAAGATGCCAAATCCAAGTCATGTCTGTAAGCGGACGGGAAGAAGCTCGGTAAAACTTGATAATGTCCCTGATGGGAGCACTCGGAATACCGGACCGCCTCCAAATCCTGATATCGGGGGAGTGCCCAGGAGAAAGAGGAATAGCAGCTATACGTCGTCTAAGCTCCTCGCCAAAGAAGCGGGATAACAGAGGGGTAGACCAAGAGGAATGATCCGGCACCGTGAGGTCACTAACTCGCATATCAAGAGGAATATCAGTGCTGACGAAAGTAGGCCATCGAGACAAAGGAAGGTCAGCGATCCAAGAATCATAAGCAATGTCCACAGAAGCACCATTGCCAAGAATCCAGGAGATACTATGAAGGATGTCCGGAGCATGAGAGCAAACCTCTTGCCAGAAAAAAGAGTGACCCCGAAGAGACTGCAGGTTAGTGGAAGGAGTCCACTCCCCATACTTGCCATGCATAAAGGAGCTCCACATACAGTGCGGATCAAGCAAAAAACGAGTAGCATGCCTAGCTATCAAGGCCTCCCTCCGAGCAGTCAAGGACTGGATCCCAAGGCCCCCCTCGGAAAGCGGCAAGCAGACACAGTCCCAGGCTAAAAGATGAACACCATGACCATCCTGGGATGAACCCCAGAGAAAATCCCTGAAATAACGCTCAATCCTCCTCAGACAAGTCAAAAGGATAACAGCATTAGATAAGAGATAGAGAGGAAGAGATGTAAGCACAGATCGAATAAGAGTGATCCTCGCCATCATAGATAGCCCAGTGACCTGCCACCCCTCCAGCCGAGCACGAATCCTCGACTCAAGCTTACTAAAGTCCGAGATCTTAGGTCTTCTGCCAGTAATAGGAATACCCAGATAGGAGAGGCACTCAGACTGCACAGAAATCCCCATGATCTGCTTGATAGTATCCTTCCGAGAAGAGGTCACCCGCGGACTAAAACAAATAACAGACTTTGCATTATTAACTTTCTGACCAGAGGCAGAACAGTAATTAGAAAGAATAGAAGCAAACATGGTCGCATTGGCCACAGTAGCCCTGCCCAGAAAGATGCAATCGTCAGCAAAGAGCAAATGAGAGATCGAGGGACCTTGGGGTCCAGCTCGGTAAGGGTGTAGAGCATTGTCCTGCTGAGCCTGACGAAGAGCCCGAGATAAAGAATCAGCTGCTATAACAAAGAGAAATGGGGAGAGGGACAACCTTGTCTCAGCCCAACCTTAGAATGGAAATAATCCGTCCGGTCTCCATTGATGAGGATGGAGAAAGACGGACTCTGAATGTAGGCCATGATCTAGTCAATAAACAGCTGGTGGATCCCAAACAACTGAAGAGAGTGACGCAAGAATTCCCAGTTAACTCTGTCATAAGCTCTCTCCATATCAAGCTTAATGGCCATAAGCCCCTGACTCCCAGAAGTCCGACGCAGGTCATGCATGAACTCCTGTGCTATTAAAGCATTATCAGTGATACTGCGCCCTCTGAGGAAAGCCCCCTGCTCCGGAGAAATAAGGCGAGGAATAACCCAACACAGCCTCATAATCAGGAGACGAGCACAAACCTTGTATAAGGTAGTACATAAACTGATAGGCCGGAAGTGCTGTGGGCTGGAAGCGTCCGTCCTCTTAGGAACCAAGGTAATGAAGGTACGATTCCATTCAGAGGGGATAGATTTGCGATGAAAGACAAGCTTGATTGCCTGAGCTAAGTCCTCTCCCAGAATATCCCAATACTGACGAAAGAAAAACGGAGGAAAGCCATCCGGCCCAGGGGCCTTATCAGCACCAAGATCCCATAAAGCCAGCCGAATATCCTCCATAGTGACAGGCCGAGTCAGAGATACGTTCTCAGCAATAGAGACAGTGTTGGGGGACAGAATAGGATGAACAGGGACACCAGAACCAGGTTGCTCAGTCCACCTACTATGAAAGAAGTTAAAGAGTTGAGCACGAATAACATGATCTTCGACCTGGAGCTGACCGTCCTCATCAGTTATATGCCTAATGCGGTTCCTCGCCCTGCGTTTCTGAGTGGCCTGATGGAAAAATCTTGTATTAGTCCCCCCTGATCTTTTCTTTATACGCGTGCATGAAAGGAATTGAATGAGACTGAATAGGTTTTTTCAAATTAAGAATCTAAAAATTATCGATACATATTTCGATCTTCAGTATAGAATTTTCATTTGTTGTATGAAGAGGATAAGAAGGGTGTGAATATGAAGATAGGTAAGCAAATATTATTATTTTTTAATTGAACTGTAGACTATTTGTAAAACCTGAAATTTAGTTTTGCATTAGATGAAAAAAAAAAAGTGTTATGTATTTATAACTCAAAATCACTTGCTATTCATTAATTTTTATTTAAATTTTTAATGCCATTATCTCATTTTTTTTATAATAATATTTATTTTCTTGAATTACATAGTGTAAACTCATAATATTTTATAACAGTGACAAAGTGTTGCCTAATACACATAATTTTTAGTGCTTATTGTTTAAGATTTTTGGCACTTAAACGTGAAATAGAAAGAAGTTAAATCATCCATGATATCTAATTTTATCACATAACATTTGCTTAAAAATAAAATGATAATCATTATTAGTTTTAAAAGCTGGATCATTAGTGATGAGGAGTAAAATTATCATTGCATTAATGACCGCACACATCGACAATTGGGTTAAGTCCAATTTCAACGTCCTGTCGACCAGCTGTCAAAACCATTAAGTAGCGAAGCTCAATCGCCCTCAGCGGCATCGGGTCGCCCTGACGACCCGAGCTATCTTCATACCTCGGCAACCCAAGCCGACCGTACCTCGGTAACCGAGCCGTCCATACCTTGATAGCCCGAGCCGTCCCCATACTTCTACAGACCGAGCTATTCTATACCTCAGAAAACCAAATTGCACCTCGCCTCGGCCTGGCCGAGGCGCTCGAATACCTCTACGGAATCCGGCACGGGAAAGTACGAATTCACTATAACTGAACAAAATTCAAAATGGAGAATCATACCCAGGAGTGACCTAAGACCCACGGGAGTGGCCTAGAACCTACGCAATCGCTGAATCTAAAGGCATCAGCAAGCCCTCCCAGTCGTCGATCCTCTAACTGAAAAGATACGGATTCTACTGGCGTCATAACAAACTTGATTCGAATCCATTCTGAATCCTAACGACTTTCAGACCTCCCCTCGCGATATGCCCAAAGATCAGGTGATCCCCTATAAATACCACTGCCCTCCAACCTCTCAGGTATGCACACTTGAACACTCACTCATTTTACTTATTGTCATACTGAGAACAGCTCGATCTGAGCCCAGAACTCTCAAGAGAACACCATCTAGGGAAGCTTTTCTGTGAGAGTCTTTTCCTCACATCTGCTTGCTACGAATCTCCACTTACTTGGCGTCAGAGGGTCCTCCGCAGAGGGCAACCCCTAGAGCACCCTCTGCGCATAGACTATCTTGTAGGTTTCACCCCGAGGCGATGAGATCGGCGTTCGGATCAGGAGCCAGAAGCGCACCCGAGTCGGAGAATGGATTTCCGTGGCAACAGATTGGCGCTAGAGGAAGGGCCTCAAGTCCCATAAACTTGTGATCCAGGAGACAAGACTCAAAGAACCAGAAGAAGCATCCTCTAATGGCCAATCAAAGAAGAGCCACGTCCGAGGCTCAGGATCAGACCGCCTCTCAAAGGCCTGATCCAGTTAGCGGTGTGGCACCTCCGCTACCACCGCCAGCTAAAACTCCTTCGCCACCAGCAATGGTGGTAATGTTGGACCAGTTTGCCACTCTGGTCCAGCAAGTTCAAGCATTGACCCAGTTGGTCCAGGGGCTCCAGGCAATCCCTGGCCCTGCCGTCCCTGCTCCTTAGCTTCATGAAGAGGCTGATGCCCCTGCTCCGCTGGCGATATCTTCTTCCAATCCGCCAGAGGCAGCGAATTGTCATCACCAGCCCGCGAGAGCAAAGCCAGCGCCACAACGAGTTGGAGGGAAGAGCCCGCTCAGATCTAGGTGGGTTCATTCCCCCTCCCCGGTATCTTCCCAGGACTCGACACCGCTACCGTCTTCCCATCGCCCGATCCCTCCTACCACTCTGGATTAAGAGATCAGGCAGCAGATGCAGGAGATGCATCGAGAATGGCATCAGGAATTAGACGCCGTCAGACAAGCCCCTCCATCCCAGCCAAAAGCGGAGCAGGGCATCCCCTTCTCCGAGAGGATCATGAGGGAAGTGATTCCCCCTTATGTCAAGCTCCCTACCATCAAGCTATATATGGATCCACCGATCCCAACGACCATATGAGCAGCTTCAGATCCATCATGATGTTCCATGGAGCGTTGAATGTGATCCTGTGCCGAGCCTTTCCCTCCACTCTAAGGGGATCCGCCCGAATTTGGTTCAACAGCCTGAAGCCAGGTTCCATTGATTCTTTTGACGAACTGAGATGTTTGCTTATCAGCCAATTCGTCGGCAGCCATCGCCAGCAACGGAAAATCCAATTCCCTCTCTGAGGTCAAATAGAGAGAGGGGGAATCGCTGAAGAATTACCTAGGCCACTTCAACACAGCCCTCCTGGAGGTTGACCATCTCAACCACGAGGTAGCCATGTCTGCCTTGGCGGGAGGAGTATCGAAGGAGGGAGACTTCTACTTGGCTCTAGAGGTTAACTACCCGAAGAGCCTTTCAGATATGATGTCCCTGGTGGACAAGTACACCAGGGTTGAAGAATCAAGGAGATCAGCTCGAGTTGAGCAGCTGAAGAAGAAGGAGGCAAAGGGCTCGGACAAGCAACGGGCCCACCGCCGTGCTAGCCCGCCTCGCCACCATAGAGCTCCTTCGCCGCCGCCTCGAGACCGAACTCGGAGTCGGCTCGAAGGTTCGATCGCTACACTCCCCTCACAGTGCCAAAAGCATAGATCCTAATGGAGATCAAGTGGCAAATTCCTCAGCCTCCTCCTCTCCAAGGCAATGCGACTCGAAAGGACCCGACCAAGTACTGCCACTTTCATCGGGATTATGGACACGATACTGAGGACTGTTGGCAGCTCAAGAACAAGATCGAGCGATTGATCCGGTGGGGCAGAGTGAACCAGTTCAAAGGGCCCCCTGAGCCGAACAATGAGGAGAATCGCCAACCCGAGCCTCGCCAGCTTCCTTCACCAAATCCCCTGGTCATCGGTAATGTTAACGTGATAACAGCGGCCGATTCCCTATCCTCTTGGCCAGGCGAGGAAGAAAACCCACCAAAGAAAGCTCGAGTTGATGAGCTCACTTTCTCTGATGAAGACCTTCGGGAGGTACAGTACCCCCATGATGATGCTGTGGTTGTATCTTTGAATATGAACAATTACGATGTACATCATATCTTGGTTGATAGTGGAAGCTCTGTTAATGTTCTGTACTTTGATGCCTAGTGGGCTTCACAGGTGACTCCATAATCCTTGAGGGAGTCATTACTCTGACGGTTCGAGCTGGCACTTGGCCCTGCGTGGCTACCATGCTCATGGATTTCCTCGTGACCAAGCTCGAGTCTCCCTACAACGCTATCCTTGGCAGGCCAGGGCAGGTATCTTTTAAAGCCATCATTTCCATTCCCCACCTCGCCATGAAGTTCCCCACCGAATGGGGAGTGGGGGTTGTCCGACGAAGTCAGGTCATAGCTTGGTATTGCTTTGTCGCCGACCTTCAGTCCAGAAAGCCCCAGGTGGACGAGCTGAATGCTCGGAAAGATTTTGCTGAGCAAAGAGGAGAGCCAGGCGAAGAACTAGAGGAAGTACCACTCGACGAAACCCGACCCGACCGAACCATAAAGATCGGGTCGCAGCTAGAAGGAAAGCTTCGGCAAAAATTAATTGAATTCCTTCGGAGGAATGTTGATGTCTTCACCTGGTCTGCATCGGATATGCCTAAAATTAACCTAGATGTCCCAGTCCACCGCCTCAGCGTGGATGAGACATTCGGACCAATTAAGTAGAAGAAAAGAAGCTTCACCCCCGAGCGCCAAAAAGCCATCGAAGAAGAAGTGGATAAACTCATCAAAGCCAAATTCATCCGGAAGGTTAATTATTCCGACTGGCTGGCGAATGTGGTCATAGTGAAAAGTCAAATGGTAAGTGAAGGATCTGCATCGACTTCACTGACCTCAACAAGGCCTGCCCAAAAGATAGCTTCCCTCTTCCACGGATCGACCATCTCGTGGATTCAACTTTGGGCCATCAAATGCTGACTTTTATGGATGCCTATTCGGGCTACAACCAGATCCGAATGGCGCCCGAAGACGAGGAGAAAACTGCCTTCATCACCGACTGAGGTATCTATTGCTACCGAGTTATGCCCTTTGGTTTGAAAAATGCAGGTGCCACCTACCAAAGGCTAATCA
Source organism: Calamus simplicifolius (assembly GCA_900491605.1). Taxonomy (NCBI): domain Eukaryota; kingdom Viridiplantae; phylum Streptophyta; class Magnoliopsida; order Arecales; family Arecaceae; genus Calamus; species Calamus simplicifolius. The sequence goes on from UESW01004124.1 coordinate 664,251, forward strand.
ACAAAGTCTTCAAATAGCAAATCGGTCGGAACATAGAGGTGTATGTTGATGATATGCTAGTAAAGAGCAAGGAGGCATCCCAGTACGTCGAGGACCTTGCGGAGAGCTTCGCTGCACTTTGAAAGTATCAGATAAAGCTCAACCCCACCAAATGCGCCTTCGGGGTCAACTCCGGGAAATTCCTAGGCTTCATGGTCTCTTAGCAAGGCATCGAGGCAAATCCCCAGAAGATCCAAGCCCTGCAGCAAATGGCCCCGCCGGAGTCAGTCAAGGACGTGCAATGCCTCACTGGAAGAATAGCAGCCCTCAGCTGCTTCATTGCTCAGTCGGTCGAGAAATGCCTTTCCTTCTTCAAAGTGCTTCAGTCAGCCAAAAACTTCCAATGGACCCCTGATTGCTAGAAGTCCTTTGAAGACCTCAAGAAATACATCGGCTCACTGTCTCTCCTCAGCAGCCTGAAACCAGGGGAAGTGCTGAACCTATACTTGGCGGTCTCTGAAAACGTTGTTGGCTTAGTGCTAATTAGAGAGGATAACAAAGTCCAAAAACATGTTTATTATGTCAGCAAGCTACTCAAAGACGTTGAAACGAGGTACACTTGAGTTGAGAAGATGGTCCTGGCTCTGGTAACATCGGTCCGAAAGCTGCGGCCATATTTCCAAGCGCACACTATCACTATCCTGACTGACCAACCCAACAAAGCGATCATTCATCGTCCAGAAGCATCAGGGAGAATGACCAAATGGGCTGTCAAGTTGAGCGAGCACGACATTCAGTATCAGCCTCGTCCAGCCATTACAGCCCAGGTTCTAGCGGATTTCCTCCTTGAGTGCACCATACCCGAGGACGGCTCTGCTTCAAACATCCCCGGACAACCGAAGCCCAGTACCCCATGCTTGCTTCTCGCCGATGGATCCTCCAGCGTGGGCGGTTCTGGCACCGGTCTGGTCCTCACCAGTCCAGAGGGCGCAACTTTCGAATATAGCGTCCGCTTCTCCTCTCGGCTTCAAACAATGAAGCAGAGTATGGAGCCTTTCTTGCTAGACTCCGAATCGCCCACGAGCTTAAGGTCTAAAAACTAATTGCCTACACCGACTCCCAGTTGGTGGCTAGCCAGGTGTAGGGAGAATTCAAGGCTCAAGAGCCGAGTATGATTCGGTATCTCTAAAAGGTGCGTGATTTATCCTCCTGTTTTGATGAATTTAAAATTATCCAGATCCCAAGGATTGAAAACGCACGCGCCGAACTTCTATCCCGCCTGGCGACTACGGAGTCAATGGATCTCGAACAAAATTCCACTTGGAGGTCCTAGAGAAGCCCAGCACCGCTGATGCTGACTAAATGATGTAGGTCGACATCGAACCATCCTAGATGGACCCCCTCCATAAGTATCTCAAAGAAGGGTTGCTGTCCGTCGATAGAAAAGAAGCAAGGAAGCTGAAAAATGCAATCATCCCATTATGTTCTGATTGATGATTAGCTGTACAAGCATTCCTTCTCTATGTCGTTGTTCAAATGCCTCTGATCATCTGAGGCTGATTATGTTCTTCGGGAGGTTTATGAAGGCATCTGTGGCAATCACCTTGGCGGTCGAGCCCTATGCCATAAGGTGTTGCATCAAGGATACTATTGGCCGACGATGCAGAAAGATGCCAATGACCTCGTTCGAGCCTGTGATTCATGTCAGAGACACTCAAATATCCAGAGGCTCCCTTCTACGCACCTGACTTCCATATCATCCCCCTGGCTTTTCGCCAAATGGGGAATGGATATTCTTGGCCCTTTCCCCCTTGCAACGGGGCAGAGGAAGTTCTTATTTGTTGTGATTGATTATTTCACTAAGTGGGTTGAAGCCAAAGCAATCACCCAAATAACCGAAGCTCGAGCTAAAGACTTCGTATGGAGATCCATCATTTTCCGCTTCGGCCTTCCCCACACTATCATCACCGACAACGGGAAGCAGTTCGACAACCCTAAGTTTTGAGAGTTATGCGAGGATCATGGCATTCTCCACCGCCTGACATCGGTCGGACATCATCAAGCTAATGGAGAGAATGAGGTAACCAACCGAACTCTTCTACAGGGAATTAAAGCTCGGCTCAACTGGGCATGAGGCAGATGGACCGAAGAACTCCACCATATGTTGTGGGCGTACTGAACTACCGAGAGGGTACCCATGGGGCATTTAAGATGACTTTCGGCACAAAGGCTGTCATCCCTGTGGAAGTTGGACTCTCCTCCCCTTGCGTGGAGGGTTATTCGGAGGAATCCAATGATGAACAGCTCTGAACCAATCTTGATTTAATAGAAGAAGTCAGGGAGAAGGCCTGAATCCAGATGGCCGCCTACTAGCAAAGAGTAGCCCGCTATCACTCCATAAGAGTCTGAGGAAAATTTTTCCTCCCTGATGATTTGGTGCTTCGAAAGGCGTCCGTCTCGAAACCACTGGAGCAAGGGAAATTGTTCCTGAATTGGGAAGGTCCTTACCAAGTAACGGAAGTAATCAAACCCGACGCCTACAAACTTCAAGATTTGGATGGGAAATCTATTCCTCGGATATGGAACTCGGATAATCTCCGCGCATATCACCAGTAAAAGTACGCTCTTGCTAAACTCACTTTGTTCATTGAATTAAATTTAATTTTCAAAGACTCACAAAATTTTTATAACTCTCTTTGAAAGCTGCAATGAGAAGCAGGTCATACTATACATTAAATCCTCAGTCAGACTGAGCGATCTCCGTACCTTGGCCATACCAAGTAAAATATAATCTTGAAGCCTCGGCTAAGCCAAATGACGTCTCCATACCTTGGCCGCGCTAAGTAAAATATAATCTTTTTAAATCCTCGATCGGGCCAAGCGATCTCCATACCTTGACCGCGCCAAGTAAAATATAATCTTTTTAAATCCTCGGCCGGGCCGAGCGATCTTCGTACCTTAGCCGCGCCAAGTAAAAGATAATCTTGAAGCCTTGGCCAAGCCGAGTGACGGTCTCCGTACCTTGGCCATGCTAAGTAAAATATAATCTTTTTAAATCCTTGATCGGGCCGAGTGATCTCCGTACCTTGGCCGTGCCACGTAAAATATAATCTTGAAGCCTCGGCCAGGCCGTGTGATGATCTCCATACCTTGGCCGTGCCAAGTAAAATATAATCTTTTTAAATCCTCGGTCGAGCCGAGCGATCTCCATACCTTGGCCGCACTAAGTAAAATATAATCTTTTTAAATCCTTGGTCGGGCCGAGCGATCTCTGTACCTTGGCCGTGCCAAGTAAAATATAATCTTGAAGCCTCGGTCAAGCCGAGTGATGGTCTCCGTACCTTGGCCGTGCCAAGTAAAATATAATCTTTTTAAATCCTCGACCGGCTGAGCGATCTCCGTACCTTGGCCGTGCCAAGTAAAATATAATCTTCAAAGCCTCGGCCAAACTGAGTAATATATTTCTGAATAATTTCCGAAGCCTCAGCCAAACCGAGTGATATATTTCTAAATAATCTCCGAAGTCTCGGCCAAACCCAGTGATATATTTCTGAATAATCCCCGAAGCCTCGGCCAAACCGAGCGATATAGTTCTAAAGCTTTGGCCTGATCGGGTGATTTCTCAAATACTCTGGCGCGACTAAGGCATCCTATCATGCTTCGGCAAAGGTAACTAACCTTCCTTCACTTATCGACGAGATTATACAAGTTCTTTCATCCCCTCGAGTAGGATCATGTATGCATCATAAGTTCATAGGGCCGCCCAGGCCTCCCTCTGACCTAAACAGAGGTGAACGCTTCCTCTGCAGAGGACCAAATATCGTGCTTAACAAAAACAAAATGGCAAAAGCACCGCTGGGCTTATGCTGCAGTAGCGCAATATGTGTAAGACAACTCTTAGCACAACCATACTAGAAAAAGAAATAAGCAGTCGAAGAAGAAAGGGTAAAAACTTTCTTTATTGATGAAATTACAACCTCATGAGAGGCATTACAAGTGCATCATAGCACAGAAAATAAAGACAAATAAAATAAAAGCTCGGCTGAGTGGCTTCGGTCGATAATGATGTTTCTGCATTCGACCCTAAAAATTTGAAAAATCAATCGGCTCCATTGGGCCACTGATTAATGCCAAAGAGCAAAGTAGGCCATCCACGGATCCCCAACACGGACGCGTTGAGGGATCCTAACCAGATCAAAGACCTGTGGATGCTGATATCGAGGATGCCTCCTCCCCCCAAGTGGGATGCTAGGCTGCTAGCCACTGCCCAACAACATAGACAGGGGACCAGCATACCAACACCACTCTCCTCCTTCCTCACATGGAAAAAGATTCCTCAGGCGGATGAACTGAGAGATCCAAACTAAGAAAGGAGGTCAGTCCCATGTCTTCCATGGGGAATACGTATGCTTTGCATTTCCTAGGGTCCCTATGGCAAGTGACAAAGGTCACACAGGAAGCACATACGTGCGCTCCCCACATGACCTCTATGGGCGTCCCATGCGCTCTCCATATGACCTCCGAGATTCCTCCCTTAAGGACTACTTGCTCTTCAGCAACTTCTCCATCACCCCAGCTATCTGAGATGAGCCAGCTTTCAAAAGGAAAGCTCGATCTCTTCGCTCTCAACCTCACTAAAACGGGCACCATGAAAGCCTCTACAGGTCACAAAAGGAAGAGGTCTCGGGAGATGGCCTAACACAGTCCGCTCCCTACCCTTTTTATAGACAAATAAACCGGTAGCAACCATTAAAGAAGGGAACTCCGAAATTCAAAACGCCCTGGCTGTGCTGCCACGTGGTAGATCAAAAGAAAAGGGTACTTTCCAAAGCGCGTTGGATGCGCCTCCCAGGCCATGACGAAAGATGAAGATTTTCCTCTGATCTTGAATCGAGAGCCTTAAATGCAGGAAACCGACTGCAGGTCCTTGAGATATAGGTAGGCCTAGGGAAATTTCCTTTCGAAAATGATGTCATCCAATGGTGATCGAGTGCTTATCCCGTACGCTAAAGAGACCCGTATTGGAAAAGGCCAACGGGATAAACGCCTTAAGCAAAAACGAGGCGTCCTTCGGCAAATCGCAAAGCCGTTTCATATGCCTCGGCAAAAAACGTACCAACTTTTTGCTTCGAACAAACCGAACTATCTAACCTTGGCTCCAATCGAGGTGCTTCCATAGGTTTCAGCCATTTCAAGCCGAACTAGCCTATGCTTCAACGAATCAAGTTCCCTTGCGTATTTCAAATTATTCAACTCGCTTCAGGTGAGGCCAAAGTTACATTCCACGGCAAAGCCAAACGGTTTCATACATTGGCAAAACTAGTTAATCTAGCTTTTGATTGGATAGAATCTTCAATTTGGAACCCCTAAGGGCAATCCGACCTTAAAGCACGATTCGTTTACAATTTGGAAGAACCTCTGGCGAAAAAGATCATTCGAAAGACGATGGCCAAGGAAATGAGACGAACAAAAGGGGACAAAAGTTTCATTCATTGAAATTTCAATCAAATTACAAGTTGAAAAAGAAAAAATACATAACAACCCTTAGGGGTCAGGATTCGGATCAGCAACATTCGGGGGAGGTTGACTGGGTCCGCCCTCTTCAAATACGGTCGACGAAGGGACTTCAGATTCCTCAGCACTAAGCTAGGAACACCCCTCTGGAGCCGAGGCTTCATTAGTGCCTAGGATAGTTTCGAGTCGACGTTCGAAATGTCCTCATACTCGGCTTCTTCGGCCCCCGGGGTACGAGTATCAAATAGCTCGGCCTTCAGAAAAGATAAATCCAACTTGGGATAAACTCGAGAGATCTTCGCCCGAGTTTCCTCCTCGCCGAACTGGAATGCATCGGCACAAGCCTCCTTACACTCCTTAGAGAATTGAACAGAACTTTTGTACTCCTCCACAGCCGAGGTAATTCGGTCGTTAGCTTCGGCTAGCTGGCCACCAAGTTCAAGATTCATTTGGCGACTCGAGGCCAACTCTGCCCTCAGGGCCTTAAGCTGCTCCTGCACCTCGAGCTTGATTTTGCCTATCTGCAAGCATCAGGTCACTTGAGGCCATAAACAAAAGAAAAGTGCCAGAAACAAGTAGACGAAAAGATACTATAACTCTTCCTCCCATCGAGCCATTTTATGGCTCAGCTCATGGACCTTTTCCAGGGCCTTCAATTTGGTCGCTTTATTCTGTTGGAGACCCTCCTTAAGGTCGTTAATCCAAGACTGTCCGTCCCTGATTTCCTGTCGAGATTGATCAAGATCAGCGGTGAGCTTGGCAATCTGACCGTGCTACCATTTCAATTGATCTTCCCTGTCAGCGAGTCTTTTATTCAGGCCGACAAGCTGATCCTACTGTCGCCGGTACCTGCGTTCCTTCTCATCGAGCTTCTTGATCCAACTTTCTTTTTTCTCGGTATGACTGCTCTTCGGCTGACCCCACCGCTTGTCAAAATGCTGCTGCAAGGCATTGATTTCGTCAACATGCTTAGCCTTGATCTGGGACAACTCCAAGCAGGCCTTATTCGACTGTTGACGAAAACCCAGAAGCTCTTTGACTTGAGACTCGAACCAAGAGGCCCTCTCAGCGGTAATTTGGTAAGACTCGCCCATCTTCTCAAGGTCCACTTGAACGGACGCCAAGGCCCTAGAGAGTCAGCTGGTCGAATCCACCCTTGTCTGAAGGTCGGCCACCTCCTTCCTGGCCTGAGCGCAGGCCCCATGGCCAAATTTAAGAGCCAATTCAGCACCCTCATAATTAAGACATTCTGCAGAAAAAATACAAGTAAGAAACTACGGCCGAATCAACCAACTAAGAATTACAATCTTGGTACGATGACTTACTCGGGAGACGTAGTTTGTAGCGATCTTCATAAGAGTTGCGTTACTAATTTCAGAGAGAAGGTAAACATCCTTTGGCGCTCTGAACCGACTAAAAGCTGCATCAATAATATCCTCGACTGTAGGCTCGTCCATCGAGGAACTCCCTCTCGTGTGTAGCACAGACCGCATTAAGGCGGTGAGCATGTCATCCACCACTGGGTTGTGGACAAGAGAACTCATAGCCGAAGAGCCGGCCTGAGGAACTTCGGCCTGAGGAACTGCCATTCACTTGGCTTCCTCCATCATAACTTTAGCTTGCAGGGCCTCGGATGCTTCGGCCCTGGTTGAAGGAACCTCGATCCGAGCATCCCCTTCATTCAGTGATTCTTCTTCTTCCTCTTCCTCTCCAAATGTTGCTTCATCTCTGGCAGACTCCACCCATACTTCAGTCTCTCTTGCAACATCCCCTGGTACCATAAGAGAGAGACCCTCGGCGGGAGGTCCCTCGACCTCCGCCGACCCTATAACAAGCGTCTCCATTTGGGCTTCGGCAGCCACGACTGCCCCTTCTGACCCCTCCACCTGAGCAGGGGCCTCTTCTACGCGCAGTGCTAGAAGGCTCCCCACCGCTGGTGACTGAAGTTGATTAGCCTCTGGCAGGAGGATTGCCAGACGAACCGGCGACATCTCCTCGGCATCATCCGACATGACCACTACTTGAATGGGGGAAACCTCGATGGCTCCCTCCGAGTTTTCCCCAGTAGCTCTCTCCACCTCTGCTACCGTGTCACCCTCTGGCAGAGGGGGTGCATCGACCGCGGCCGACGCTCCCGCCTCCCCCCTCTCAAGGGTAGCAGAGTGGCGGCCGACGCTGTCTTACCTTGGCTCCTTCGAGCGAGACCCGGAAGGACGAGACCTCTTTTCAGACCTATGCTTGTCCCCGGAGCCGGAGCCCCTGTGGCGCTTGCCTAGCTTCTTCCTTATTTGGCCCACAAATGCGGACCTCTCGGCTGAAAACATAGCAGATGTTTAGTTAAACAGTAACGAGATTACCTAAACACACTGATCATCAGAGCGAAGACCCACCTTGGGGGTCAATGGAGCTAAGCCCGACGTGAAAAGGGCATCCTCTGATAACAGGGCACTGGCCGATACCACCTAGCCACCGCGAAGGGTTATCAGATCTCTTTTCTCCTCTCGCTCAACTCTGGGCGCACCTCCAGATCCTTCACATAACTTGCCCATCCCCTTGGAAAATCTGAGCCAATGTTCCTTCGGCAATAAAAAATCGGGACTTCCACTCCTTTATCGAAGATGGGTTATCAGAAATCATCTTGAACGACTTTCGGGGGCCAATATAGGGCCACTCAAAGCTTCTCCTGAAGACCAGGTTGTAGCAAACTCGGAACATAGGAAGAGTCGCAGTCACCCCAACACGACTGCACATCGAAATGAACCCGATAAGATTGCGCCAGTTATTTGGAGCCACCATTGTTGGGCATATATTATAAAACCTCATCACATCCTGTACCAACGGGTGAAGAGGGAACCAGAAACCTACCTTCAAGCTCTCCTCATAGAAGAAAACTCCACGACTTAACCCAGTCGGAACCCTGTGCTCAACCCTCGACACCCATAAGGCTACATCCTAAGGAACCCTATAATGGCGACGGATCCTATCCAGGTCGTCAAGGGTTACCTCAGAAGCAACATCACCTGAACCCTTCATATTGGCTGAATAAGAGGCAGAACACGAACAAGCAAGCAAGGGCTCAGGAAAGAATGGAAAATCTCTATGGCAGGGACGAAGAGGCATTGCAGAAGGAGCGCCGCCCTAGCCCTCTTTAAATAAGTGCTTCAGAAGGAAAGCCCAAGATGCCAAAACTTCCGATATGGGCGCCAAAAATAAAGAACTCTGGCCACGTGGAACTCCCACTATCGCGACCTGCTGGAAATGAGGCATTTCCTCCTCGAGCTACAGTGAAAAATGATGACAAAATAGCGGCCCATCATTTACGAGATTATCATTGCCCGCCTTTTCGAATCCCCCAAATAAGATTGTTTCGGAACTCTACTCCTTATATCCAAATTTACACTTCGGACTAGGGAGTGGGGGGCATGTGATGAGGGGTAAAATTATCATTGCATTAATGACCGCACACATCGACAATTGGGTCAAGTCTAATTCCAACGTCCTATCGGCCAGCTGTCAAATCCACTAAGCAGCGAAGCCCAATAGCCCTCAGCAGCGTCGGGTCGCCCTGACGACCCGAGCTATTTTCATACATCGGCAACCCAAGCCAACCGTACCTCGGCAACCCGAGCCATCCATACCTCGGTAACCCGAGCCATCCTCATACCTCGGTAACCCGAGCCATCCCCATACCTCTACAGACCGAGCTATTCTACACCTCAAAAAACCAAATTGCCCCTCGCCACGGTCAGGCCGAGGCGCTCGAATACCTCTGTCGAATCCAGCGCGGGAGAGTGCGAATTCACTATAACTGAATAAAATTCAAAATGGGGAATCATACCCAGGAGTGGCCTAAGACCCACGGGGCAATCGCTGAATCTTAAGGCATCAGCTAGCTCTCCCAGCCGTCGATCCTCTAATTGAAAAGATATGGATTCTATCGACCTCATAATAAACTTGATTCGAATCTGTTCTGAATCCTAACGACTTTCAGATATCCCCTCACGATATGCCCAAAGATCAGGTGATCCCCTATAAATACCACTGCCCTCCAATCTCTCAGGTACGCATGCTTGAACACTCAGACATTTTACTCATTGTCATACTAAGAACAATTCGATCTGAGCCCAGAACTCTCGAGAGAACATCCATCTAGGTAAGCTTTTCTATGAAATCTTTTTCTCACATCTGCTTGCTACGAATCTTCACTGACTTGGGCGTCGAAGGGTCCTCCGCAGAGGGCAACCCTCACAGCACTCTCTACGCATGGACTGTCTTACAGGTTTCATTCAAGATGATGAAATCGGCATTTGGATTATGAGCCAAAAGCGCACCCGAATCGAAGAACGAATTTCCTCGACAATAATTAGAATTATGACATTGGTCTCATCTGAAATTATATTGTTTATTGTTTGCTGGCTTTTTGGTAATTTTAATTCATTTGTCTCGCCGTTCTCTTCTATTCTATCAGGTGATACTTAAAAAGTTGATATTTAAAAATATTTTTTTTTGACAAATTACATTAAATTAATTATAAATTACATTAAATTAATTATACTCCATGTCCCCCTTTTGAATCCACTGTTTTTAAAATTTAAAATTATAAAGATATATGCAAAAAAAATTATTTTTATTTTATTGTCTCTATTTCGGAAAAGGTAACTACTAAGCCTTCCAAGGAGGGACTGGGCCCCATCCAGGACATCTCTTCCGATCAATTGTCCAACAAGGAGTTGCAATGGTTACTGGCGAGCGAAATTATAGAAATGCCATGTGCACCGCATGCGATGCGGAATCACAGCCTTGTGCGCGATAAAATCCAATAAAAGTTATTTTTTTATAAAGTGGGACTTGCCGTGCGCTGTTCCGCAAAACCTTTGCCATCTGGGAAAAGTCTTTTGTTCGTCGAATTCGTATAAAAGGTGCTTGGGCAGGCGTATTGATCATGCGCTCATATGAGTATACATAAGAAATACACTAAAATCTAATAATAGATCATGGCGGCTCACATAAATATGTAATCAATGATCATGCTCGATGCGTACTTTATATATCAGGGTTTAATGCATGCTTTTGTTCGTTGAATTCGTATAAAAGGTGCTTGGGCAGGCATATTGATCATGCGCTCATATGAGTATACGTACGAAATACACTAGAATCCAATAATAGGTCATGGCATGATACTCACATAAATATGCAATCAATGATCACGCTCGATGCATGCTTTATATATCGGGGTTCAATGCACAAATTTTTTTTTTTTGCTATCTATCTTAAGTTTTATTGCTCCAATGCGATGAGCAAGATCCGTCCATTCTTTAAATCTTTGTGCATCGTTTTCGATGCATAAAGCACGCACTAGGCACACATATTGTTCGCGTGCCCATATAAGCATGCGTGTGAAGTGCACCATGGCCTAATACCAATGCATAAAGCATGCATTAGATGCATACATTAACCATGCATTTATGCAAGCACATGTATCATGATCCATTGGGCCAGGATGCATTCCGTATTATACTTACGAAAAAGTCTTTGTACACCGTCCTCGGTGCAGCAAGGCCTACGTGGGCTGCACCGCCTCTTCTGATTGGTCCATGTGGAGCCTATGTGGATGACGGTGCCGGACGGTATGGCCCTGCTACGATGTAACGTTCTGAACGTGATCGGCATTTAAAGCAGTTTGCTTTTTTTTACAATTAGCGTGTGGACGAAAATGCCCTTTCCCTCCATCGCCATTTTACGTTGGATGTCATCTGTGCAAGAAGAACTCTCTTTCTTCCCCTTTCTTCCCCCTCGCTCTGGATTTCGGATGCATCACCGGAATCAGTTGAGCACGAACCGTCGCCCTCGCTCTGAGAGTCCGGTCGAAAGAAAATATTTTAGCTTCGAGGCTGGAAAACCTGGCTACTGGAGTCTTTGTACAAAAACTTCTTGAGGAAATGTCGTCCGCAGCATAAAGTAAAAGGTCCTTCTTCCCACTTCTTTCTAAAGCTCCTTTATTACACCAACTATTTTTTCTAGTTAGAGTTAGTTAATGCGTGACCAAACTGTTTAATGCGCGGGTAACTTCCTTAGAACAAAATAGTTATGACATTCTAGGAGTCATAACTGTTTAGAGTTTACTGTTTTGTAAGCACGAATGTCATACTCTTTTAACTAGAATGTTATACCTCATGAACTGGGGTGTCGTCAGAGTGGTTCGGCCTATATTCCCCGTTATTTCCTGTCCATATAGCTCTAGTGTCGTCGTTAAAGCTACGACACCCCTGATATACTGTTAAGACACCGTAGTTACAAGCCTAGGACACCATGCTCCAAACGAATGCTGGAGAAAAGCCTCGCGACACCGTAGTTACAACGCTACGACACCCATGCTTCTAACCTTTGCGATCATCGTATGCTGCTTTCCGGGGTGTCGTAGCTTGTTCTATGGGGTGTCTTTAAATGCTATAAAGGGTGTGTCTTGCTTATAAACGACGCTAAAGAGCAGGCCCACGACACCCCGTATGGAGAACAATCCCCGCGACACCCCGCTTTAACAGTCGCGTCATCGGTGTCGTCGCCTTAAAGCTAGGGTGTCGTCAGATGAGAACTGGGGTATCGTTAACAGCCTGAGTCGGTGCTGTCATCGTTCGTGACACCCCAGTTGAAACTTCACGACACCCTAGCTCTCATCTGACGACACCCATGCTTATAACTGACCACGGCGAGAAGGCCCGCGACACCCAAGTTACTAAAATTTATTTTTATTCATCACAAAAATAAAGAGAAGACAGAAAGAAAAGAAAAAAGTATATGAGCCCTCACTGGGGCTTGTCATCTGCTTCGGTTGCTGCCGAGCTCCCCCCACGCTGCGGGGCTAACTCGGCAATCTGGTGCTGGAGGGACTCTACTTGCCCCTCCAGCCGGCTGTTGGCCCAACGCAGGACCTCGATCTGTCTCATTGAAATGGCCATGTATTACTCGGCCGCCCTGTTGAGTCGCTTGCTGTTTGCGAGCGACTCTGCAAAGACATCCAAATCGATGGTTACTATTGTGCGGCGGCTCCCAGGGGGCCAGTCGATCACCACTCGCCTCTAGAAGCCATATCAGTATACAAAAAGTTTGGAAGATCATCTGAAAAGGTGATGAACGATGGCATTCCCCCATCCATATTTAAGGTACTCCTGGCGGGTGTTTCAATTGCCACGTGCCACCACCTCAGTGGGCGGTTCAAAGGAATCGAATCATTGCGCCCCCCCCCCCTCCGTCGATGAGTTTCGGGGGATGGGGAACAGAAGAGAGTTTCGGGAAGCCAAATACCCGGTTACCATAGTAAGTTTTACGTCGTCCCAAGAGGAAACCTCACGACACCCAAGGATGATTTGGATTTCGGCCGAAACTCCTTCGCGACACCCCACTTGAAACCTCACGACACCCTAGCACCAATGCTACGACACCCGTGCTTAGAACTGACCATGGAGAGAATCCCCGCGACACCCAGGAGAATTGGATTTCGGTCGAAACTCCTTCGAGACACCCCAGTTGAAAGCTCACGACACCCTAGCTTTAAGGCGACGACACCCGTGCCTAGAACTGATCACGGAGAGAACCCCCGCGACACCTCTTGTCGAATTCGGCCGAAACTCCTTCGCGACACCCCAGTTGAAATCTCACGACACCCTAGCACCAATGCCACGACACCCGTGCTTAGAACTAACCGCGCAAAGAATCCCCGCGACACCTCAGAAGAATTGGATTTCGGCCAAAACTCCTTCGAGACACCCCAGTTGAAAGCTCACGACACCCTAGCTTTAAGGCGATGACACCCGTGCTTAGAACTGATCACAGAGAGAACCTCCGCGACACCCCTTGTCAAATTCGGCCAAAACTCCTTCGCGACACCCCAGTTGAAATCTTACGACACCCTAGCACCAATGCCATGACACCCATGCTTAGAACTGACCGCGCAGAGAATCCCCGCGACACCCCAGGAGAATTAGATTTCAGCCGAAAATCCTTTGCGAAACCCCAGTTAAAACCTCACGACACCCTAGCACCAATGCTACGACACACGTGCATTAACAGTGAACCCACGGGTGTCGTCGCCTTAAAGCTAGGGTGTCGTCAGATGATAACTGGGGTGTCATATTGTTTTAACCTTCGTGTCATAAATCCTAATCCTTTGTCAGCATATATTGACAACTAAATCTATGGATATCATTGTTCATGACTGCGTGCCTATATTTTCACAGTTGATGCTGAAATTGTAGATCGGAAAGAAATCGATAACACTCCCGGCCGTGCACCTTCACCATTGCTCCAAATGCAGTGAATGATACTGTAGTTCCTCAAACTGGAATGGAATTCAATTCAGCAGATGATGTATATACGTCTACAATGGATACGCGAAACGAGTTGGTTTTGGAATCACAACAGTGTGTAGCAGGGCCAACAACAAAAACAACTTTGCTTCAAGCACCTGGCGTGTTGGAGGCAAGGAAAATCTAGAAAATCAGAGAAGAGTATGATAGGGATACTGGGAAAGTTGATTGTATGGCATCCATAAAAGCAAGACTGAATGCTACAAGTGGTAAGTGGATATTGGATGAGGTTTCTCTAGAACATAACCATGGGATGTCCATAACATCAACTGGTTATCTACGGTCGCATAGGAGGATCAGCACACCAGAGAAGGCAGAGATCAGCAATTTACATGCCGTGAATGTTCCAACGACTCAGATATACTCTGCCATAGCAAGGAGAAAAGGGGGCAGAAGACAATTGGATTTCACGAGAAGGATGCTCGTAACTTCATTTGTCGCGAACGTCAGTCTAAGCTGAAAGAAGGAGATGCTCAGTCGATGGTAATTCATTTCGCCGAAATGCAACTCAGAAATCCCAATTTCTTCTATACCTTAGACCTCAATGATAATGGTCATCTGAGGTCTGTCTTCTGGATTCATCCAAGGTCAAGATTGGCATGCACATACTTCGGTGATGTTCTAAGCTTTGACTCAACGTACTTGACAAACAGATATCAAATGCCTTTTTGTCCATTCGTCGGGGTCAACCATCATGGACAGTCCACCTTGCTTGGATGCGCATTGTTGTCTGATGAGAGTACTGAGACATATAAATGGGTTTTTCAGACATGGCTGGATGCAAATGGTGGTCAAGCACCTATTGCCATAATAACTGACCAAGATAAGGCAATCGAGGCTGCTGTCAAAGAAGTTTTTCCTAACACACGACATCGATTTTGTCTTTGGCATATATTGAAGAAGATACCTGAAAAGATTGGCCACATTTGCACGGCAAATCCCAAGTTTATGGTTGATTTCGATGAGGCGATATATGATTCATTGACCATACAGTCATTCGAGGAAAGGTGGGCACATGTTATGGAGAAATATAAAGAATGCAAGTCTATAGATTGGTTCAATGTCCTTTACGAATGTCGGGATAAATGGGTCCCAGTTTACCTAAAGGATACATTCTTCGCAGGTTTGTATGTCATTGTCTTTGGTTCATGTTCGCGTTAAACGCTTTTTTTTTGTTGACAAATTTTGAACAGGGATGTCATCTTCACAAAGGAGCGAGGGCATTAATCACTTCTTCGATGGGTTTATAAATTCGAAGACAACACTAACGGAGTTCATAAGTAAGTACGAAGATGCCTTGGAAAAAAGATACGAGGCCGAAAATGAGGAAGATAATAGGACGTTGCAAACGATTGCTTTCCTAAAGACATCATCACCTTTTGAGAGACAAGCTGCAGGAAGGTATACAAGGCGCATTTTCAAAAAATTTCAGAATGAGATCCTTGAAATGGCTGCATCAAATACAAAATTGATCAAGGAAGCTGGCAACTGTTGTGTATATTCCGTAAAGTCGTATGAAAGGATTGAAGTCGATGGAATCGGCAAGGAGATGATCAAAGATTATATCGTGTCATACGATAGAAATATTGAGGATGTCCAATGCCAGTGCCGATCCTTTCAGTTCAAGGGGTACCTGTGTAGGCATGCCTTGTTGGTTCTTCATCAAAGTGACGTATTTCGTTTACCAGATAAATACTTCTTGAAGAGATGGTGCAAGGACATGAAATACCAATTCGATGAATTCGACTGCAATACTGAAGGTTATGATAAAAGCACACGAAAATCACGGTACGCAGTGATAATTTTTTAATTGAAATGTCTTAATATTTGTTTTCGTTAATATTATGTTAATGATTGTAGATATAGTTTGCTGAGTCATCGGATGATGAAGCTCGCAGAGATAGCCTCCATGTCTGAAGATGCATTTAATGTAGTGATGGATGGTCTAACACCTATATTCAAAATTGCCGTGGATGCCAACTGCGCAGCTAAACCACGTACAGAGCTTGTAATTCAAGATCCTGAACAAATTAGGACGAAAGGTCGCCCGAGAGAGAACAGATTAAAGAGTGGAGTCGAGAAGAAGTCAAAAAGATCAAGGAAAAATCAGGTCAAGGAAAGAGCTGCTTCAAGCATCAGGCAGACTTGTTTGCAGTCTATTAATACCAAAGAGGACCTGGAGAGAATTGTACCGCCTTCCGAAGCTTTGATGGACGAATTTGATGCTTATGTATTGAGTCAACTTACACAGGAGCATATATAAAACACGGGTGTCGTAACTTTTGAACTAGGGTGTCTTGGTCGCAAATGAAGTGCTTTCAAAATAGGGTGTCTATTTCAGTGAAAAGAAGTGCTTTTAGCGCGACGATACCCCAGCTCTTGGCTAGCGACTCCCTAGCTCTTGCGCGGCGACACCTGAAAGGAGGAAACCTACGACATCCCAGTGCTCGCGAACGGACACCAAAGATTTTAGCGCGATGACACCCCAGCTCTTGGCTAGCGACTCCCTAGCTCTTGCGCGGTGACACCCGAAAGGCGGAAACCTACGACATCCTAGTACTCGCGAACGGACACCGAAGATTTTAGCCCGACGACACCCCAGCTCTTGGCTAGCGACTCCCTAGCTCTTGCGCGGTGACACCAGAAAGGTGGAAACCTACGACATCCCAGTACTTGCAAACGGACACCGAAGATTTTAGCATGACGACACCCCAACTCTTGGCTAGCAACTCCCTAGCTCTTGCGCGGCAACACCCGAAAGGCGAAAACCTACGACATCCCAGTACTCGCGAACGGACACCGAAGATTTTAGCCCGACGACACCCCAGCTCTTGGCTAGCGACTCCCTAGCTCTTGCGCGCGACACCCGAAAGGCGGAAACCTACGACATCCTAGTACTCGCGAACGGACACCAAAAATTTTAGCGTGACGACACCCCAGCTCTTGGCTAACGACTCCCTAGCTCTTGCGCGGCGACACCCGAAAGGCGGAAACCTACGACATCCCAGTACTCGCGAACGGACACCGAAGATTTTAGCGCGACGACACCCCAGCTCTTGGCTAGCAACTCCCTAGCTCTTGCGCGGCGACACCCGAAAGGCGGAAACCTACGACATCCCAGTACTCGCGAACGGACATCGAAGATTTTAGCGCGATGACACCCCAACTCTTGGCTAGCGACTCCTAGCTCTTACGCGGTGACACCCGAATGGTGGAAACCTACGATATCCCAGTACTCGCGAACGAACACCGAAGATTTTAGCACGACGACACCCCAGCTCTTGGCTACGACTCCCTAGCTCTTGCACGGTGACACCCGAAAGGCGGAAACCTACGACATCCCAGTACTCGCGAACGGACACCGAAGATTTTAGCGCGACGAACCCCAGCTCTTGGCTAGCGACTCTCTAGCTATTGCGGCGACACCCGAAAGGCGAAAACCTACGACATCCCAGTACTCGCAAATGAACATCGAAGATTTTAGCACGATAACACCCCAGCTCTTGGCTAGCGACTCCCTAGCTCTGCGCGCGACACCGAAAGGCGGAAACTTACGACATCCCAGTACTCGCGAACGGACACCGAAGATTTTAGCCCGACGACACCCCAGCTCTTGGCTAGCGACTCCCTAGCTCTTGCGCGGCAACACCCGAAAGGCGGAAACCTATGACATCCCAGTACTCGCGAATGGACACCAAAGATTTTAGCGCGACGACACCCCAGCTCTTGGCTAGCGACTCCCTAGCTCTTGCGCGGCGACACCGAAAGGTGAAAACCTACGACATCCCAGTACTCGCGAACGACACCAAAGATTTTAGGCGATGACACCCCAGCTCTTGGCTAGCGACTCCCTAGCTCTGCGCGGCGACACCCGAAAGGCGGAAACCTACGACATCCCAGTACTCGCGAACGGACACCGAAGATTTTAGCCCGACGACACCCCAGCTCTTGGCTAGCGACTCCCTAGCTCTTGCGCGGCGACACCCGAAAGGCGTAAACCTACGACATCCCAGTACTCATGAACGGACACCAAAGATTTTAGCGCGACGACACCCCAGCTCTTGGCTACGACTCCCTAGCTCTTGCGCGGCGACACCCGAAAGGCGGAAACCTACGACATCCCAGTACTCGTGAACAGACACCGAAGATTTTAGCCCGACGACACCCCAGCTCTTGGCTAGCGACTCCCTAGCTCTTGCGCGGCGACACCCGAAAGGCGGAAACCTACAACATCCCAGTACTCGCGAACGGACACCAAAGATTTTAGCGCGACGACACCCCAGCTCTTGGCTAGCGACTCCCTAGCTCTTGCGCGGCGACACCCAAAAGGCGGAAACCTACAACATCCCAGTACTCGCGAACGGACACTGAAGATTTTAGCTCGATGACACCCCAGCTCTTGGCTAGCGACTCCCTAGCTCTTGCGCAGCGACACCCGAAATGTGGAAACCTACGACATCCCAGTACTCATGAACGGACACCGAAGATTTTAGCGCGACGACACCCCAGCTCTTGGCTAGCGACTCCTAGCTCTTGCGCGGCGACACCCGAAAGGCGGAAACCAACGAAGGCAAACATATGAATAAATCGAGGACACCCCTGCTCGCAATATAAAATTTATGCATTTGCATTAAATATTAATCAGTGTTAATATGAATAAATTACATTCAATTTTCATTCAAAGAAGAATAAAAAATTAAGAACATTTTTTGACAATGTCGCTAATCTTTTTGTTCAGGCCCTCTCTCAATATCGTCGCAGCTAAGTGTCGCCGGTAATCTCTGACTTCCTCATATATGAAATCCATCTTCATATCAGGATTGTCCCGTCGAGCAAGACATTCCATGTATCTCAGACAGTATAGGCCGCAATCCAGCGATCCGGTCGGTTGGCTTGGGCAATCCGAAATCTCTTCCATCGGCCAAGTCATCGCTTCCTTCTTATCGCAGTAGATATGGAATATGTGGCCAAGAATTGTATGCCATTTCCTTGCATTGGCCTTGTACTTGGGGTTGCGTTTCATTGAATTCAGGTGCATGAACACCTTTCTTTCCATGTCGACAGCAACCAAATGCCAGTGCGAGTTATCAGAGTTTATTATGGTGAAAAGAAACCGGAATTGGCCTTATCTTCATCCGATACATTGTCAAATATCGAGGCCCCTGATATTCCAGCGAGTTCATGAGCAGGTGATGAGGAAGTCAGACACAGAGCGGATACGAAAACTGATGCAAATATGCACTTATGGTATCGGTCCGGATGCTCTGTCCAGTTGCGCATCAGAAACTCCTGGCCGGCATCAATTATCTGCCAATGCAATGTAAACCGATTAATATAATTCTAAAATCAACAACTAGAACAGGTTTCTTGATATACTTACATCATCTATTATCATTTCATTGTTAATGAGATCTTGAAGATTTTTTCTTGTTACAACGCCAGAAAACATATTGGTGTAGACGATCTCGTCGGTTAGTCGTTCGCTCAAAAAATTTTGAATAATAATTTGGTCATCTTCGACCGTTGTGTTGGGCTTTGACGTGCCCACTGTCTTCGCCGACTTTTTAGGACGGGTTGTCTCATAACATTCTCCGACGACCGTGGATGCCTTACGCTTCCTCGGCTCTTTTTTAACCCTCCTAACAAGCGAAGGCACTCCAACGATTTCTATGTCCATATTATCATCCTTTGGCGCAGGGGTGCCAAGTTTATTATCGGATATGGACTCATCTTTATTTTCATTCCCATGCTCTGTTTTATCATCCAATGAATCCCCCTCCAATCTCTTCTCCTCTGCTTTTGCATTCCCCGTCTCAATTGGACACTCGGATGAATGGTCCTCCTCCATCTTCTTCTCCTCACTATTTTCATTACCAGGCTCGCGGAGGACCAACTCCAGGGAATGCACCTTCTCTGTTTTTTCGTCTCCCTTGTCCTCCTCATTTATTGCATTACTTTCCTTTCTGAGCAGTGAACTGAGGAGGCTCTCAGCAATGGACAGCCTGTGCCTGACATCGTCGAGTTGATCCTTAACGCACTCCAATTCAGTCCTCAACTCGGCACATCCTGCGCAGCTATCCGTTGGTTGAGGGGCGCAGGTATCTGTTGGTTGAGGGGATGCTACATTCTGCTGAGTGAGAAGCCAGCGCTCTTCTGGCAATGGTACAGTAGCTCCCTCCATCTGCAACGCAAGATGATAACAAATTAATATTAAGTGAACATATTGACGCATTAAGTTGAAAAATATGGTCAGAGCAATGGAGCAATGTACTAGCTTACCAAGTCGTGAGGCTGCAAGTCGGCAACCCGAACCGACTGGATCTTCATTTGGTGGTCATACCACTTCAACAGCCAGGGCAGTTTATCAGGGTATGCTGGTTCTCGCATTGATGTATGCTCGAGGAACCACGCCTGAACATGATATTTTTTTGATATTAAATAATGTAATATTAAAAAAAATTATACTAAGAACACTACTTATGCGTCTCAATAATCCTTACCACCAGTGCTGCCGAGCATCCGAACAGGGTAGGCTGCCTCCTAACTTTTTTTGCATTCTTTGAGTGGACCGGCTCCTCGGAACGCAAGCAAGCAGCTATTTCTGGGAGAGCCAGAACAATCAACTCCTTCAATGCCGAAGCCCAGTCGATGCTATCCAGTTGACTTAAGTCATCCAAGTGCTGGATGAGATACCGTGGACATCTCTGATTAGACTTTGGAGCCAAAAACATGGCCAACATGTATGCGATCCAAAGTCGGACGGTGTCCTCGACATCCTCCTGTACCTTAGATGATCGGAGTTGAAATATTAACTTCTCCAAACCTTCTTGGCGAAGATCTAAACCCTGGCCAAACCGTCTGAACAACCTTCCGTTGAACATTTGGCTGGACGTGTCGATCTTCTTCCCATGAGCTGGAAGTCCCAGAATGAGTGCGACTTCGTCGGCACTGAATAGAACTGGCTTTCCGCAGAAAATGAACTCGTCGCCTCCATTGTGACATCTTATGATGTCTGCTAGCAGTCGCCCGTCGACTGTGAACGTCTGCATGTCGACGAAGGCACCAAATGGGGTCCTTCGAATAAGTTTTGTATGCCGTCTAGAGAACCCCATCTTCCAAACCTTCTGAACGTATATGGCCGGCCTGCAACTATTCTTAAACAGCTGGGAAGCCTTCACTGGGGGGACTGGAACAATTTTCATGTCAACTGAAACAGGGGGTAAGACATAAGACATACTTGTCATGAAATTTTAAGAGAGGATGTCATAATATTTTAACATAGTGATAAACATACCTGAAGGAGCCGCATCCTCATTCGAACGAAGAACCATGTCCTTGCATTGTTCCGCCATTTTCTCGTCTGCTTCTTCTTTGTTCGCGGTCTTCGTCCACAAACGAAAGCACTCATCTCCATGAATGAAGTATACGGAAGAATGAACTATGGAAGAAATTTAGGAGACCAGTGGCTTCTCGAGCAAGAGACGAAGGATGGCTTCTCGAGCAAAAGGATGGCTTCTCGAGCAAAAGATGAATGACCTCTAGGGTTTATGCCGACCTCAGAGAAATACGAAAGGACACCAGGATCGCCACGATCACATCACACTGACCCGCAAACCCATAGGAACTGCCCACGTTTTGCAACTTTTCTCGAAAAGATGGCATGGCTGAGTTACTAGGGTGTCGTCGAATTAGTACTAGGGTGACATCAAAATTCCCGCCTTGTTCAAGCATGGGTGTCGTCGCCTTAAAGCCAGGGTGTTGTGAGATTTCAACTGGGGTGTCGCGAAGGATTTATGGCGAATTCGAACTAGGGTGTCGCGGGAATTCTCTATGTGGTCAGTTTTAAGTAAGGGTGTCGTCGCCTTAAAGCTAGGGTGTCGTGAGATTTCAACTGGGGTGTCGCGAAGGATTTACGGCCGAATTTGACTAGGGTGTCGCGGGGATTCTCTATGTGGTCATTTTTAAGTAAGGGTGTCGTCGCCTTAAAGCTAGGGTGTCGTGAGATTTCAACTGGGGTGTCATGAAGGATTTACGGCCGAATTCGAACTAGGGTGTCGCGGGGACTCTCTATGTGGTCAGTTTTAAGTAAGGGTGTTGTTTCCTTAAAGCTAGGGTGTCGTGATATTTCAACTAGGGTGTCGCAAAGGATTTTCGACCGAATTCGAACTAGGGTGTCGCTGGGATTCTCTTCGTGGTCAGTTTTAAGCACGGGTGTCGTCTCCTTAGAGCTAGGGTGTCGTGAGATTACACTGGGGTGTCGCGAAGGATTTTTAGCCGAATTCGAACTAGGGTGTCGCGGGGATTCTCTCCGTGGTCATTTTAAGCACGGGTGTCGTCGCCCTAAAGCTAGGGTGTCGTGAGAATTCAACTGGGGTGTCGCGAATGATTTTCGGCCGAATTCCACAGGGTGTTGCGGGGATTCTCTCCGTGGTCATTTGTAAGCACGGGTATCATCGACCTAAAGCTAGGGTGTTGTGAGATTTCAACTGGGGTGTTGCGAATGATTTTCGGCCGAATTCCGCAGGGGTTTCGCGGGGATTCTCTCCATGGTCATTTGTAAGCACGGGTGTCGTCGCCCTAAAGCTAGGTGTCGTGAGATTTCAACTGGGGTGTCGCGAATGATTTTCATCCGAATTCCGTAGGGGTGTCGCGGGGATTCTCTCCGTGGTCATTTGTAAGCACGGGTGTCGTCGCCTTAAAGCTAGGGTGTCGTGAGAATTCAACTGGGGTGTCACGAATAATTTTCGACCGAATTCCACAGGGGTGTCACTGGGATTCTCTCCGTGGTCATTTGTAAGCACGGGTGTCGTCGCCCTAAAGCAAGGGTGTCATGAGATTTCAACTGGGGTGTCGCAAATGATTTTCGGCCAAATTCCATAGGGGTGTCGCGGGGATTCTCTCCGTGGTCATTTGTAAGCACGGGTGTCCTCGCCCTAAAGCTAGGGTGTTGTGAGATTTCAACTGGGGTGTCGCGAATGATTTTCGGCCGAATTCCATGGGGGTGTCGCTGGGATTCTCTCCGTGGTCATTTGTAAGCATGGGTGTCGTCGCCCTATATCTAGGGGTGTCACGGGGATTCTCTCCATGGTCAATTTTTAGCATGGGTATCGCAGCATTGGTACTAGGGTGTCGTAGTATTTGGCTTCCCCACACTCTCTTCATTGATGGTTTCTGTTCACGAGGGGGGCGAGGTACTCCTGGGGTATTTGCTGCCATTCGCTCTTATCTTGTTGAAACCCACGACACCCTAGTTCAAAACCCACGACACACGTGCTCAAAACCCACGACACCCTAATAAAATCCCACGACACCCGTGCTCAAAACATACGACACCCGTGCTCAAAACCCATGACACCTTAGTTCAAAATCCACGACACCCTAGTTCAAAACCCACGATACCCTAGTTCAAAATGTTAAGACAAGCAGCATTAGTTCAAAACCCACGACACTCTTGCAGAAAAAACCACTACACCCTAGTTGGAAACTCGCCACGACACCATAGTTCAAAACGTTAAGACAAAGCATTAGTTGAAAACCCACGACACCCTAGTAGAAAACCCTATCGTCAATATCATAAACCACAACAACCTCATAACGAAAGAATGTTTTGTGCTGCGGACGACATTTCCTCTAGAAGTTTTTGTACAAAGACTCCAGTAACCAAGTTTTCGAGCCTCGAAGCTGAAATATTTTCTTTCGACCGGACTCTCAGAGCGAGGGCGACGTTCGTGCTCAACTGATTCTGGTGATGCATCCGAAATCCAGAGCGAGGGGGAAGAAAGGGGAAGAAAGAGAGTTCTTCTTGCACAGATGACATCCAACGTAAAATGGCGCTAGGATGGAGGGAAAGGGCATTTTCATCCGTACGCTAATTTTTTTAAAAAAAACGAACTGCTTTAAATGCCCGTCACGTTCAGAACGTTACATCGTAGCAGGATCATACCGTCCGGCACCATCATCCATGTAGGCTCCATGTGGACCAATCAAAAGAGATGGTGTAGCCCACGTAGGCCTTGCTGCACCGAGGATGGTGTACAAAGACTTTTCCTTATACTTATACGGATGCACGGTCAATACGTGGACAAAGCGTTTTCC
Source organism: Calamus simplicifolius (assembly GCA_900491605.1). NCBI lineage: Eukaryota > Viridiplantae > Streptophyta > Magnoliopsida > Arecales > Arecaceae > Calamus > Calamus simplicifolius. The sequence continues at coordinate 688,202 of UESW01004124.1, forward strand.
TTTCCGTTATGGTCATACCGGACCCGATTTGAAACGAGGCCCAGCCCACGCCCAGCGCCAGCACTCTTGCAGAACAGCCACTCGTCTAGGGTTTATAGCTCGTGCAACGGAAATGGGGTCTTGTCCCCAATTGCAGTTCCCAAATCGAGAAGAATGGCAGAATTAGGGTTACGTTCAGGGTTTGGAATCGGCCTTTTCGATTCATCGAGCTTCGGGGCCCTCCCCTTGCGGAACGCGAATTGCTTCCCACCACTATCGTTAAAGGTGTGCGTTTCCACCTATCCATCTTCCCCTTCTTTATTTTTATTTGTCTAGGAATTCTTTTGGATTTGAGGTCGTATTGAAGAACCTTTTGTTGTTTGATTTATTAATTTGGGGAAAAAGTGTCTTTTTTCTTATTCCTATGAACCGATATTGTAATCTGTTATAAATTCGTGTTTTTTGTAGCCCTGAACTGTGAGAATTTCTTCATATTTAAATTTCTTTGGTGAATGCAGATCAGGTGCAGGCCATACATCCATTGTTCAACTGACCGATCAGTGTAAGGAATTCTTCTGCCTCCTATTTATGCTTCAATGCAGTGCTTTTCACTTTTTGGCATTGCACCGTCTAATTCATTACAGATATCTCTAAGGTTTGACTTATCATTGCATGATGAAATTTTGTAAAGAAAAAATTATGATGAGAAAGTTATGGGGCCGTAGATGATGAGAAAGAAGGCTAAAATAGAGATAGCTGAGCATCATACAGACTTCGTGATTTGAATGAGTTTCAACATAGTTTTACATTTTCTGGCTATTGCATGGTGGATTTGATCAAGTTATCAGTTTTTGTCCATTCTTCTTATTCGAGAACTGTTTCATTCTTGGTGAGCATATCTTTATCATAATCTTTCATTAGAGTCAATTGTAATATGGAAGGTGGTTGCTAGGGCTGCAAAAGTACTGGATTGATGGCTGAAGACCTTAAACAAAATACTCCCAACTTTCTATCTTTGGCATTTTTTTCACTCTTGATTTAAATCTAGATAAAGGATGCGATCTGCTAATCACAGCTATATAGTTTCTGGATGATTTTCCCATATTTGGAAAACATTTTGATAAACTGGACTTTGCTATTTCTTTTCCATTAACACCTATTTTGTTTCCGTTGTATAATATATTTGTTTACCTTCATATGGATTGCAGAAAGTTGAAGAGGAGTGGGAAAAAAGAACACCATTTGTGGATGAAGAGAGATTCATCTGGGTCTGGACAAAAAGCTCTCAATCTTGTTCATATTGTAAGATGTTTCTTATAGTGCAATCTGTGTATGCTTCTTTTGCTGAACTTGACTACAAATTTAAAAGCAACTCTCTCTCTCTCTCTCTCTCTCTCACATATTTTATGAAAAGACATTTTCATATGTAATTTCTAGCCTCTTTTTCTTGGTTCATGTATAGCTTGGTATTAAGTTTATACTCATAATCATTTGTATTTGTGCTCCAGTAAACAACATAAACCTGTCAAAATTGTCCGTCTTTTTGAAATTATGGTAATGTTGATCTTGCACTCCAAAGGAGGTAATTTAAGGGCTGACATCAGGTGGATAGACAGTTCCAATTGGTGGCCCGTCTTTGAACTATGGTTCAGGATGCATCTCAATGTTGACTTTTCAGTAAATGGGTGTCCTATCATTTTGATTACTAGAAATGTCAACTGTTTTGTCTAGTCTGCCTTGCTTAAACCCATCCTTTCATACTCTAGGCTATTTTATGGCAACTTATATATAATTGGACACAATAAATGCGGTTCTCTCTCATATCTAAAGAAGGTTTCACATTCCAATTCTTCTGGAGCATGTGTTTTTGATATTGGTAATATTGATTGATGCAGTAGATAATAGTGAATTGAAAAACACATACGCACACACACGCAGTTGACCTTATGTTCCAAACATTTTTTTTTGTTCTTATGTTTTTGTTTGCATATGTAATAATTTTTGGAAAGCTTACAGAGAGAAAGTCCTTGTTCATTTTTTTATGTCAGATTACTCATCTCCCTTCCTCAGTATGACTAACAATTAAAACTTGGACATGCCATGATTAACAAAGTTCCACATATTGCATACCCTTTTAAACCTAGTTTGTCAAACCATATTTTGGCAGGTTTCAAAACTTCCAAATGAAAAAGAAATCATCTATGGTTCACTGGATAAGTGGACTGCCTGGGAGACAGAATTCCCTGTTATTGCTGCAGCAAAAGCTTTGGAAATTTTGCGAAAACGAAGACAATGGTTACGAATCATTCAAGTACGGCAATGCAGATAAGTTTCATATGTATTTAATATTGAGCATGCTGTATGGTATATTTGGCATTTATGAATTATGTCATAGAAAGGTTTGGTTTGATTCTTTTCATGCTGAATATACTATCAATCTAGACTTGAAAAAAACTGGTCAGTGACCTGTGAAATTATCAGCTTTGTCTTGTCAAATATGCACAAGGGTACTCAGATGTGCAAAACCCATCCACTAGCCTTTTAGCTTGGGCATTTTGGGCATAAACGATATCTATAGATTCTAATTTGGATTAAACCAACTATAATTATGTTTGCAATCTATCATGCACAAAAGTATCCTCCCGATGGAGGTCTAGTTATATGTTACTCAATGGAGTATGCAAAAGTGGATTCTTCCCCTGCCAATGTTGCAACTCAGGTTTCCATGGTCTTTTCATTTCTGTTAATTGACCTTTGATCAGAGAAAGTTATCTATGCAGTCACTAGTTATTGTGTGGTCTTCAAGATTACCTGCTAGTCACCCTCTATCCATGCTCTGTTAAGATGTTTGTATTAGGACTTATTGAACCTACTGGCCCAGTTCTTACAAGGTATGGTGCAGCTAATATTTTGGTCCTTGAGCCAATAAACCTTCTAGTTGCCTATCCAAAACACTGTTCAAGATTTTGATAGCTGTTTTGAGAAACCATTGCTTCATTGAAATTTAAGAAATAGCTTTCTTTTCAAGAAAATTGCATTTCTTTTTCCAAATTAGTGACATGTCAGAGTAATATATGCAGTAAAAACTGGTCTCCCTTACAAAGAAACTAATAATAATAATAATAATAAAATTTGATCTTGGAGCTAGAGGAATGCCTACTGCAACCTCTTGGAGCTAGAGAAATTTAAGAAATAGCTTTCTTTTCAAGAAAATTGCATTTCTTTTGCCAAATTAGTGACATGTCAGAGTAATATATGCAGTAAAAATTGGTCTCCCTTACAAAAGAAACTAAAAATAATAATAATAAAAAATCTGATCTTGGAGCTAGAGGAATGCCTACTGCAACCTCTTGGAGCTAGAGAAATGCTTACTGCAACCTCTTTGCTTATTTGGTAGTTTGTTTGTGTCTTCATATCCAGTTTCCGACCTAGTGTTCTGTGGTGTAATTGCAGATGCTAGATATGAAAATAAGATATATGTGTTTTAAAAGTTTTTGTCACGTGTCTCATTTTTCCTTATATTCATCAATTCCATTGATATAGCTATTGTAAAACCAAGTGAGGGTTTCCTTCGAATTTGTAGGAGTCAAGCTATTAATGAAAGTGGAGTGGGATAGAGGGGACTCTGTTCTTCTACATGGATAACTTGAATGACATATTGGCAATCCATCTCTTGGTCCACTCATCTATCTCTTCTGATTCCATGTAAACTCTTCTGTTCCCTTATGAAATTTGAAGCGACCTATGATTTCCTTCATTATTGCAAACATTTATAAATATTATAGGTACTAATTAAAAAATGATCTTGATTAGGAATTCAATTTAGATAATAATTTGAGGCAAAACTCCAATTGAAAAAAAAATGCATGTCGTTTCTAATTTGTAAAATAGTTTTATTCTCTAGCATGGTTATTAGCCTTTTTGAGATATGTATCGCTTATACAGATTCTATTTGGTAGATGGTGTTCAGGGTTGGATTTTGAAAATATATGTTGATCTTGAACACTAAGAACCTAAGCAGCAGAAACATGATACATAAAAATGCTCAAATGATTTAGCAAGATTAAATCAGAGTTGGTGTATGCATAACAGGAAATAACAAGCATGGCCCTTACTAGTTGGTTTTGACTTAACCAAATTCTTCTTTGCCTTTGTTCCTAGCAATGCTGACTTCCCGTTAATTTCTTTCTTGTAATATTCATTCTGATTTACCTTAATCTTCTTGTCTGTCCTTAATCTTCATAATAATTTCAAGTCCCTCTTTAGTTTTTCACTGCATGTGCTCATACCCTCTGACTTGTTTCTTTACCTCTTGATCCTTAGTCAATGAAATTCCTACACTTAATCTGGTATCCTCATATCATACCCTAGTTTTCATGGTTTTAACACATGTATCTTGACACTTTCATCTGCACCATGTATTTTCTACAAATGTGCCCCTTTAAATACAATGACCCGTACAAAACATACAAGAATTTTTTTTCAAAAGTTCTTTGGCATATAATGGGAAATCAGTTTAAAATTCTCACTGTTAAGAATATACGGTTGTTAGAGGACTATACACTTAACTCCATAGTTCATCTTGCCAGAGATAGCATATCAATTAAGAAATGTTTAAATAGGCTTTCTTGTTGGTATCAATTTTATTATTACAACCAAAGTTTGCAATGCTGGTTTTAATTTCGCCACGTTATAGTGTGGTATGAGTCGGTTCGGTATATCAACATTCTGTATGCCCTTGTACCGAGTGTCAGTTTTGCACCAGTTCAATATGTGGCATGCTTGGTGTGGGGCTGCATGCGCTATAAAATGAACCTTTGATCATAACTTATACTGACTAGTACCGGTTCAATATGCGGCATGCTTGGTATGGGGCTGCATGTGCTGATACAATAAACCTTTGATCATAACTTATGCTGACTAGTACCAGTTCAACATGTGGCATGCTTGGTATGGGCCTGCATGCACCGATACAATGAACCTTTGATCTTAACTTATACTGGCTAATGAAACCTTTGTGATTTTTCATGTCTAGTTCATCACTTTGAGTGTGGCAGCAACTTGGAGCTTTTATATGGCACAAATAGCATTATCAAATGATGCATCTGGTTGAGGATGAGATAGCATATTTGAAGCTTCTAATGTTTTTTGGCAAGTTTTTTTTTTTTCTCAAGCATCGTTTCTAAACTTTCTCAGGTTACCAAGTGGCTGATAAGCAAAGGTCAAGTACTCACAATGGGAACGTATGACACGTTGCTGCTGGCATTTGATATGGATGGAAGGATTGATGAGGCTGAGACTGTTTGGAATATGATCATTCAAACCCACACACGGTCGGTCTCGAAACGGCTGTTTTCTAGGATGATTTCGTTGTACGATCACCACCACCTTCCAGATAAGATTTTGGAGGTAAACAATTAGTTTTGACTGGACAAATATTGCATGAAAATTTTTTCTTGCATTTTTTTGGCAAATATTTTGCAGGTAAAATAATGGTGGCAACGTGGTTTTCACATTAGGATCTTGCAAGCATTCTATGCTTTTGCAATCAAGCAACTTCAGCAATAAATATCATAAATTTAGTTTGGATAGTATCAACGGAATTTCACCAAAAAAGTTGTGTATTTTAAGTTGATCCCGGGAGCTAATTGTGAATTCTAATGTTTTCTTCATTTGTGAAAAAAATAAATTAGATATTTGCAGATATGGAGGAGCTGGGAGTGAAACCTGATGAAGATACCGTCAGGAGGATTGCAAGGGCATTTCAAAATATAGGCCAGCCAGACAAACAGAAGCTGTTTTTAGAGAAGTATCAGAAGAAGTGGAAATACATTCACTTTAATGGGGAACGTGCTAGGGTAAGAACAGCTGATTATTCTTTTGATTGATCGGTTCTCTGAAGAATCTGCACCTCAGGCTAGAGGCCAGCCTGATTGTCATGCTTGGTCCATGCCAAGGTTCAGACCTTGGAGTTGGAAGACATAAGTTGCTTGCAGATTGAAGAATTAAAGTGCTAGAGCGAGCTTTTGCAAAGGAAACAAGGATCAATCGAACTATTACAACACAGCTATCATCAGTCTTCCATTTGTGAGATAAATAGTGTGGAATCCATGTATCAGGGAACAAACAAATAGAAGTGATCAGCGATGGCATATTGATTGCTTGCGTCTTCTGTAAAATGCTTTACAACTCCACACCATCGCACTCTAAATCCAACAATAGTTCGAAAGTTCTTGGAATTGTTCTCTTAACCGTGTCTATGGGTCCCGGATGCAACGTCACGGGTGTTCCGCGTTCGACCTTAGAAACCTCGTTGCGATTTCTCTGCCTCTCGTTCGATGACGCCATACTTCGTTATTCAGATGGTAAAGAAAGACCAATGGCCTACTCTGTCTATCGTACTAAGAAAAAGCAGGGACAAGATTTAGGCTTAATTTCAAATTACCGTTTGGTCCAAAGAAATTAATCAGGGTAGAGGAATTCAATCATAATCGTCAGTATGGAATAGAAGGGTGCAATTTTTAAAAGAGTAATACCACGTTATTATTATTATTATTAATTTAAATAAAGCAAGATCCCAACCGAACCTTTGATTTAAATAAACATTTAACCCCAGAAATCATAAAAAAAAGAAGCTAATAAGTGCGACCAAAGCAAGTACGGTTGCCGGGATTTCCGATAAGCTGATGGCTGATAACAAGAATACCGGATTTATCTTGTAACAACTTAAATGAAAAGAAAATGCCAAAAAAAAATTTAAACAAATCATAATCTGGGATTCATATATAAAAAGAGGAGGAAGAGAACTGTAGAGGTAGAGGAGAACCTTTAACGCATAGATCTCAGGACGAGGGAGCTCTCTTATTTTGACTTGTAGAAAATTTAACTGAAATTTCCTATAGGAATGGATTATCTGAAATCTCCTATAAGGTTATATTTGGTACATTGTCAATAATCCTGAATGAAGGTTATATTTGGTACATTGTCAAATCCTGAATGGTAATATAGATTGTCAATAATGTTGATTACTGTGTTTAGTACACAGGTAATGTTACAGTAATATTAATTATTATGTTGTCTTTGGTATAACAAACAAATTATCAATCATATAACATCAAATTTTTAAAATATCTCTAAATCAAATTCATATATTAAATCAAATTTATTAAAAATTTTCAAAGTACCCCTAAATTAAAGTATTTATATATAAGTAGAAGATACTAGATTTATTTTTTTAAGATTAAAATATTTTTAATCTTTAAACATTTATTCAATTTTTTTTATTCTTAAACTCTCAATTATTAAAATTATTTATTATATTTTAAAAATAAATTATTTTTAAATATTTTATTTTATAAAATTATTTAAAATTAATAGAGTAATTGATATATTATGATAATATGAATGGATCGATTAGTTGATAGCAAAATGTAAGTTATTTTTAAATTTTAAAAGTAATATAATTAGATGTTATCAAATTTTAAATTACTACATTATCAAGGAGATGTTGCTAAGAACATTATTTTTATTTTATTTTATTTTAATTTTTTATTCGATATTTTTTTTTATGAACAAATAATACCGCAGTTTATTTTTGTTTGGAGATATGAAAAAAGAGATAACGTCGGCGAGATGGAAGAAAAGAGAGAAAAAGAAGGGAATGATTTGTTTGAAAAAAGGAATAATTTTATTTTTACAAAAGAGGAAGGGGCAATTTTGTTAAAAGAAAATTTATTAGATTACAATATATCCGGTGGTAACATGGATAACCACCTTCCTCTGGGATAATCTGAATTACTACTTAAGTGGTAATTCAAATACAATTACAAGCAAAATATGTACCAAACATAGTTATTTGATAGGTTCCATTTAAATTATCGATAATTTGGATAGATTACCTACTACCAAATGCTCCCTAAAGGAAATGCACAGGAAGGGAGAAATGGAGTCCTGGTCTATGAGTTTAGAATACCATGCATAGGGTTGGAAAGGGTTTGACCAGGCTGGCCATATCCTTACTTAAGTTATATTTTTTTTCAAAAAGCTTTGGGTGAGACTTCAGCCCAATTTTTTCTTTCAGAAACTAGGTCAGCCAATCGAATCAACCCACAATAATCTATTGAGCTAAAAATTAATCCAATAGAATTTATTTTTTAATTTTTAAAATACTTATTGAAAAGTAAATACTATTAAAATAATTACATCAAATTGCTCTAAAAAAATTGCAATAAAATTAAGAACTGTTCTCACATAATTGATAAATAATCCAATATAAAATTTAAAAGATCTATTATGTTTTAAGATTTTGGGATTGCATTTGGATTAGATTTGGGCCTAACGGACCAATGCTTTGGGTTTTTTTTGACTCTAAACTATATCTAAACTCTTTTTGGGCTCTAATTTACAGCCCAAATCCTAGATTAAATTAGTTCGGGCCAAGCCTATGACTTGGCCCAAAGGTGGGTCAATCCGAGCCTATTTTAGTCCTAAACCTAAGGCGGTGTTTGAGAAAGAAAAATAATAAGGATATCCCTGGATATCCTTCTTTATTCCCAAAAGTCATAACTACCAAGGATAGCTGGAAATAAATTTAACCAGAGGAACCATGGGTTATCCCCTGAATTTATTCCCTAGGGAGTGGGGGGAATAGCTTGTTATTCTCCTAGCTATCCCTTGAGGGCAAAACTATCATTAAAAAAATTGCCAATATCCTTTCCCTTTTTCCCTCCCATCTCCAACCCTCGTTTCGATCTTCTGCTGCCGATATTCCATCTCCAACCTCTCGATCTGCTGCTCCCAACCTCCTGTCTCTAACCTCCTACTCTCTTGATCTACTGCTCCCAATCTTCCGTCTTCAACCTCCCAATCTCTCGATCTGCTGCTCCTGATCTCCTATCTTCAACCTTCCTCTGGATCTGCTGCTCTCGATCTTCTGTCTCCAACCTTCAGCTCTTTCGATCTACTACTCTCGATCTCACGTCTTCAACCTTTCGCTATTCCAATCCGCTGTTCCCAATCTTCCGTCTCCAACCTCCTGATCTTCCGATCTGCTGCTTTCGATCTCCCATTTTCAACCTCCTAATCACTATTAAGAAATCACTTAAGGTTAGAACGTCCATAACAGGTAATAATATAAAAATTTTAAGCATGCAAACCTTGTTTTACAATAATTTGTCATTCATTGGTCCATTCGTTATTTTAGTTGTTATCATTTATGATATATTTTTATTTTATTTTATAGAGGAAGATATGCATGTGAACATTATAAATTTGAATATATAAAATGTTATATAAGATTGAAAACTTGTAACACTTTACGTATTATTGTCATGGAAGATTTACTTATAACAATCTCATACACTTAGAGATGTGATTGTTGCCCCTATCAATCTATTTTATTCTATTACATACATCCCAAATGGAGACTTTATTATATATAATATTTCATATATGATGTGAATGCTTCTACTAATATGCTTAACCATCATCTAAATCTCTTGCCTAACATGTGACAAATATTAATAATGTTACTATCAATATACTTAAACATTTTTAAAGTTCATTGCTCAATGCGGAAAAAAAATTTAACTATTAAAACCTTCTATTTAGTATAATTTCTTATATTATTATTTTAAGATATTGTTTATCATGTGCGCTAATATTATAATATTAATATTAATAAGAAGAATTAATGTATAAAGGTTTAATTTGTAAAGAATTCTTTGTTCTTGTTGGGTACTAAAGGTTACTGTTGGGGGGTAAAATCATCATTGCATCAATATCCATGCGAGGCGGCTAAGGCCAACCTCCTCCCTTCGCCCTTCCGGGCTTCCGTAACTCGGCCCTTCCGGGCTTCCACAGCTTGGCCCTTCCGGGCTTCCGTAGCTCGGCCCTTCCGGGCTTCCACAGCTCGGCCCTTCCGGGCTTCCCTAGCTCGGCTCCCTCCGGGCTTCCATAGCTCGACTCTTCCGGGCTTCCGTAGCTCAGCCCTTCCGGGCTTCCCTAGCTCGGCTCCTTCCGGGCTTCCCTAGCTCGGCTCTTTCCCGGGCTCTCGTAGCTCGCTTCCCCCCGAGTCACCATGGCCCGGCTACGTCAAAGGATCCACAATCCAACACCCACCTCTGCGGAACTTGACGCAGGAGGCCCAGGTTCACCATAACGACATCCTAGACAAGGAATCATGTCGAAACGTGGCCTAGGACCTATCATGACCCCCCCAAGCCTACTCAGCCAGATCTCAATCATCAAGAAGCTCTCCTGGCCATCGATCCCTAACAAATGGGATACGTATTCCAACGGCCCCACAACGGCCTGATTCTATCCACCTCCGTATCCTAACAACCTTTGAACCTTCCAGAAGGCGCTCAAGACACAGGTGACAGCCTATAACTACCACACTGGCAGATTCCCTCAGGTACGCGCGCGCTCTCTTGGACGTACACTCATACGTGCGCTCTCACTCTCCTGCCCTCACGCCGGCAGCTCGTCGGTGCTCTTGCCTTCCAGAGCTCCCGATTGGCCGCCCCCGGAGAGGCCTCCCGAAGAGATCCACCTCCCCATTATCTTATTGATCGCCGATTTCTTCTCCACTGACTTGAGCGTCAGAGGGTCTTCCGCGGAGGGCCACCCCCAATGCCTCTCGCGCGAGGACTTTTTGTGCAGGTCCGCTCCCTCTCCCTGGAGATCGATCGCGCCCAAGTCGGAGGACGGATCCCGGCTGCAACAGATTGGTGCTAGAGGAAGGGCCTCAAGTCCCATTAAAACTTGAAAAGAGGAGATAAGGATCTAAATCTGGAGCGGAACCTCTCTAATGGCCAACCGGAGAAGAGCAACCTCGGAAGCTCAAGACCAGGTCGCTTCCCAGAGGCCTGATCCGATGAGCGGTGTAGCGCCGCAACCACCACCAGCTGAAACCCCATCACCACCTGCCATTTCGGTGACCCAGGACCAGTTTGCTTCACTGGCCCAGCAAGTTCAAACTCTGACCCATCTGGTTCAGGAGCACCTCACAGCTCCTCCTGCTCCGTGCTTTCACAAGGAAGCGGCGGTTCCTTCTTCACCGGTGACCTCCTCCTCCAGTCCGCACAAATCCGCGGACCCCCCGCACCGACCTAGAGGGGACAAGCCGATCCCGCAAGGCGGTCACAATGGAGATCCTCCCAGATCTCGGCGAGCCCGGTCTCTCTTACCGGTGACTTCCCACCATGATTCGACGCCGTCTCTACGATCTTCTCGCCCGGCTCCCCCTCTGGCTGGCGAAGAGGAGATCCGTCGTCAGATCCAGGAAATGCGTCAAGAGCTGGACGCCGCCAAGCAGGCCCATCCGCCTCCGCCCAAGGCGGAGCAGGGCATCCCTTTCTCTAAGAGGATCATGGAGGAAGTAATTCCCTCCCATGTCAAGTTACCAGTCGTCGAGCCCTATCACGGCTCTTCTGACCTGGACGACCATCTCAGCAGCTTCCGGTCGATTATGATGTTCCATGGAGCATCTGATGCCGTCCTCTGTCGCGCCTTCCCCTCCACCCTCAGAGATCCGCCCGAACCTGGTTCAACGCTTTGAAGCCAGGTTCTATTGATTCATTCGACGAGCTGAGCCACCTTTTTATTGGCCAGTTCGTCAGCAGTCACCGCCACCGACGAAGATCCGACTCCCTCTCCGAAGTTAAGCAGAGAAAGGGGGAGTCCTTGAGGAATTACCTTGGTCGTTTCAATAAGGCCATGTTGGAAGTGGACCACCTTAATCATGAGGTGGCCATGTCTGCTTTGGGGGGGAGTTTCGAAGGAAAGCGACTTCTACCTAGCTATGAAGGTCAGCTACCCCTCCGGCCTCTCTGATATAATGGCCCTGGCGGACAAGTACGCTAGGGTCGAAGAATCACGGAGGGTTGCCCGTGCTGAGCAGGCAAAGAAGAAGGAGCCCAAAGTCCCCGACAGGCACCGTCCCGCTCGGCGACCAAGTCTGCCTCACCGCCAGAGAGTTCCTCCGCTGCCGTCAAGGAATCGCTCCCGGAGTCCTCCCAGGCGATACAACCACTACACTCCGTTGACCGTGCCCCGGGCACAAATCCTCATGGAGATAGAGCGCCAGCTTTCCCGGCCAATACCTCTCCGAGGGAACCCGACCCGAAGAGATCCTACCAAGTACTGCCATTACCACCGGGAGCACGGCCACGACACTGAAGAATGCTGGCAGCTGAAAAATGAAATCGAGAGACTGATCCAGCGGGGGCAACTGAATCAGTTCAGGAGGGCGCCCGAGCCACAACAACAAGGAGGTGACCGCCAGCCCAAACTTCAGCAACCTCCTCCTCCACCGAATCCGCCTGTGATCGGATGTACTAATATGATTGAAGAGGCCGGCGGATCGAGCCCCAGAGGCGACAGTGAGGGATCAGTGCCAAAGAAGGCACGAACGAGCGAGCTCTCCTTCTCCGATGATGATCTTCTTGGGATACAGCTCCCCCATGATGACGCACTAGTTGTATCCTTAATTTGAACAACTATGATGTAAGCCGAATCCTAGTTGATAGTGGAAGTTCGGTAATATTTTGTACCTCGATGTGTTTGCCAGGATGAAATTACTCATGGAAAATCTTCGAGCCGTGGATTCCACCTTGATGGGATTCACAGGCGACGTTGTCATCCTGGAAGGGGTCGTCACCCTGACGGTCCGCGCGGGAACCTGGCCCCTCGTGACCATTGTCCAGACAGATTTCCTGGTAACCGATCTCAGATCCCCCTACAATGCAATATTCGGCAGGCCCGATCTGATGTCCCTCAAGGCAGTTGTCTCCATCCTGCACCTATCCATGAAGTTTCCCACCGAGCGAGGAGTTGGAGTTGTTCGAGGAAGTCAGGCCATGGCTCGGCAGTGCTTTGTTACAAGCCTTCAATCTAGAATGCCAGAGGTTGATGGGCTAGACGCTCACGAGGACTTCGCCGAACAAAGAGGAGAACCGGTAGAGGAATTGGAAGAGGTACCGCTGGACGAAGCTCGACCCGACCGAACCATCAAAATCGGGTCGCTGCTCAAAGGAGAGCCTCGACACAGATTGATCGGGTTCCTCCGAAGTAATGCTGACATCTTCGCTGGTCCGCCTCCGACATGCCAGGGATCAGCCCCGAGGTTCTCGTCCATCATCTCAATGTGGACGAGATGTACATGCCGGTTAAGCAGAAGAAAAGAAGCTTCGCCCCAGAGCGACAAAAGGCCATTGAGGAAGAGGTAGACAAACTCATCAAGGCCAATTTCGTCCGGAAGGTAAATTACCCGAGCTGGCTGTCAAACATCGTCATGGTGAAAAAGTCAAACGGCAAGTGGAGAATCTGCATCGACTTCACCGACCTCAACAAAGCCTGCCCGAAGGACAGCTTCCCCCTCCCTCGAATTGACCAGCTCGTGGACGCCACCTCAGGCCATCAGATGCTGTCATTCATGGATGCCTATTCCGGCTACAATCAGATCTGAATGGCCCCTGAAGATGAAGAAAAGACTGCCTTCATAACCGACCGAGGTACTTACTGTTACCGCTTTATGCCTTTTGGTCTTAAAAATGCAGGTGCCACCTACCAGAGGCTGGTCAACAAAGTGTTCAAGGAGCAGATCGGCCGGAATATGGAGGTGTACATGGACGACATGCTGGTTAAAAGCAAGGAGGATTCATGGCATGTTGAGGACCTCGCGGAGAGCTTCGCCACGCTGCACAAGTACGGGATGAGACTCAACCCGACCAAATGTGCCTTCGGTGTCAACTCGGGGAAGTTTCTCGGCTTCATGGTCTCCTAGCGAGGTATCGAAGCCAACCCCCAGAAGATTCAAGCTCTCCAACAAATGGCGCTCCGGCATCTGTCAAAGAGGTCCAACGCCTAACTGGGAGGATAGCGGCCCTAAATCGCTTTGTGGCGCGATCGGCCGAAAGATGCCTCCCCTTCTTCAAAACTCTCCGATCGGCTAAAAACTTCCAGTGGACTCCCGAATGTCAAAGGTCATTTCAAGATCTCAAAAGTACCTCGGCTCGCCCCGCTCCTTAGCAGTCCGATCCCAGGAGAGACCTTATTCTTATACCTGGCCGTTTCGGAAGGTGCGGTCTGCTTGGTGCTGATCAAGGAAGAAGGCAAGGTCCAAAAGCCGATCTACTATGTCAGCAGGTTGCTCCGCGATGCGGAGACGAGGTACAGCAGAATCGAAAAGATGGTGCTGGCCTTAATCACCTCAGTTCGAAAGCTGCGACCATACTTCTAAGCACATTCCGTGACGGTTCTGACCAACCAACCCATCAAGACGGTGGTCCACCGTCCCGAGACATCGGGGAGATGACCAAATGGGCCGTCGAGCTAAGTGAGCATGACATACATTTCCAGCCTCGCCCAGCCATCAAGGCCCAGGTGCTAGCCGACTTCCTCCTCGAGTGTACCATCCCGAGGATGGTTCTACCCCAGACTCCCCCGAAGAACCAAAAGCTGGAGCCCGATGGCTCCTCCATGTCGACGGGTCATCTAACGCCCATCGCTCTGGTGCGGGTCTGGTCTTACCAGTTCGAAGGGGATAACCTTCGAATATGGCATCCGATTCTCCTTCCCGGCCTCCAACAACGAGGCCGAGTACGAAGCCCTATTAGCTAGTCTCCGAATCGCCCGCAATCTGAAGGTGAAAAGCTTAATGCCTTTATCGACTCTCAGTTGGTAGCCGGCCATGTACGGAGAGAGTTTGAGGCCCGGGAGCCAAACATGATTCGATATCTCCAGGAGGTACGGAACCTGCTTCCCCATTTTGCCGAATTCGATATTATTAGATTCTCAGATCCGAGAACGCCCGCGCCGACCTACTCTCCCGATTGGCGACCGCGGAAACAATGGATGCTGAGCAAAAGTTCCACTTGGAGACTCTGGAAAGGCCCAGCATTGCGGAAGCCGACCGAATAATGCAAGTTGAGGCCGAACCATCTTGGTTCGACCCTATCCTTAAATACCTCAAAGAAGGATTGCTTCCGTCCGACCGGAGAGAGGCTAGAAAGCTGAGGCTGCAGGCCACTCATTATGTATTATTGACAACCAGCTTTAAAAACGGTCTTTTTCCATGCCGCTGCTCAGATGCCTTCGCCCGTCCGAAGCAGATTATGCTCTGCGTGAGGTACATGAAGGGATTTGCGGCAACCATTTGGGAAGTCGGTCCCTATGCCACAAAGTGCTACGATAAGGCTACTACTGGCCGACCATGCAAAAAGACGCAGACGACCTAGTCCGAGCCTGCGATCCCTGCCAGAGGCATTCGAGCATCCAAAGGCTCCCTTCTACCGAGCTAATTTCCATATCCTCCGCTTGGCCCTTCGCCAAATGGGGGATGGACATCCTCGGCCATTCCCGCTTGCCACGGGACAGAGGAAATTCTATTTGTCGCCATCGACTACTTCACCAAATGGGTCGAAGCGGAAGCAGTCGCACAAATTACCGAGGCATGGGCCAGAGATTTTGTTTGGAGGTCTATCATCTGCCGATTCGGCCTCCCGCATACCATAATCACTGACAACGGCAAGCAGTTTGACAACTCTAAATTCTACCAGTTCTATGAGGAACATGGAATCCGTCATCACCTCACTTCAGTCGGGCACCCACAAGCCAACGGAGCGGCCGAGATGACCAACAGGACCCTCCTTCAGGGAATCAAAGCACGCCTCTCCAGAGCCCAAGGCAGGTGGGCGGAGGAGCTGCACCATGTCTTATGGGCCTACCGCACAACCCCAAGAATCCCGACAGGCGAAACCCCATTCCGAATGGCTTTCGGTACAGAGGCCGTTATCCCTGTGGAAGTCGGCCTCCCATCATTGCGGGTGGAAAGCTACTCAGAAGAAGCTAGCAACGAACAACTCCGCACCAACTCGACTTGGTGGAGGAAATTAGAGAGAAGGCCCGGATCAGAGTGGCTGCTTATCAATAAAGGGTGGCCCGTTACCATGCTTCCAGAATCAAAGGGAAGGCCTTCCTACCCGGCGACCTTGTCCTCCGAAAGGCCTCTGTCTCCAAGCCGCTGGAACAAGGAAAGCTGGCGCCAAACTGGGAGGGCCCGTACCAAGTAGCGGAGATCATCGGACCGGGAACCTACAAGCTACAAGATCTGGATGGGAAATCCATTCCCCGGACGTGGAATTCGGACAATCTTCGAAAATATTATCAATAGGGTACGTCCTCTCCAAATTTATTTTCATATGCCTCATTATATCTTCCTATCGGCACATTTTCCTCAATGAAAATCATTATGCACCACATCACCAAAAATTGCAAAAAGAAATAGATGCTGCTTACCAATCCTCGGCACGACCGAGCTCCTTGTCTGGACAGGAATTCTCCGAACCTTGGCAGGGCCAAGTAAAATATTCTCCGAACCTCGGCTGGGCCAAGCAACAAATTCTCTGAACCTTGGCAGGGCCAAGTAAAATATTCTCCGAACCTCGGCTGGGCCGAGCAACAAATTCTCCGAACCTTGGCAGGGCCAAGTAAAATATTCTCCGAACCTTGGCAGGGCCAAGTAAAATATTCTCCGAACCTCGGCTGGGCCGAGCAATAAATTCTTCAAACCTTGGCAGGGCCAAGTAAAATATTCTCCGAACCTCGGCTGGGCCGAGCAACAAATTCTTCGAACCTTGGCAGGGCCAAGTAAAACATTCTCTGAACCTCGGCTAGGCCGAGCAACAAATTCTCTGAACCTTGGCAGGGCCAAGTAAAATATTCTCCGAACCTCGGCTGGGCCGAGCAACAAATTCTCCGAACCTTGGCAGGGCCAAGTAAAATATTCTGCGAACCTCGGCTGGGCCGAGCAACAAATTCTCCAAACCTTGGCAGGGCCAAGTAAAATATTCTCCGAACCTTGGCTGGGCCGAGCAAAAAATTCTCCGAACCTTGGCAGGGCCAAGTAAAATATTCTCTGAACCTCGGCCGGGCCGAGCAACAAATTCTCCGAACCTTGGCAGGGCCAAGTAAAATATTCTCCAAACCTCGGCTGGGCCGAGCAACAAATTCTCCGAACCTTAGCAGGGCCAAGTAAAATATTCTTCGAACCTCGGCTGGGCCGAGCAACAAATTCTCCGAACCTTGGCAGCGCCAAGTAAAACATTCTCCGAACCTCGGCTGGGCCGAGCAACAAATTCTCCGAACCTTGGCAGGGCCAAGTAAAATATTCTCCGAACCTCGGCCGGGCCGAGCAACAAATTCTCCGAACCTTGGCAAGGCCAAGTAAAATATTCTCCGAACCTCGGCCGGACCGAGCAATAAATTCTTCGAACCTTGGCAGGGCCAAGTAAAATATTCTCCGAACCTCGGCTGGGCCGAGCAACAAATTCTCCGAACCTTGGCAGGGCCAAGTAAAATTCTTCGAACCTTGGCAGGGCCAAGTAAAATATTCTCCGAACCTCGGCTGGGCCGAGCAACAAATTCTCCGAACCTTGGCAGGGCCAAGTAAAATATTCTCCGAACCTCGGCTGGGCCGAGCAACAAATTCTCTGAACCTTGGCAGGGCCAAGTAAAATATTCTTCGAACCTTGGCAGGGCCAAGTAAAATATTCTCCGAACCTCGGCTAGGCCGAGCAACAAATTCTCTGAAACCTTGGCGGGGCCAAGTAAAACATTCTCTAACCTCGGCTAGGCCGAGCAACAAATTCTTCGAACCTTGGCAGGGCCAAGTAAAATATTCTCCAAACCTCAGATGGGCCGAGCAACAAATTCTCTGAACCTTGGCGCGGCCAAGTAAAACATTCTCCGAACCTCGGCTGGGCCGAGCAACAAATTCTCCGAACCTTGGCAGGGCCAAGTAAAATATTCTCCGAACCTTGGCAGGGCCAAGTAAAATATTCTCCGAACCTCGGTTGGGCCGAGCAACAAATTCTCCGAACCTTGGCAGGGCCAAGTAAAATATTCTCCGAACCTCGGCTGGGCCGAGCAACAAATTCTCCGAACCTTCGCAGGGCCAAGTAAAATATTTTCCGAACCTTGGCAGGGCCAAGTAAAATATTCTTCGAACCTCGGCTGGGCTGAGCAACAAATTCTTCGAACCTTGGCGGGGCTAAGTAAAACATTCTCCGAACCTCGGCTGGGCCGAGCAACAAATTCTCCGAACCTTGGCAGGGCCAAGTAAAAGATTCTCTGAACCTCGGCTGGACTGAGCAACAAATTCTCCGAACCTTGGCGCGGCCAAGTAAAACAATCTCCGAACCTCGGCTAGGCCAAGCAACAAATTCTCCGAACCTTGGCAGGGCCAAGTAAAATATTCTCCGAACCTCGGCTGGGCCGAGCAACAAATTCTCCGAACCTTGGCAGGGCCAAGTAAAATATTCTCTGAACCTCGGCCGGGCCGAGCAACAAATTCTCCGAACCTTGGAAGGGCCAAGTAAGATATTCTCAGAACCTCGGCTGGGCCGAGCAACAAATTCTCCGAACCTTGGCAGGGCCAAGTAAAATATTCTTCGAACCTCGGCCGGGCCGAGCAACAAATTCTCTGAACCTTGGCAGGGCCAAGTAAAATATTCTCCGAACCTCGGTCGGGCCGAGCAACAAATTCTCCAAACCTTGGCAGGGCCAAGTAAAACATTTTCTGAACCTCGGCTGGGCCGAGCAACAAATTCTCCGAACCTTGGCAGGGCCAAGTAAAATATTCTCCGAACCTCGGCTGGGCCGAGCAACAAATTCTCCGAACCTTGGCAGGGCCAAGTAAAATATTCTCCGAACCTCGGCTAGGCCGAGCAACAAATTCTTCGAACCTTGGCAGGGCCAAGTAAATATTCTCCGAACCTCGGCTGGGCCGAGCAACAAATTCTTCGAACCTTGGCAGAGCCAAGTAAAATATTCTCCGAACCTCGGCTGGGCCGAGCAACAAATTCTCCGAACCTTGGCAAGGCCAAGTAAATATTCTCTTAAACCTCGGCTGTGCCGAGCAACAAATTCTCTGAACCTTGGTAGGGCCAAGTAAAATATTCTCCGAACCTTGGTAGGGCCAAGTAAAATATTCTCCGAACCTCGGCTGGGCCGAGCAACAAATTCTCCAAACCTTGGCAGGGCCAAGTAAAATATTCTCCGAACCTCGGCTGGGCCGAGCAACAAATTCTCCGAACCTTGCAGGGCCTAGCAAAATATTCTCCGAACCTCGGCTGGGCCGAGCAACAAATTCTCCGAACCTTGGCAAGGCCAAGTAAAATATTCTCCGAACCTCGGCTGGCCGAGCAACAAATTCTCCGAACCTTCGCAGGGCCAAGTAAATATTCTCCGAACCTCGGCTGGGCCGAGCAACAAATTCTCCGAACCTTGGCAGGGCCAAGTAAAATATTCTCCGAACCTTGGTAGGGTCAAGTAAAATATTCTTCGAACCTCGGCTGGGCCGAGCAAAAAATTCTCCAAACCTTGGCAGGGCCAAGTAAAATATTCTCCGAACCTTGGCTGGGCCGAGCAATAAATTCTCCGAACCATGGCAGGGCCAAGTAAAATATTCTCCGAACCTTGGGAGGACCAAGTAAAATATTCTTCGAACCTCGGCTGGGCCGAGGAACAAATTCTCCAAACCTTGGCAGGGCCAAGTGAAATACTCTCCGAACCTCGGCTGGGCCGAGGAACAAATTCTCCGAACCTTGGTAGGGCCAAGTAAAATATTCTCCGAACCTCGGCTGGGCGGAGCAACAAATTCTCCGAACCTTGGCAGGGCCAAGTAAAATATTCTCCGAACCTCGGCTGGGCCGAGCAACAAATTCTCCGAACCTTGGCAGGGCCAAGTAAAATATTCTCCGAACCTCGGCTGGGCCGAGCAACAAATTCTCCGAACATTGGCAGGGCCAAGTAAAATATTCTCTGAACCTCGGCTGGGCCGAGCAACAAATTCTCCGAACCTTGGCAGGGCCAAGCAACAAATTCTTCGAACCTTGGCAGGGCCAAGTAAAATATTCTCCGAACCTCGGCTGGGCCGAGCAACAAATTCTCCGAACCTTGGCAGGGCCAAGTAAAATATTCTCCGAACCTCGGCTGGGCCGAGCAACAAATTCTCTGAACCTTGGCAGGGCCAAGTAAAATACTCTCCGAACCTCGGCTGGGCCGAGCAACAAATTCTCCGAACCTTGGCAAGGCCAAGTAAATATTCTCCGAACCTCGACTGGGCGGAGCAACAAATTCTCCGAACCTTGGCAGGGCCAAGTAAAAATTCTCCGAACCTCGGCTGGGCCGAGCAACAAATTCTCCGAACCTTGGCAGGGCCAAGTAAAATATTATTCGAACCTCGGCTGGGCGAGAAACAAATTCTCCGAACCTTGGCAGGGCCAAGTAAAATATTCTCCGAACCTCGGATGGGCCGAGCAACAAATTCTCCGAACCTTGGTAGGGCCAAGTAAAATATTCTCCGAACCTTGGCAGGGCCAAGCAACAAATTCTCCGAACCTCGGCTGGGCCGAGCAACAAATTCTCCGAACCTTGGCAGGGCCAAGTAAAATATTCTCTGAACCTTGGCTGGGCCGAGCAACAAATTCTTCGAACCTTGGCAGGGTCGAGCAACAAATTCTCCGAACCTCGGCTGGGCCGAGCAAACAAATTCTCTGAACCTTAGCAGGGCCAAGTAAAATATTCTCTGAACCTCGACTGGGCCGAGCAACAAATTCTCCGAACCTTGGCAGGGCCAATTAAAATATTCTCCGAACCTCGGCTTGGCCGAGCAACAAATTCTTCGAACCTTGGCAGAGCCAAGTAAAATATTCTCCGAACCTCGGCTGGGCCGAGCAACAAATTCTCTGAACCTTGGCAGGGCCAAGTAAAATATTCTCCGAACCTCGGCTGGGCCGAGCAACAAATTCTCCGAACCTTGGCAGGGCCAAGTAAAATATTCTCCGAACCTTAGTAGGGTCAAGTAAAATATTCTTCGAACCTCGACTGGGCCGAGCAAAAAATTCTCCGAACCTTGGCAGGGCCAAGTAAAATATTCTCCGAACATTGGCTGGGCCGAGCAACAAATTCTCTGAACCATGGCAGGGCCAAGTAAAATATTCTCCGAACCTTGGCAGGACCAAGTAAAATATTCTTCGAACCTCGGCTGGGCCGAGGAACAAATTCTCCAAACCTTGGCAGGGCCAAGTAAAAATATTCTCCGAACCTCGGCTGGGCCGAGGAACAAATTCTCCGAACCTTGGTAGGGCCAAGTAAAATATTCTCCGAACCTCGGCTGGGCAGAGCAACAAATTCTCCGAACCTTGGCAGGGCCAAGTAAAATATTCTCCGAACCTCGGCTGGGCCGAGCAACAAATTCTCTGAACCTTGGCAGGGCCAAGTAAAATATTCTCCGAACCTCGGCTGGGCCGAGCAACAAATTCTCCGAACCTTGGCAGGGCCAAGTAAAATATTCTCTGAACCTCGGCTGGGCCGAGCAACAAATTCTCCGAACCTTGGCAGGGCCAAGCAACAAATTCTTCGAACCTTGGCAGGGCCAAGTAAAATATTCTCCGAACCTCGGCTGGGCCGAGCAACAAATTCTCCGAACCTTGGCAGGGCCAAGTAAAATATTCTCCGAACCTCGGCTGGGCCGAGCAACAAATTCTCTGAACCTTGGCAGGGCCAAGTAAAATACTCTCCGAACCTCGGCTGGGCCGAGCAACAAATTCTCCGAACCTTGGCAAGGCCAAGTAAAATTCTCCGAACCTCGGCTGGGCCGAGCAACAAATTCTCCGAACCTTGGCAGGGCCAAGTAAAATATTCTCCGAACCTCGGCTGGGCCGAGCAACAAATTCTCCGAACCTTGGCAGGGCCAAGTAAAATATTATTCGAACCTCGGCTGGGCCGAGCAACAAATTCTCCAACCTTGGCAGGGCCAAGTAAAATATTCTCCGAACCTCGGATGGGCCGAGCAACAAATTCTCCGAACCTTGGTAGGGCCAAGTAAAATATTCTCCGAACCTTGGCAGGGCCAAGCAACAAATTCTCCGAACCTCGGCTGGGCCGAGCAACAAATTCTCCGAACCTTGGCAGGGCCAAGTAAAATATTCTCTGAACCTCGGCTGGGCCGAGCAACAAATTCTTCGAACCTTGGCAGGGTCGAGCAACAAATTCTCCGAACCTCGGCTGGGCCGAGCAACAATTCTCTGAACCTTAGTAGGGCCAAGTAAAATATTCTCTGAACCTCGACTGGGCCGAGCAACAAATTCTCCGAACCTTAGCAGGGCCAATTAAAATATTCTCCGAACCTCGGCTTGGCCGAGCAACAAATTCTTCGAACCTTGGCAGAGCCAAGTAAAATATTCTCCGAACCTCGGCTGGGCCGAGCAACAATTCTCTGAACCTGGCAGGGCCAAGTAAATATTCTCCGAACCTCGGCTGGGCCGAGCAACAAATTCTTCGAACCTTGGTAGGGCCAAGTAAAATATTCTCCGAACCTTGGTAGGGCCAAGTAAAATATTCTCCGAACCTCGGCTGGGCTGAGCAACAAATTCTCCGAACCTTGGCAGGGCCAAGTAAAATATTCTCCGAACCTCGCCTGGGCCGAGAAACAAATTCTTCGAACCTTGGTAGGGCCAAGGAAAATATTCTCCGAACCTCGGCTGGGCCGAGCAACAAATTCTCCGAACCTTTGCAGGGCCTAGTAAAATATTCTCCGAACCTCGGCTGGGCTGAGCAACAAATTCTCCGAACCTTGGCAGGGCCAAGTAAAATATTCTCCGAACCTCGGCTGGGCCGAGCAACAAATTCTCCGAACCTTCGCAGGGCCAAGTAAAATATTCTCCGAACCTCGGTTGGGCCGAGCTACAAATTCTCCGAACCTTGGCAGGGCCAAGTAAAATATTCTTCGAACCTCGGCTGGGCCGAGCAACAAATTCTCCGAACCTTGGCAGGGCCAAGTAAAATATTCTCCGAACCTCGGCTGGGCCGAGCAACAAATTCTCCGAACCTTGGCAGGGCCAGTAAAATATTCTCCGAACCTCGGCTGGGCCGAGCAACAAATTCTCCGAACCTTGGCAGGGCCAAGTAAAAATATTCTCCGAACCTCGGCTGGCCGAGCAACAAATTCTCCGAACCTTGGCAGGGCCAAGTAAAATATTCTTCGAACCTCGGCTGGGCCGAGCAACAAATTCTCCGAACCTTGGTAGGGCCAAGTAAAATATTCTCCGAACTTCGGCTGGGCCGAGCAACAAATTCTCCGAACCTTGGCAAGGCCAAGTAAATATTCTCCAAACCTCGACTGGGCCGAGCAACAAATTCTCCGATCCTTGGCAGGGCCAAGTAAAATATTCTCCGAACCTCGGCTGGGCCGAGCAACAAATTCTCCGAACCTTGGCAGGGCCAAGTAAAATATTCTCCGAACCTCGGCTGGGTCGAGCAACAAATTCTCCGAACCTGGCAGGGCCAAGCAACAAATTCTCCGAACCTTGGTAGGGCCAAGTAAAATATTCTCCGAACCTCGGCTGGCCGAGCAATAAATTCTCCGAACCTTGGCAGGGCCAAGTAAAATATTCTCCGAACCTCGGCTGGGCCGAACAACAAATTCTCCGAACCTTGGCAGGGCCAAGTAAATTCTCCGAACCTCGGCTGGGCCGAGCAATAAATTCTCCGAACCTTGGCAGGGCCAAGTAAAATATTATCCGAACCTCGGCTGGGCCGAACAACAAATTCTCCGAACCTTGGCGGGCCAAGTAAAATATTCTCCGAACCTCGGGGGCCGAGCAACAAATTCTCCAAACCTTGGCAGGGCCAAGTAAAATATTCTCCGAACCTCGGCTGGGCCGAGCAACAAATTCTCCGAACCTTGGCAGGGCCAAGTAAAATATTCTCCGAACCTCAGCTGGGCCGAGCAACAAATTATCCGAACCTTGGCAGGGCCAAATAAAATATTCTTCGAACCTCGGCTGGGCCGAGCAACAAATCTTCGAACCTTGGCAGGGCCAAGTAAAATATTCTCCGAACCTCGGATGGGCCGAGCAACAAATTCTCCGAACCTTGGCAGGGCCAAGTAAAATATTCTCCGAACCTTGGCAGGGCCAAGCAACAAATTCTCCGAACCTCGGCTGGGGCCGAGCAACAAATTCTCCGAACCTTGGCAGGGCCAAGTAAATATCTCTGAACCTCGGCTGGGCCGAGCAACAAATTCTCCGAACCTTGGCAGGCCAAGTAAAATATTCTCTGAACCTCGGCTGGGCCGAGCAACAAATTCTCCGAACCTTGGCAGGGCCAAGTAAAATATTCTCCGAACCTTGGCTGGGCCGAGCAACAAATTCTTCGAACCTTGGCAGGGCCAGTAAAATTCTCCGAACCTCGGCTGGGCCGAGCAATAAATTCTCCAAACCTTGGCAGGGCCAAGTAAAATATTCTCCGAACCTCGGCTAGGCCGAGCAACAAATTCTCCAAACCTTGGCAGGGCCAAGTAAAATATTCTCCAAACCTCGGCTGGGCCGAGCAATAAATTCTCCGAACCTTGGCAGGGGCAAGTAAAATATTCTCTGAACCTCGGCTGGGCCGAGCAATAAATTCTCCGAACCTTGGTAGGGCCAAGTAAAATATTCTCCGAACCTTGGCAGGGCCAAGTAAAATATTCTCCGAACCTCGGCTGGGCCGAGCAACAAATTCTCCGAACCTTGGCAGGGCCAAGTAAAATATTCTCCAAACCTCGGCTTGGCCGAGCAACAAATTCTCCGAACCTTGGCAGGGCCAAGTAAAATATTCTCCGAACCTCGGCTGGGCCGAGCAACAAATTCTCCGAACCTTGGCAGGGCCAAGTAAAATATTCTCCGAACCTTGGCTGGGCCGAGCAACAAATTCTCCGAACCTTGGCAGGGCCAAGTAAAATATTCTCCGAACCTCGGCTGGGCTGAGCAACAAATTCTCCGAACCTTGGCAGGGCCAAGTAAAATATTCTTCGAACCTCGGCTGGGCCGAGCAACAAATTCTCCGAACCTTGGCAGGGCCAAGTAAAATATCCTCCGAACCTCGGCTGGGCCGAGCAGCAAAGTCTTCGAACCTTGGTAGGGCCAAGTAAAATATTCTCCGAACCTCGGCCGGGCCGAGCGACAAACTCATGCTGAAATACCTGTAGAGAGCCGAGGTGCACATGCCCCAATTAAAGCCAGGTGACTTCCAAATAGTCCCCAAAAAACTTCGTCCGATTTGAAAATAAACACGCTAAGCAAAAACCATCGACGCACAAAAAGAAGGCACCTTCGGCAAAATCCTTTAAAAGGCCCATTTAGCCCCGCGTAATCGGCCAAAAGCCCCGAACAGAGCCATGGGATTCCCCTCTGCCACTAAAGATCTTTGGGTAACGCCCCTACAACCCGTCGATCAAAGCGTCCATATCAATGCGTAAAAATGGAGCCAAGCCAACTTCCTAACTATTATGCGGATAACATGATCAAGGTTAAAACGCTTGAAAAAGAAGAAGGGTTACCCGAAATAGATCCATTTTTCATTTATCGAAAAAAGGATTACAAAAAGACAGAAAAGACATAAACAAAAAACAAAAAGCAATAGGGGCCCCGAATCAAAGTTCAGAGTCGCTCCCCGAGGCCAACAGGTCTTCCAAACGCTCCGTGATGTCGGCCACCTGCTGACGAAGCGAGGCAATCTCCTCCCTTTGCCGGTCTACCACCCGGCACAGGGCCTCCACCTCTTTGGTCGATACGTCCAAATCCCTCTCCTCCTGCGCTGACAAAACTGGATGCGTCTCTGCATCCCTAGCAAAGTTTCCCCATTTCCGAGGGAAGCCTGATCCAATGTTCCCTCTACGATAACGAACCGGCTCTTCCATCCCTTGATGGAAGACGGCTTATCCACAATGACGTTGAAGGACCTCCGGGGTCCAATGTACGGCCACTCTAATTTCCTCTCAGTTATCAGATGGTAGCAGGCGCGAAAAAGGGGAAGAGTGGCGACAATCTGAATTTGGTGGCACATTGAAATAAATCCGATGATGCTCCGCCAACTGTTCGGGGCCACCATCGCCAGGCAGATGTTGTAGTGGGTCATTATCTCCTTCACCAAAAGATGGAGAGGGAAACGAAAGCCTGCCTTCAAACTGTCTTCATAAATGAAGACCCCGGACTCTAAATCTCGCGAGACCCTATCTCCGGACTCTGGCACCCGCAGAACCACATCAAAGGGCATGCCATACCATTGGTGGATCCTCCCCAAATCCTTAGCTACAATCTCCGAAACCACATCGTCGGGGCTCATCGCCATCTCGATTGAGAGGAACACCAGGCGAAACGACGAGCGCCGAGAAGGAAAAAAGGCCAAACTCTTCGAAAAACAAGACGAGAGGACGCTGCGAACATGCATGTATATATATATATAGTGCGCCTATCGCCTTGCTTCCCCACTAAGGAAGCCGCCTTGAGAAGATGGGGCATCCCGCCCGAGGCGTTAGGAACCGCCTCGACAAACGCCCGATCATTCGGGATTCGCAACGTGGCGCATTTCCAACCGTCACTTTTGAGGGAGCCTTACCCCCGAAGGCACAATGACCCTGACGCATTAATTAGGGCATCATTGCACGGGCTGTCTAAACCAAAACGTCCCATCCGAAACACGCCGCTTGGACTTATACTCCCTATGCCCGAACCTACGCTTCGAACTAGGGAATGGAGGGCATGTGTTGGGGTAAAATCATCATTGCATCAATATCCGTGCGAGGCGGCTAAGGCCGACCTCCTCCCTTCGCCCTTCCGGGCTTCCGTAGCTCGGCCCTTCCGGGCTTCCGTAGCTCGGCCCTTCCGGAATTCCATAGCTCGGCCCTTCCGGGCTTCCACAGCTCGGCCCTTCCGGGCTTCCCTAGCTCGGCCCTTCCGGGCTTCCCTAGCTCGGCTCTTCTGGGCTTCCGTAGCTCGGCCCCTTCCGGGCTTCCCTAGCTCGGCTCCTTCCCGGGCTCTCGTAGCTCGCTTCCCCCCGAGTCACCATGGCCCGACTACGTCAAAGGATCCACAATCCAACACCCACCTCCACGGAACGTGACGCGGGAGAGCCCAGGTTCACCATAACGACATCCTAGATAAGGAATCATGTCGAAACATGGCCTAGGACCTATCATGACCCCCCCCCCAGGCCTACTCAGCCAGATCTCAGTCATCAGAAGCTCTCCTGGCCGTCGATCCCCTAACAAACGGGATACGGATTCCAACGGCCTGATTCTATCCATCTCCGTATCCTAACAACCTCTGAACCTTCCAGAAGGCGCTCAAGACACAGGTGACAGCCTATAACTACCACACTGGCAGATTCCCTCAGGTACGCGCGCGCTCTCTTGGACGCACACTCATACATGCGCTCTCACTCTCCTGCCCTCACGCCGGTAGCTCGTCGGTGCTCTTGCTTTCCAGAGCTCTCGATTGGCCGCCTCCGGAGAGGCCTCCCGGAGAGATCCACCTTCCCATTATCTTGTTGATCGCCGATTTCTTCTCCACTAACTTGAGCGTCGGAGGGTCTTCCGCGGAGGGCCACCCCCAATGCCTCTCGCGCGAGGACTTTTTGTGCAGGTCCGCCCCCTCTTTCTGGAGATCGATCGTGCCCAAGTCGGAGGACGGATCCCGACGGCAACAGTTACCATTGTGTGCAACATAAATTTAACTATTAATTTTTTTTTTTATTATAATTCATTATTCTGTACCTCGTGCATTATGTATGTTATATGATAGTGATGTACAATATAATGCTTCACCAAATTGATTTTGATCTATTGGCTATTAAAAATGAATATAAGATCAAATTTAGAACTCATATAGACACTCTAGGGCAACCTAATAGTAAATTTCATTCAATTAAATTGATCAAAACTATAAAAAAGAGTGATAAGACCAATACTACAAAAGCAATAATTATCTTTGCTACATAGGTCCCATGAAAATGTGCTACTGTAATGTTATATTAAAAAGAAGAATTATATTATAATTACTTATAGGTTGCATCATATGAGAGATATTATAAAATCAACTTTACAGTATATATTATGTAATATACACGCACAAAAGAGAGTGTGAGCATAGTATTTGCCAATTTCTCAAGGTTACACTTTACCCAATAAAAAATTTATCCTGTATATATTTTATATCAATATAAAATTATAATGCATTCTATTTTTTTTAAAAAAAGGTTCTAGTGAGATTTTTTTAAATTTGATCGGTTTATATGTTAACTTCGAAAGAAAATTATTTTTAAATAATTTTAAAACTTTCGCTTTGGATTATAAAGGCTTATTCATGACTATAAATTATCTTATGCATTTTCATACCAATATAGATTTATCTGCAATTCATTTGACTTGATTTGATAGATTCTTAATAACAAATACTTTTATATCTCACGATAAACTTTAAAAAAAAAATTACTATCCCAAAATTTCAAACCTTGACTGTGTTTGATGCCAGGGATATTCAGGGGATATCCTTCTTTATCATCAAAAGTTATAATTAGGGAATAGTTCTGAACAAATTTAATTGGAGAGGGTAACTCATGTTTAACCATAAGTTATTTTCTGAATTTATTCTTTAGGTAGTGTTTGAAATAGGGGATAAGAGGGATCCTCTCTTATTTCCAAAAGCCATAACTATAAGGGATAGCTGGGAATAAAATTAACCAAAGAGATAATCCATGGTTAACCAGGGGATATCCCCTCAATTTATTCCCTAGAAAATATAGGAATAGCTGGTTATCCCTCCAAATAAGAGTAAAAAAAAGTTATCCCATGGATTTACCTTTTTGCATTTGATATGATCAATGGGATAGCTAAGGGATATCCCTAGGGATAGCCAGGGGACAAACTCTATCCCGTACACTTATCCATGGATAATATTTTTTCTATCAAACGCTACCTTAAAATTCAGAAATAACTAAGGTTGTGTTTGATAGCTTTTTGGCTATCCCTGGATAAATGTACAGGATAGCATTTATCCAGGGGATAGCTGAGGGGATAAGCCTTTTTAAAATTACCACTCTGCCATCAATGGATAACTTTAGTTATTCCTGGGTTCTCTAGGGAATAAGTTCAGGGGATAATCCATAGTTAAACATGGGTTATCCCCTCTGGTTAAACTTTTTTAGCACTATCCCCTGTAGCTATAGCATTTGGGGATAAGGAGGGATATATAGGGGATATCCCCCCTTATCCATCATATCAAACACACCCTAAGGCACTGTTTGATATGGTGGATAAGGGGGATATCCCCCGGATATCCTTTCTTATCCTCAAATGCTATAGCTACAGGGGATAGTGCTGAAAAAGTTTAACCAGAGGGGATAAGGTTATCCCCTGAACTTATTCCCTAGGGAATCCAGAAATAATTAAAGTTATCCCTTGATGGTAGAGTGGTAATTTTAAAAAGGTGCTTATCCCCCCAGCTATCCCCTGGATAAATACTATCCTATACATTTATCCAGAGATAGTCCAAAAGCTATCAAACACAGCCTAAAGTTATTTCTTGATGATAAAATTATTATTTAAAAAAATAATTATTTTTAATAAATATTATTTTATATATTTATCAAGAAATAATTTTTTATAAATCAATCACTAGCTAACTCATAATTCGTTTACGCAATCTTTAACTAAAGTTAAGAAACATTGAGACAATGCTGTCTCCCAACGTTCCATTTTGCACCGCTGCCACCGAACGCGTCCCTCGACCTGCGAAAGGCATGATGACCCGGAGCCACTTTACAGTTTACGCTGGCCGGCAGAAACGCTGGCGTTTGTTCACGCATAGAGCTTCCCGCTTTTTGATAGGAATAGGGGGCAAAAAAAATTCCGTACCCAAAAAATATTGCTGACGTTTTTTTATTATATTCTAAAATTTTAGCTGTTATAATTTAGTTATCATGCTTTAAAATGCATGTTTGGACTGCAAAATGCAGTTTTTAGGTGAAAATGTTATAATCCCGTTAACCTTTTTTTTTTTTCATCTAGTCTTGATGTTTTATCATATATTGATGGACCGTAAAAGACATTCTTTTGCCAAGCATTTGTTATAATCATGATTTAAAAAAAATAAATCTTCATCAAATTTAAATATAAAAACTCTTTTATTTTTTATCCTCAAAGACTCTTTAAAACTTAAAAATATTAATATATTATAATTTAGTACAATATTTTTATTTATTAAATTGTTAAAATTATGTATTTATAAAATAAATATTAAATTAAACATATATTGAAAGAAGATTGAAAGCTAAATTGATTTGGATTTCAAAGTTCAGACAAATCAAATAACAATGAGAATTAATTTAATTCTAATTTTGATTTCTTATGTAAATAAAAAAGATAGATAAAAATAAATAATTGTTATTTTAAATTTGATTTTGATTTTAATTTTAAAGCCAAACGGATCGATGTTATATTCTGCCTTTTTGTTATATGAAATTAAGTAAAATTAACTGTAATATATTAGCGATTAAAGATGTAATATGTTTAAAATATACGGAGCTAAGATGTAATAATGAAATTTTTAAAAATTAAAATAGATTTTTAATTTTATTTTATTCTATTTTATTTGCAGCGGGCCCCACCAACGAAAGCCCGGACTCGGAGCGAGCAGCGGGGGCTGCTGGCTTAAAGTTCAAGAAAGTTTGGAGTGAGTTTTTTTTTCTTATCGGCGTGAATTTTTTTTCTTTATCGGCGTCTCACGGTCACAGCCATCCCCATCGGCCTTAAAAGGCTCAAGGGCTCAACCCGACGGCCTTCCAGAGTTCCCTCCCTCTCTCTCTGTTTTTTTTATACCTTTCTGCCAGAGAGCCGAGAAGAGGAGGAAGTAGGAGGGGAAGGAAAATATTTGGCAAACAAAAAGCAGAGAAAGAGGGAAAAAGCGGGAAGCGAAAAAAAAAAGAAAGAAAAATGTCAAAGAAGAAATCTTCCAGCGGATCGACGACGATGACGCTTAAAGACTTCCACGGCGGATCCATTCCCTCCGATCTCAGCCTCCCCTCCGCCCCCGGCGTGTACTCATCTTCCCCTTCCTCTAACAAACCTCCCCTTCCGAGGCCTTCTCGTGAACACCCTCCCTCCCTTCAAACCGTAGATTTCCAGTTCCCCAAACCCTAATTCTTTGATACCTTTTTTTTTTCTTGCAGCTCCGTGAAAACTCAGGATCGGCCCGGTCCCTGGGGCCCCGCCGGCAGGGCCGACCACCTCCGCCCCCGTCCCGGCTCAGCCGGCGGCGCCCCTGGCGGCGTCTCTCGAGCGTTCGACGAGCGGCCGACCGCGTTGCTTTCCCATTCGGCCCACATCGGCCGCCACTTCGACGAGGACGAGCGCAAGCCCTTCGACACCTCTTCCATCCCCCGGCGCCCCGCCGCCGCCGACCCTGTCCGCCCTGCCTCGCCGGCCGCCGCCAGATCCGACCAGAAGCGCCCGATCTCGAGCCCGGCGACCCACCCGTTCACTGTCTCTGGGTTCCCCCCTTCCTCCGGCAACACTGTTGGTCCTGCTCCGAATGCTTGGGCTGCGAGAAAGGAGCTTGGGAGCGAGCCGCTGCCCATCCATTCCACCACCACGATGTGGTCCGCCTCGAGGCTCGCGCAGGCCAGTGCAGTCGAGAAGGTCTCCTCGGGACGATGGCAGTCGAAACCGCCTGAGGTGGACGTCATCAAATTCCAGGAGACAGAAGTTCTTGATCAAAGATTTGGTGAGAGAGTCCGGATTGTTGATGACGGGGAGCGGGACTACGAGAGGGAGAGGGTGAGGTCCACGGCATACCCTGAAGCCAAGGAGAGAACTTTACCGGGTTGTTATATTGATGGGGCTCGGGAGCAGCAGCGTGTGAGGTCTCCAGCGTATCCAGAGGTGAAGGAGAGGCACGCGGCAAGCTTATACAATGAAGGGGTTCGTCCGGTGTCCAGCGAGGGGAGATTCAGTGGATCACAGTTGCATCAGCAAGGACCAGCGGAAGTATCTGACCGTCCGAAGCTGAAGCTACTCCCGAGGACAAAGACGCCGGAGCCTTCCTCTGAGACACTGGGAATTGACGACAAGCTGGTATTCTGTTGTTTAAGTCCTTTTAAAATGGTGACTTTCAGGTTTTCATTCGATAAATGGTTTTTTTTCCCTTCAGGATGCCGGGTTTCTTTATGCATAAGTTTATTAGATATACTCTCGTCCGATTACAAATATTGGTTATTATGTGGTCAATCATGCAGGGATATCAGCCAGCTGTGAGCTCTGTGCAGGTTGAAAGTGTTCATGAAATGCATGTGACTACAAATTCACTGAAACCAGGTTCTGTGGGGGCTGATGCTGAGAGTCGGGCGGTAGAACGTCCAAGATTGAATTTAAAGCCCCGCTCCTTGCCTGTTGAGCATTCAGATGAAAGTTCTGAAAGAGAAAGGTTAGAAATCTTGCCTTTTTTTTGTTAGCTTATGTTCTTTCATTATACTCGTGTTCATGGCAATGGTTGGTGTCTGCTGCGGTTAGCGAGATTTTTTGTTCTTTCGATGCACAGTCATCTTAACATTTGTGACTAGGTCATTCTTAGGGGGATTGTGCTAGGGAAATTCTTTCCTTGTCAATGTCTACCTTATGGCACAAAGATCATGGAGAGTTGATAGGATGTTGAATATAATGGAGTAAAACACAGAAATTTATCTATTTATAGAGAGCTTAGTGGATGATCGTTGCAAGCATTTGTATCAAGAACTGACCATGCCTTCTAAAGCTAGTGTTGATTTTACTCTCCTTATGTATTGGCAACAACAACTGGTAACCCTCACCTTTTGTTTTCTTTCTTTGTTTTTGACTCTTTAAACCAAAGTGTTGGAATAGATTCCTTGTTGTCACTTAGTGGTGCTTAGTAAGGTGTTCGATATTTGGATCTTAGATAGTTCACCTATGGTGCTTTTTTATAAAGATAATAAAGTTAACTTTTCATATAGCAAAATATTAATTGCATTATTAAAAAAAACCCTCTCCTTGGCAAATCAAATGTTCTACCATGGGATAGAGTTGCTATTCATGGTCACTTCTCTAGTTTTGCAATGATGATATGATTTTCTTCCACAAATCATGGAAAATTATTTCAGAGTATACTAATAAAACTTGAGATTTTAATCATTTTTGGTCATGATTATCATGCTTTGCCCCTCTTTTACTCAGCCTTTTTGTGTGGAGGCAGTTCTTGAACTTGTTAGAACCTAGTCTTAATTTTTTTCTTCCTTCATGTGGCTAGTAAAATTAAATTTAAAAGTGCCTTAAAGAACTTGTGATCTGTCCATTAAGTGGAATATTGAGAAAATAAGCTTATAATTTTGGAAAGAATTGCAAAATAAGACCTATAGGTTTGGAGATTTAACAAATGAACAATATTAACTTTTTCTTCAAATGCTGCTTTGGAAATTTATATCTACTATGATATATTTTTGGAGGAAGGCCATTTAAGCTATTTGAGTAGAAACCATCCGGGAAATTAGATTGAGGATACTGTACATGAATGATCAAATTACTAATATATATATATTTTTAAAATGTCATCAAATTGAAGGTATGGCTTTTATTATTTGGTTGTTGATTAGAGGATTTTTCAATTTCCTAGGCATTTCCACACATGTCTCAGATTGCTAAGGAGCAGTGTCCTCTGGCAAGATACTGATTTTAAACCAGTCAATTTTGTAGAACTGTGCATAACATAGTGTTGGGAAGGTGTCCTTCCATAGGGGTCTATAGTGTCCAATAAGTACAACAAAAGGGCACTTTTGAATTGCACAATATATAAAAATGATGTAAACTTGTCAAAAAATGCTAATAACTAGGGTATTGTTGATAATTACAGTTTTTATTTAAAAATTTACATTCATGCCATGATGATATTAAAGAAAAAGAAGAAATATGTGAATAGTAGAAGAATTTAGATGCTTCGGGCTAATTGTTTAGCCATAAGAATTGAGTGGTTTAGTTTCAGTAAATGTTTTTGGCAACTAAAAATGCTGTTTCATGTGTTGATATAAGCAGGACGTTTCATTCTGGAGGGCCTTGTTATGCACTGCCATATAGCATCCAAGTGCTGAAAGTATCACATACCAGAAACCCGAAGTGTATGCTTGTCTAGGAAACACTACATAAAAAGCTTAGAAGAAGTTGGGAGAATAAAAAATCTAAAGAAAATGAAGCCACATCTGTAAGGTTGTTATTGATGTTGAGTGTTCATAAGTGGAGTGATTATTGACCTGCAAACACTATAGATATTTGCTTTCAATGCCATGGGCATATTCCTGGGCAGGAAGTAATTAGCACCCTTGAACTATGAAACCCAGTCCTTTTTATCACACCATGCTTTCGTATTGTACGACTATGAAGGAATGGTCGAATCTTTTTTATCCTCAATGATGTGCATTATTTAATGCTTTAAGTGTATTGGTTTTAGGCACGTTGTGGATTGCCTTAGAGGACGTGAAGATTAATTTTGAATAGTTATTTCTCATTTGCACCTTCTAACATAGGAAATATCAGATATTGAATTACATTTCCAATCTTTTTCTAGAAACCAACAAAAGATATCTTTTGCAGGATATTTTAAGATGCTTTTCTCTTTTAGTCTTCGTCATTATTATTTATATATGAATGTTCTCATGATCCCATCCTTGTTGACTAGGTTGCTTTTTGGTTTAATAGTAATGCGCTTATTGGATGCATGTTGTGGCATAAATAGGCATATATTATCAAGCATGAGAGATGCATCTGTCTACAAAGACTTAGAGCCATGGAGTAGTGATACTGTGTGTGTTTTAGCTCCATTTTAGGATTATTTATGCTTGGAGTAATGATATTGTGTTTTAGCTCCACTTTAGGATTCTTCATGCAAAACTGTAAAATATATGGAATTTTTCATAAACGAATTATGATTGAAATATCACTTGTTGGCATTAAATTTTTTTTGTTCAATGTCAGATGAGGAAGATAGGACATTACGTACAAGATAACAAAAGGAAAATGGTTAGCTAATCAGTCATAATTTACAGGATTAGTGGCTTAGTGATCTATGGAAGGAAAATAAGTATGACGGTTAAAACTGAGTAAGTTTATGGTCTATGGTGCTGATTTGAGTAATGTGACAAGTTATTATAGGGTCATTGGTTTTGTGACAAAATCCAAGATAGAAGTAACTAGTTGTGAATCTAGGGCCAATCTTGTTGAGCTTTGTTCTCAATGCTGTATTCGTAAAATGAAATTAATAGCCCCTTTCAGTGGTTGTTCTTTGTGCAGAGAGTTGTGTCTTGTGGTGGTTTGCTGATGGACAACTGAAAGTTCTAGAGATAGACTATTTGTAAGGGAGCAGTTTGTCCTGAAGGTGCTTGCACACATGTATGTGTGATGCATACTATGTGGATCCCAATAGGATTTATCAGCCCTAATAAGTTGTCATGTCCCAAATGTATCTCGAATCTAGTGTGTATGATTTACAGCAGCTGTTGGATCCTCCTCCATAGCTCACCTAGCACACATTTCTAGTACTTGCAACTTTTGGGTGCATGCAAGGTAAGCCCCGCTCATAACAAAGTTTGTAATTGTGAATATTCTGCATAGGAAGTGAAGTGCAATATATTTATTAGAGAATCAGATTAGAAGATGATTAATTTCTCATTGAGATGGTTGAGGATTTAAATATCTTGATGCGCTGCAATATAATTTTTGACAAAAATAAAACTTGCTGTGCATCCTTTCTACTTTTAACCATTACATGGGTCTTGATGTGTTTTCATATACTAGAAGTACAATATACTCCCAAAAATTCTTTAGTTGTTGCAAAATATATCTTTTGTAAATGTTTCTCATTTGAAGAAGAGAATGTTACTTAAAATTCTAAATTTGACAAGGAGCAAGTCCATGATGAGAAATAAATACTTTTAGAAGTGCATAATGATGATATGTTAATTGAGATTATGAAGGATGTACTCATGCGAATCTATAAGGTTCTCAACTTTATAAGTTATCAAATATATATCTTTTGGATAAATTATCCTTCTCTGTGTAGGCTTTAAGTTTCTAATACATATTTAGTCTAATTTGTAGAGCTTCTGTTTATATATCTTCGTTGATCCTTGTAGCCAATTTCAATCTAGGTTCCCATGCTGCATGCTTAAATCTTTGGAGTGAATTAATTGCAGGCTAGATGCTAGTGGTATTGACAAATAACAATTGAGAATGGAATTATTGATGCTTCTATGTGCTTATTTCCATGAGGAACTTAATAATTATTAATTGTTGGCATATTGATGAGTTAATCTATCTGATCTTGGAATCACTGACCTGGTCATATTAAGTTGTTGAATGTGAGAGGAAGAACACTCATCCCTTAAAGTGGATTATGGTGGTTCTGATTTCCGAAAACAAGGAAATGCTGGAAATAGCTAATCTCTCTCAATTCCCTATCTTTTTGTTTGATTCAATTCGAAAGTAACCTTTTGAAATGTGGCCTTAAAGACTTACTAAGTGATAAAACATGAATTTTCTTATTTCAGATGTGGGTGAGTGAGTCCTGGTCTTTCTGATGTTTTCTTTGGTTCCTTTTAATTAGTTAAATTGATATGTTACTGGAAGATCCGTTAAAAGTTTTCATTATCTGCTGTTCAAAATGGATGCATTCATTTTTTCATGCGTGCCCTTTTATGTGCTTATTTTAATCTCTTCTTGTTTCTAATGTGTCTTTGTGTTTCTTTGTCACTGATATGGTTACTGATATCTGTGGTCGCATGTCCTTTCATTCATGTGCCCTAGTGTTCTCGAATGACTTATGATTATTTCTGTGCAAGTGTGTGCATGCACGATCCTAAAATCCTATATTTTAGCATATATGATGATATATACAGAAATTTAAATTTTCATTTTCCCTGCAGCCATTCAATGTGAATATTTTCCACTAGAGCAATATTTTGTAATCCATATGATCTGATATGCTACAAGTTGCAACATATAACTAGCGATAGATGTCTTATTGCAACTTTGTTACATTGTAGAATGTCATTCATCTGCTTAACAGTTTTATAATCTATTTCTTGCTGTAGGCAAATTGTGTTTGGCGGTGCCCGCCCACGGGAACTCGTAAGTTTCTGGCCTCTCCAACATATTTAAAATGGTGAAAAGAGGGCTTCTTCTAGGTTCCAGCATCTACACACGCATTAAATGCGATGTTTTTACTCTGAGCTTTCTTTTGATTGCACATCTGGTGATGAATCTGTTGCAGGTTTTGAAGGAGCGAGGCATTGATGTTGTTGTTAATGATCTCGACATGACTGTACCAGCTAGCAGGTATTGATTGTTTTCAATGGTTAAATGCTGCTTGATTTTATTTTTATTGGTCAGTTTGAATGGCTTATGTACTGTCAGCTCAGAGAATAAAGAAGCGCTTTGGAATCATTCACAGCAGCATCTTTTGTGCTACTTTTTGTGGTAGTCTTTGCAGCTTACAGTTCTAGGGCCTAGAAGGTTAATATGAGATTTTGACCTAAATGTTGCTTCGCTGAGGGGTTAGAAGATCAATGATTAACCTGAAGTACCTGGATAGACATAAGTGCAATATATATGGTACACCTTGTTGGCGTAACTATTTTATTATTAAATCCATCATCATGTTTCAGATGCTGGTTCATATTTGTATCCTTAAATAATTTTGTTAAAAACTGTCTACATTTTCTATTGTTGCCTAACTTTTCTTTTTCTGTTGTATTTTCCTTA
Organism: Calamus simplicifolius; assembly: GCA_900491605.1. Taxonomy (NCBI): domain Eukaryota; kingdom Viridiplantae; phylum Streptophyta; class Magnoliopsida; order Arecales; family Arecaceae; genus Calamus; species Calamus simplicifolius. Next base: position 725,820 of record UESW01004124.1, read on the forward strand.
AATATTGTGCCTGGAAAGTTAGATGTTATTGCTAAAATTGGAGTTTATAAAGTCTCGGCTGCCTTTGTGAAGTTTGTTTACTATCTTGTTATTGGAATGCTTCCATCGTCCTAACTTTGTTTACTGGTGTCGTTTTAGAGTTAAAAATGACCTTCCAAAGACCAACTCGAAGCTAGAGCCCACTCCTACCACACAGCCTGGCGAATGGGCTGAGACCTTTACACTTGGACAGAAGACTGGAAGGGATTTTGAGAGGAAAGACCATCGACCTGATGCGGAGAGAATGGATGCGCAGAGGAGTTCATGGAGGAATGACAACCGAAGGACAACTAAAGAGGTTGAAAAGCCACTGGAACAACCACACTCAGAGCCTGACACCTGGCGCAAGCCTGTTGAGCAACCGAAGCCTGATGTCTCAGAGGCCCGATTGGGAAAGCATCCTCTGCATTGGAGCTTGCACAGGCATTCTCGAAGTCGGGGTCTGATGGCGGGCCTGAGAACCGCTTCGCTAGCCAGAGGAGCCTTCCTGGCCGGACTCAGGTGCCCTTTTCCCGGTTAACAGACGACAGGGAATTATACTCCCGGCCCCCACAAAAACAGATAAATGGCTATTGAATCCATTCCTTGCATCACCTGGCCGCTGGTATTCTATCTTTGCATTTTGTTCGGTTAGCCTTGGGGTCACCTTCTGGGAAGCAATATCCGTGCTGCAACTTATATCAATGGCAGAGAATCGATTTTTACATCTTGCTCTCCAAGAGAGATGATTGATAAAGAAATCTGTCTGTAACTTTGATTTTTTTTTTTTTTTGTTTTTTTGTGATGACAACTAATGCTGAACTGGCTGTAACTGGGTGAAATGGAATTTGAACTTCATTCTGCATTGTTTGACATTAGTCAAAATCTTAAACTCAGATTTGGCAGAGTAAGTACGAGGTATTTCAGCAGTTTACAGTGATAATGATGGTCCAAAGAACGTCTAACCCGAAATGATTGGATGATTGTTTGTGGTTGGTTGCCTATTGACCATATCATGGTTCTTAATTTTCCCTTCTGAGCTCATGATTTGCAAGCTGCTTTGATTAAGCATTTCTTTTCTGGGGATGATCATTTGAGCTAACTAGATTACTTGCGTCTCATGGGGTGGATCCATGCTGGAGATATTTTCATATGCTGATTTTGGTTTTGGAATTGTTCTTTTCTTCTTTGATATATGTGACTTGGGATCTAGGCGGTTAAGCCTGCTGGTTCTGTTTTCCCTTCGCCTCTTTTCATACTGTATCATTTATGGCGCAGAATAATGTTTTTGCTCAAAATATAGCAGGGTCTGTCAAGCATTAGGTTACGGACTTACGGGTCAAATAGGTAAAGGTTCTCATAGTCATTTATCTGGTAGATTGAGCCTATTGCTGCGTCACACCAGTCGTCCTGGATAGCATGGATTTAGTCGTTGTTCAGTTTAGTCATAAGTTGGTCTACTAAACTAAAGAAAAACAGAAATCACTTATCTACTGATTTTCCATGGTGATTTTACTCGTATGGGAAGGCAAGCTTCAGTCATTATTTTTTACCTTAAACATATGATTGCAACTTCAAGCCAGATAGTATTACTATTATATTCTGGTAATTTGACGTCTGAAGGTACTTCTGTTAAAACCATCAAAAAGGAATGGTAGGAATTTTGGCTACCTTAGTATTCTAAGAAGAGATTGAAAACAAATTCATTTGACAACAATCTCCATGAAGAGAGAAGGGTTTAAAATCATTTACCATAGGTTGCAGCTTTAATTCTCCAGGAATTTCAAGTAGTTACCTTCAACATTACATGATAAGCGAAAAAGAGAGAAGAAATAGCCTTATAAAACAATGGAATTATGCACAAAAGCACTACAAATTTGCAACGAAGGCAGCTTTCCAAATCATCGTTTACGGGCACGAGACCTTTTGCTTCTAATCCTTCACATAAAGACTAGTGGAGAACTTCAGAATAGGAAGGCAGTCGGAGCAAATGCAGGCACGACCGTGGGAACTCCATAGTACCTGAAAAATGAAAAAAAATTACTTTGGTTATTTTATTAACTTCACAGAGAATTTTTATACCAACTCCGTCATCACCCCAAACATTATGCCAAAAAAGATAAAAAAAGATTATGACTTGCCAGCCGAATCACAGCTCACAAGAAACGCAGGAGGACGAGACAAAAGTCTCGCCCTCACGCATCAAATTATTAGGCATGACGTGGTCAAAACGTGCAAGGAGTCCAAAACCGCCCCCCTTGGAGTCGATTGCGAACAAGCGGACAGTGGAAGAAGGCCCCACTTGGCCGCAAAGATGTACATGAATCACCGTGCAGAGCTATAAAAGTTTTCAAAACCCAACCTAGAAGCAGCCTTAGCTGGATTACGGACGCTGGTGAGAAGCTACTCCAAGAATGTCAAATAAGGAAGCGCACTCTTGTCGTGTATGCTAAAGATAAGAGCGACAGCTATAATAACAGTGAACCGATGAGTTTAACCGGCCAGGTCAATGGTGCCACGTGGAACTATCAATGTTAGACACCAGAAAACTGTGAGACACGGCTGGGCTTGGTCAAAAGAGAGAGAGAGAGAGAGAGAGAGAGAGAGAGAGAGAGATGAGACACGGCTGGGACATCACAGCCACCACATCTTTGACACCGTGACAACTGTTGTTTTGCCACACGTAAAATACGGCTGTCTGCTGTTTTCACAAAACACTCGAGCCCAGCCCAAAGCAGGAAGGGAGCGTTGCCCGAGCTCCTTTGCGTAGATGTAACTATCTGGCTGGTTGCAAAATCCACTGGTTTAAAATTAATAAAATAGACCGAAAGAGATGGATGGCTCGATGGCTCGGTCAAACGGTGCCTAACGCGGCTCTCTCGCTGCTTGCAGAGCCAGAATCGCCACGATTTTTTTTTTTAAAAAAAATCCGGAAGATATCTCCAAAGGGGCGAAAGGCAAATGGGAATCTCTATGGATCATCTTGTATTGGCCTACAAGCAGTCGATTCCGATCAGACTGCTGACGGTAAAGGCGAATCCCCAATCCCTGGAAGCGTCCGCGTAGTGCTTCTATGGTGACGCGAGACTGACGCTTAGGTTTGCCCTAGCCGGAGCACCAACGCGGCCATCCGATCTCCTCCAGCACCACCGTCTCGAACCGCCGCGTGGCCGGCACCACCAGTACCACGGGCGTGCAATCTTGCGCCCTATTCGCCGGCTTCCTTATCCGTCGTGCGTGGGTGGATGAGGGCGCGTGTGTGGGTGCCTTTGACTAAGTGAGTGAGAGAGAGAGAGAGAGAGAGAGAGAGAGAGAGAGAGAGAGAGAGAGAGAGATGAGACACGGCTGGGACATCACAGCCACCACATCTTTGACACCGTGACAACTGTTGTTTTGCCACACGTAAAATACGGCTGTCTGCTGTTTTCACAAAACACTCGAGCCCAGCCCAAAGCAGGAAGGGAGCGTTGCCCGAGCTCCTTTGCGTAGATGTAACTATCTGGCTGGTTGCAAAATCCACTGGTTTAAAATTAATAAAATAGACCGAAAGAGATGGATGGCTCGATGGCTCGGTCAAACGGTGCCTAACGCGGCTCTCTCGCTGCTTGCAGAGCCAGAATCGCCACGATTTTTTTTTTAAAAAAAATCCGGAAGATATCTCCAAAGGGGCGAAAGGCAAATGGGAATCTCTATGGATCATCTTGTATTGGCCTACAAGCAGTCGATTCCGATCAGACTGCTGACGGTAAAGGCGAATCCCCAATCCCTGGAAGCGTCCGCGTAGTGCTTCTATGGTGACGCGAGACTGACGCTTAGGTTTGCCCTAGCCGGAGCACCAACGCGGCCATCCGATCTCGTCCAGCACCACCGTCTCGAACCGCCGCGTGGCCGGCACCACCAGTACCACGGGCGTGCAATCTTGCGCCCTATTCGCCGGCTTCCTTATCCGTCGTGGGTGGGTGGATGAGGGCGCGTGTGTGGGTGCCTTTGACTAAGTGAGTGAGAGAGAGAGAAGAGAGAGAGAGAGAGAGAGAGATTTTACCGGAAGTCGGCTCGTTCTGTGCGAGGGAGAATCCTCCCCGTCGATTTGGCCCTCGTCGTCCGCGATCCACCGCCCCGGCCCCCACCCTTCGAACAAACCGCCGGTGCCGGCGCCGGAGTGCCGTCCTCGGAGATCGCGACGAGCGACGGCCGCCATGGCGACGCCGACCCGTGGGAAGGTCTCCACCGGCGCTTATCGGAGTAGGCGCAGGTCGTCGGGGAGAGCGGCGTTCCCGAAACCGCCTCCTCCTCCGTCAGCCTCGGGTTCGCCGGCGCCGCCTTATCCGTCTGACGCGGGCTCGGCGGAGAGTCCTCCGGCAGCGCGGCGGGACGGCCGCAGGTAACGAACTCCAGAAGCCTCATCTCTCTCCTTTGTTGTTTTCTCCGAAGGAGCAGGATTTTACTGCATATTTACAGCACTGCCATTGGTGGCGGAGAGAAGGTATGATCGCCGACAAGAAGAAGACCCGCCTTCCGATCGGACTCCGACGCTGGTTTTCCGGAGCGCCGGTCTTTAAATAGAGCTTGTGCTCGACCATTTGAATGACCAAAATGCCCTAGCTCGATTTGGATGGTATTTAGGGAATTTAAAAAAAAGGGTCACGTCGCCGAGATTAACTATAGAGCCGAAAACTACCGGCCCCAGGAAGCGCTTTGATCTAAATGATACGAGAGCCACACCGTGGATTATCAAATAGTTTTACGAATTTTAATGTCCGTTAGTCAGTTCAGCTAGTTGAGGACAAGAAGGTGGCCCTTCGGACCCTAGAAGCGTGCATCACGGGGGACAATTAAGTGGCCAACGTCTCGCTTACGTTATGGGCATGGCTCGACTATAAATTAATTTCCATGCGGGGACAATGGATAAAAGTAAGAGCTCAAAGATATTAATTTATTCGGTATGCATCCTTTTCAAGCTAAATGTTACCTTTCATGAGATATTTGTTACCAGCTCTAGAAATATCTGCCCGAATTTATTTCCCTTTTTTTCGACTTCATTATGCGTAATTCTTAGTCACTCTTCCTGTGAGATTGCGATGTGGATATGATTCAGTCGGGAAATAAAGCCTTGCGCTCACGCGATGATTCAACTTGGCCGCGAAAGAAACGTAGAGTTTTGGTTACTCGGTTGAAAATTAAAAAAATATCTATGATTGGGTTGTTGTTGTTGATCCAGTGTTCAAGATTTGGATTCCGTAAACTTGAATGAATCGGATTCTGAAGATATTGAGAAAGGAAGGAAACAAAAAGGTTGTCTGGTTTAGCAAGGCCAAAGAACAAACTGTAAGTGGGGTTGGCCCTGATCTAAGATATTGATGTGGCTGATTCAACGCTATTAGAGAACCGTTAGAGAACTGTAAAAGAAGAAAACCGACGGAGCCCCCCTTTGGCCTCCAAAGGGCCTTTCGGCCACGGTAGCGTTTATGGCCTCATAAAGCCACGCACACCCAATTGCTCTAAGCTCCAAGGCCGACAGCTCCAAGGCCGACAGCTCCATGGCCAACAGCTCCAAGGCCGTCAGCTCCATGGCCGACGCCTCCAAGGCCGACACCCGGTACCTCCCAGCGGCCCGGCACTTTCCTAGCCGGCCCCGGCGTGTCCAAGCTAGGCGGCCCCGGCACTTTCCTAGCCGGCCCCCGGCGTGTCCAAGCTAGCCAGCCCCGGCACCTCCCAGCCGACCCCGGCACTTTCCTAACCGGCCCCCCCGGCGTGTCCAAGCTAGGCAGCCCCGGCACCTTCCAACCGGCCCCGGCACTTTCCTAGCAGGCCCCCCCGGCGTGTCCAAGCTAGGCGGCCCTGGCACTTTCCTAGCCGGCCCCCGGCATGTCCAAGCTAGGCGGCCCTAGCACTTCCCTAGCCGGCCCCTCCGGCGTGTCCAAGCTAGGCGGCCCTCGGCGTGTCCAAGTTGGCCAGCCCCAGCACTTTCCTAGCCGGCCCCAGCACTTCCCAGTCGGCCCCCGCATCTCCGTGCCCGTCGAGTTGGCCCCGGCCATCCTTGGCCGGCCCTTCTCAGCCCCGGCATCTCCGAGCCCGCCGAGTCGACCCTGGCCATCCCTGGCCGGCCCTCTCGCCCCGGCATCTCCGAGCCCGCCGAGTCGACCCCGGCCATCCCTGGCCGGCCCTCTCGGCCCCGGCATCTCCGAGCCGGCCGGGCCAGCCCCAGCGATCCTGGCCGGCTCCGCCCTGGCACTTCCTGGCCAGGTCCACCTACCCACTAGCCACGTCGTTGATGGGACTTGACCTGCAGTCCTAACATATCAAAGAAGGAAGTAAGCTCTGCCATTGCTGCCATCACCTTAAGGGTGTGTTTGATATGGTGGATAAGGGGAGATATCCCCTGGATATCTTCCTTTATCCCCAAATGCTATAGCTATAGGGGATAGTGCTGAAAAAGTTTAACCAGAGGGATAACCCATGTTTAACCATGGGTTATCCTCTGGACTTATTCCCTAGGGAACCCAGGAATAACTAAAGTTATCCCTTGATTGTAGAGTGGTAATTTTAAAAAGGCGCTTATCCCCTCAGCTATCCCCTGGATAAATGCTATCCTGTACATTTATCCAGGGATAGCCAAAAAGCTATCAAACACTACCTAAATGCTCTGACAAGTGGTAGAACCCCATGCCTCACAGACATCAGTTCTGACACTTCACCCATCAAGGTCATCATTACAAGGCCTCAACTAGTCAAGCCAGGCAAACTCTAAGCACCTATAAAGAGGGTAAGAGGGACCTCGACCAGGTAACACACTCATTACACCCCTAAATGCTCACAGCGAGGCTCTTCTCGGAGCCATCTCTCTCTCTTTCTCTTTCGAGCTTCCTCAAGCTCACGGCTGTTGCCCAGACCATTGACTTGAGCATCGGAGGGTCCCCGCCGGAATCTCCGGCCCCCGGGACTTGCTTGCAGGCGCGAGGAGCTCGCTGGAGGAGGCGACCGGACGCTCGAGGCCGGTGATTTGGCGTCAATAGATTGGCGCGCCAGGTAGGGGGGACGTGCTGAAGGAAAGAAAGCTGTCTCCTTGAGCTATAAGTCTTCGTCCCCTCTAAGATAGCTATGGTGGTGATGCGCATGCCAGAGGTTCTTACCAATCGTGCTGGGGGGCATCCACATCGCACTGAGCGACAAAAGACCAGTCTCTCTCTCCCTGCCCCTCCTTCACCACCAACTTCAGCTGCTCTGATTAACCAGCTGGCCATCCTCAATCGGCAAGATCAAGCTTTGAAAGTAGTAGTTCATGAACTGCAGAAGCAACGCTCGGGGGCCATTCAGCAGCACCCCAAGCCTCTCACGTCGCCATGATAGCTGCACCAGTTGGCTAGTGATCCGCTCGCGGAAAATCTCCTCACAGAGAAGCTTATCACCATCAAGCTTCACCTGAGCACCACCGATCTCCTGCCTTCTGTTAGTCTTTTGGGTCATCTGGGGAGGACCTTAATCATAAGATGAGGAAGCATCTGGACGAATAACACCGGCGGCTGGAAGAGCTCACTCAAAGGCTTAACAATCGGCTAGAGCAAGCCGAGAGGTGTCGTTGCAATTAATACAAGGAAGAAGATGAGGACAAAAGGCTTTGACTGCTGCTCTTAAGCTTTAGCACCGAAGGCAATCAATCTCTTTAAAGAAAAACCTAGGCAAAGAGCCCTCCCGGCAACTCCTCCGACCTTTTTACTCTCAGCAACGCCCTCGATGGACTCTCCCAGCCATTCATCTTCAATGACCGCCAACTGTCGAGGCTTTCCTCAACGGACTCCAGCTTTGTCCCGGTTTCCAGCTTCTTCCCGGCCACAGGCATCTCGTCCTGGCCTCCAATGCGAGAGAAGGCCCAAGTAAGGGCAATGACACTTCCAATCCGACTAACATGACTCCCTGGGGGGCAGGTCACCAGCGGACGGAAGTGCTCAAATCCACAAAAGGAAAAACATGGGTGCTACAAGAGCTAAGTATATTGCACTTAAGACAGTTTTCTTTCATTAAGACTTAAAATTGTCATGCAGGGAAGATCTACCTTGCATCAACACCCAAGGCCAACCTCGCTTTTGCGTCCAAAAAGCCCTGCACCAGCCAGGCATGAAGCCCGACCCCGGTCGGCACAAAAAGCCCTGGGCTAGCCAGGCAGGAAGCCCGACCCTGGTCGACACAAAAAGCCTTGGGCCAGCCAGGCATGAAGTCCGACCCCGGTCGGCACAAAAAGCCCTGGGCCAGCCAGGCATAAAGCCCGACCTCGGTCGGCACAAAAAGCCCTGAGCCATCCAGGCATGAAGCCCGACACCCGTCGGCACCTAAAGCCCTGCACCAGCCAGGCATGAAGCTCGACACCCGTCGGCGGATAAAGTCCTGCATCAGCCAGGCATGAAGCCCGACACCCATCGGCACCTAAAGCCCTGCACCAGCCAGGCATGAAGCACGACCCCGGTCGGCACAAAAAGCCCTGGGCCAGCCAGGCATAAAGCCCAACCCTGATCGGCACAAAAAACCCTGGGCCAGCCAGGCATAAAGCCCGACCCCGTCGCCACAAAAAGCCCTGGGCCAGCCAGGCATGAAGCCCGACACCCGTCGGTACCTAAAGCCCTGCACCAGCCAGGCATGAAGCCCGACACCCGTCGGCGGATAAAGCCCTGCACCAGCCAGGCATGAAGCCCGACACCCGTCGGCACCTAAAGCCCTGCACCGGCTAGGCATGAAGCCCGACACCCGTCGGCGGATAAAGCCCTAGGCCAGCCAGGCATGAAGCCCGACCCCGGTCGACACAAAAAGCCCTAGGCCAGCCAGGCATAAAGCCCGACCCCGGTCGGCACAAAAAGTCCTGGGCCAGCCAGGCATAAAGCCCGACCCCGGTCGGCACAAAAAGCCCGGGTCCAGTAGGGAAGACCTTGGTCGACCCCAAGCGCCGGCACCTTAAGCCCAGGTCCAGCAGGGAAGACCTCGGTCGACCCCAAGCGCCGGCACTCTAAGCTGGACCCCAGCTCAGCACAAAAAGCTCGAGGCCAGCTCATTACAAAAGGCACCTGACGACTCTCAACTCTCAAGTCACCCTCCGGGGTTCAAAAGGCTCTCAATGTCCTCAACTTTGCCTCAGCAGCTTCATCACAGCCTCAACGGCTTCATTTCAGCCTCAGTGGCTTTAGCCCTGCGTGAGCGGCCAACGGTCAATCGGCTCACAGTTGACGGGCACCCACCTCTAAACTTCACGCCAAAAGTAAAGAGCCCCTCCAAGCTCACCAACAAAAGCCACTAACGTGGAGCCTCCCAAAACGAAGCAAAAGGAGACAAATCCCTCCAACAAAGAGCTAAGTACACTACAAGAAAAAGTTTCTTTTCATTAGTATCTAAATGCATTATGGGAAAACCAACCATTCAAAAGGCTCTTGACGGTCCTGTGATCAAAAGGTTACCCCCGGGCTGGCCGCGAAACCCTCGCGGTGGTTCAAGACCTATGATTCCAGCGACCCCGAGTCACCCCTCGGGCCAGCCACAAAACCTCCGAGGTGGTTTCGGAGTAGCTCGACGGTATGGCGGCTAACGGATACCACTCGGCCTGGCTAGCCTATGCCCCGAGTCGGTTCAAATCCCTCCCTAACAGCCCGTACCCACTTGAGTCACCTTTCGGACCAGCACACAAACACATACAAGCAATTTTATTTCAGCCCCTGTGGTTTTATTTCTGCTTCGACCATCTTGTTTTAGCCTCAACGGCCTTATTACAGTCCCAGCAGCTTATCTCTACCTCCATGGCAACGGCCCCCTCTATCTCAGGAGCATCATTGGCTCTTTGCCTCAACAGCATGTGGACGGGGACCCACATCCAAACTTCATGTCAAAAGTTAAAGGCCTAAAGTCAGGCGAGGATCAGCCACTTGGAAGGTAACGTCCCTTTCGCCTTGCTGGGGTGGACCCGCTTCGTTTCAGGGGCGATGGGGCATCTGATGTGGCTGATCCAACGTCGTTAGAGAACCGTGAAGGAAGGAAACCGACGGAGCCCCTGTTTGGCCTCCAAAGGGCCCTTCGGCCACGGTAGCGTTTATGGCCTCATAAAGCCACGCACCCAATTGCTCTAAGCTCCAAGGCCGACAGCTCCAAGGCCGACAGCTCCATGGCCGACAGCTCCAAGGCCGACAACTCCATGGCCGACACCTCCATGGTCGACGGCTCCAAGGCCGACACCCGGCACCTCCCAGCGGCCCGACACTTTCCTAGCCGGCCCCCGGCGTGTCCAAGCTAGGCGGCCCGTCACTTCCCTAGCCGGCCCCCGGCGTGTCCAAGCTAGGTGGCCCCGGCACCCCTAGCCGGCCCCGGCACTTTCCTAACCGGCCCCCCCGGCGTGTCCAAGCTAGGCGGCCCCGGCACCTCCCAGCCGGCCCCAGCACTTTCCTAGCCGGCCCCCGGCGTGTCCAAGCTAGGCGGCCCGGCACTTTCCTAGCCGGCCCCCGGCGTGTCCAAGCTAGGCGGCCCTGGCACTTTCCTAGCCGGCCCCCCTGGCGTGTCCAAGCTAGGCGGCCCGGCACTTTCCTAGCTAGCCCCGGCGTGTCCAACCTTGGCGGCCCCGGCACTTTCCTAGCTGCCCCCCCGGCGTGTCCAAGCTAGGCGGCCCTCAGCGTGTCCAAGCTTGCCGGCCCCGGCACTTTCCTAGCCGGCCCCGACGTGTCCAAGCTAGCCGGCCCCGGCACTTCCCAGCCGGTCCCGGCATCTCCGTGCCCACCGAGTCGGCCCCGGCCATCCTTGGTCGGTCCTTCTCGGCCCCGGCATATCCGAGCCCGCCGAGTCGACCCCGGCCATCCCTGGCCAGCCCTCTCGGCCCCGGCATCTCCGAGCCCGCCGAGTCGACCCCAGCCATCCCTGTCTGGCCCTCTCGGCCTCGACATCTCCGAGCCGACCGGGCCGGCCCCGGCCATCCTGGCCGGCCCCCCCTGGCACTTCCTGGCCAGGTCCACCTACCCACTGGTCACGTCGTTGATGGGACTTGACCTGCAGTCCTGACATATCAAAGAAGGAAGCAAGCTCTGCCATTGCTGCCATCACCTTAAATGCTCTGACAAGTGGTAGAACCCCATGCCTCACAGACATCAGCTCTGACACTTCACCATCAAGGTCATCATTACAAGGCCTCAACTAGTCAAGCCAGACAAACTCTAAGCACCTATAAAGAGGGTAAGAGGGACCTTGACCAGGTAACACACTCATTACACCCCTAAACGCTCATAGCGAGGGCTTTTCTCGGAGCTATCTCTCTTTCTTTCTCTTTCGAGCTTCCTCAAGCTCACGGTGTTGCCCAGACCACTGACTTGAGCGTCGGAGGGTCTCCGCCGGAATCTTCGGCCCCCGGGACTTGCTTGCAGGTGCGAGGAGCTCGCTGGAGGAGGCGATCGGATGCTCGAAGCCGGTGATTTGGCGTCAACAGATATAATCATCTCTCAGTCACTTACTGCAGTCAACACTTGAATACAATTTTTTTTAAAAAAGGGAAAAATCTGGTTCACTAACCTAATTCCTCGAATTCACCACTAGTAAAAAGTTTGTAGCCTCACTATCATCGTGGATATATAAAACAGCATATTTTTTATGTAGATCAAAAACATCAATCTAAAATTCAATAAGTATCAATGTAAAATAAGTAATAATAAAAAATATAAAATATAAAAAAAAATAAGTCAAGAGCCTGTTCTTTCAATCTTCGTATGCTCAATCAAATTAGCGCGTGCTCTCTCTTTGGTAGATGATGCCTTAAGATCATGATTATAAGTGTTTATATATATATAAAAAAAGGTCAATTGTATGCATAAAAATTTGAATTCATATTTCACAAGGATTAGAAATTGATCTCTATCCATTCATCATAAAATTTATTAGAAATTATATCTCTAATCTTGAGAAGCTCATAGTTACTTGCCACGAGATATTCCAATAAATACCATGTAACCATCATGGTGGAAGGGAGCCATGTTGATGTTGTCTTTTTATTTTTTTCACTTTTTCCCTCTTTGCTCCAAAGGTAGAGATATGGCTTTGAATTGTCTAAGTTAATGCAACTTGCCTTTTATAGTGCCCTGAATTGGTTGACATATAAATTTTTTATATGCCACACCTTGCGGAACCTACTGCTTTTCCCCCATTTTTTAAGGGAAATAGAATCATTTAATACATTCAGTCGCCAGCTGTACAATATTAACCACCAAGGATGATTCTATGTTCATATCAATATAAAATTAGACCTCACTTGCCCGTCTGAATAGAAAAAGATGCAGCAACATGCTGAGGCTGTCCGAAAGGATGGCTATGCCTCTGAGATAACTAAATTAGAGTGAAGAATGCTGACAAGTTTTCTAAGAGTACGAGATTTATGGAAGTCATTGTTAGTAGTTGCAGCTGAATCCTTTGTTCCATAACTTAATCAACCTCTTGCCAGGTGTGCAGAAGATGAGGTTGTGCATGATATTTTATAATTTTTGGCGTAACAAATTACAAGTGGATGGATCCTCAGAATGGCAAATCAGACTGCTTAATAATGTGAAATGCGTCATGATTCACTAAAACAACAATTAAATATTACATTACATATAATCATGTGCTTGCGTATGACTTCATTTTGGAAGTTGAGCTAATTAAACTATTATATCTAGCCTTATCTCCCAAGGCTTCTCAAACTGGGGTAAAGTGCACCTTAGTTTGTAAAGGCAACATCATGTAGTATCTCTTAACCTGGCTGTAAAGCCATCTCCAAGTCCCGCTTGCTAATTTTAAGAAATTGCACAGATTTGCAATGAGCTAACTTGCAAATATGCTCCAGAAGGTATTACACAAATGTGAAGTGTTTGCTTCAAAGCATGCATAATATGTCTGTTTTTTGAGAAAATTTTGTAGACAAATAATTTTTATGGTTGAGAACTTAATGATAACAATTCTGAGATTTTGATGGCCTAATGTTGTCCCCTAAAAGCACCCTCATTTAAATGAGATAAGGTTTTGTCATGCCCCAGACCCAAAATTTGAGATAGGGTGACAATCCGCCGCATGCCAGGCATGCAAGGCGTCCCGAAACAAAACACTTAATTCCAATAAGACAATATCAATATATAATTCAAGTCCATAACATTAATACAAACCATAACTATAAGGTTTGGGCTACAAGCTCAACATACAAACATCACTAGGGTTACATCAACATAATGGAACTAATTTATTTAACTAGAAGCTCCATCAACCCCATAAGTCCTTCTTTACTCCTGAGGCTCTGAAAAACATTGTGAGATTTATATGAGCTCACACTCAATTAGTAAGCCTATTATAATGTAAAATAGTAATATATCATCATAGCATTTCAAGATATTTTAAAATCACATTTTCATGAAAAAGCTTCCAATTTCAAATGCATTTATCATGTTATCAGAACATGCATATCATCAGCTCAAAATAATTTGAAAGTTTAATTATACAATAAATACTAGAATATGCAATGCAAACAAACCCACTGTTTATATCATCATTGTTTTCTTATGTGTCCCTGGCCCTACAATACCCAACTGGTGTATCACTCTTAAATGTCCCATAAGAGGAAGGGTCCTAGTACCAGCGTTATACCATATCATAATTAAACAGAACACATCCTATATATGTGTGTCCTCCATATATCTTCCCCTGTGAAGGTGGGTCACATATCATAATCAATCAGAACACATCCTACAGATATGTGTCCTCCACATATCTTCCTCTGTAGAGGTGGGTCACGTATCACTTGGCATTTCACATCATTTCACATCACATGAGAACCGCGGCGACACATATAAGTATAATTCAATATCATTATCATATTTGCATGTCACACATCATGCATCATCATGAACATAAGCTTTTCACATCACATATACAGTGGTTTGTACATTCATAGCATAAAAATACATCAATAGTACCAATATATTTTGTAAAGCCAAAATAACCACATCCTTCAATTTTTGCATATTTATAATCCACCACTTTGCAAAATATTAGCAATCACATATAATTATCTCAATAGTACCAACATTTTTGTAAGGTCAAAATAATCATATTCGTCATATTTGCATATACATGTAAAGCCATTTCTTGCAAAATATTATCAGCTATAATAATCATAGCAAATACTTATTTGTAAACTCATGGTACTATTTACTAATTCAAAATAGTCAAAATAAATGAAACTTCATTTTTTTTTCATTTCATAAATATGCATACAGTTACAAATCTAAAGATTTATAAATTAAATAATTTATGAAATCATGATAATTGGCTTACTTACCTTGGTACGCTAATTCCAAATAATAAACCAGCTATTTGGACATCTGGGTACCTATAGGTTTTGGTATACGTTCGATGAGCATCATGGCATCATGCAATTCCCCAGCACGTCCAAGAAGATCAACCATGATAACATAATGCTCTGAATCAGGAAACATCCCATAAACATCGTACATGCTATCAAAAATCCTTCTCCCCTCCTCAACCAATCCAGCATGGCTGTAAGCAAACAAGATAGATACAAATACAACACTGTTCGGTCTGAATGATGATTCAATCATATGTTCAAATGTAGCAATGGCTCTGCTGCCAAGGTTATAGATTTTATAACTTGCAGCACTCAAAAATACTTTGTTCTCAAAATCATTGGTGACCAGATAACCATGGAGGCAGACAGTTTGATACTGAAATCCCAACTGATAACACGTTCCGAGAACCTTTATCATTGTAACTGCATCAAGAACAGATCCATCCAAAAGCATATCTTTGAACGCTCTCAAGGACTCATTGGCCAAACCAATATGAGCATAACCACCTATGATGGCAGCCCAGGAGACCACATCCTTCTTTGCCATTTGATTGAAGATATCCATCGCCTTATTGTAACCTGAACACTTCATGTACATGTCAACCAGTGCAGTGAAAACAACCAACTCTGATTCCAATCCCACATCATTCATCTTTTTGTAAACATTCAAAGCTTCAATAGGTCTCTCATTTTGGGCATAATAAGCTACCATACAACTCCAAGTTACCACATCTCTTCGAGGCAACACCTCAAACAACCTCGAAGTCCGAAGTACAACATCCGCCTCATTTCCTCTCTTGTTTGATTCCTCCCTCCTCTCTCTCTCTCACTCCCTCCCTTCCTCTCTCTCTGAAATGGGAAGGAAGTTCACCTGTTGTACGGCAAAGATGAGGGGAAGGAAGTGCCCGTGTCTTCTTTTAAAGCCGACGTAGACACTTCGCGACACCTCAGATCCAGGGATTTGAAAATTCAATCGTTACATGGTAGTTGGAAACCCAGCCAACACACGCAAATGCTGGAGTCCCAAGCACATGACCTCACAATTAAGTCTCGCAATCTAAGTAATTAAGTCCTAGAGTTACATTCTCTCTAATTAATTATCGAAGGTTACAAGTTTGTTAGTTAATAGTGAGATATAGTACATAGAACTGCAGATCTCTTTCAATAGAAACCATAGAACTGCAGCCTCAAATCAAATCTGGCAGGCCTGATTTTTTGAGATATATAATGGTGTAAATTGAATGAATATTTTGAAGGGTCATAAAATCCATGCTAAAAACTTCTCAAATTTTGTTGGCCTTTGCCTACTTAAAGTGAATGAGATAAGACTTGTTTATTAATAATTGTTAAAATGAACAAGATAAGGCTAGTTTGTTAATAATGGGAAGGCATAAACACTTGGACAGGTGCTTGCAGATCTGCTCCAGATGATAAGGTTTAGCTTGAAAAGAAGTATGAAGGTTAACTACTTAAGATGGTTAACTAAAATTAAAATTGTGGATTTAAATTGACATAGCTGACCAATAGCCTAAGTTAAATGAGGAGGGTAAAACTTCATCAAGGCCGATTCCAAGCCGAGTAAAAGAGAAAGGTTGCCTTATATAGCTGACAGCCAACATAAAATTTCATTAGAACCCTTAAAATATGTTGAGTTGAGTTGAGCTAAGCTGAGCTGACCAACCGCCTAAGTTATATATTTCTTTGAGAAAAAAAGTTGATTACAAGTATGATGGCTTACATGGTAGTAAAAATCAAGGGCATATTTATCAAAATCAGCATTCATTATGATTTTTTTATAAGGGATAGAAATATATTAGATTGACAAGATAATATGTTAGCTATTTTATTAATTTTAATTAATTATATGTAATAAAATATTAAACTATAATATTTTTAAAAATTAAACTATAACAATTAAAGTTGAAGAGATCAAAATATAATTTTGCCCACTCTTTTTCCTTCTCTTTTTACTACTGCTTTTGTGGCTAAGTTGTTGGCATGTTGTAAATTCACCTATAAACATTTTTCTCATAAAGTTTATCTATAAACAGGAGACAATTATAAGTCATATGTTTTAACCAAAAAAAAGAAAGACAAATCATATGTTTAAGTTGGCAAATAGTCATACCTTGCACTTCTGATTCTTGTTTTTTAAGGTCTGAATGAGCTCGCACCATGGATTTACGCCACACATTCACAAAGTATCAGAATTAAACAAAAAAAAAAAAAAAAAACGCATTTGATCTCGAAAAGGACCTCATTGATCAGCATGGATTTTTCCATTCATTTCATCATTAATCTGACAACCACTCCCCTGTAAGTTTGTGGTATTCTTTATCCTGTCTCTTTCGCGAGCAGCCCACGTGCTTTGCACTCAATGAATTATGTCAAGTAACAGGTCAAAAAATAATTTCATAGATCGACCACGTCCAGTGTAATTGTCTTCAACAGTTCATCCCAACGACTAGAACTTTAAAATTAATTAAAAACTGCTCCTAATATTGTTTTCCTTCCTCAAACTTTAATAGCTGGCTTTGCGTGCCGCAGGCTCCTTGGTTTTTGACTTTGACCTCGTCTTATGGCAGTGATTCCATATATCATGTTAAGAAATAATTAGTGCCACTAACTATGCACCATCAAAACATTATCAAATAACATGATTAGAAATCACACGTCTTGAGTATATTGAATCTTGGGTAGGCGAGGTTGCTGACCAGAGGACATATTAAGAATTTAGCCCATCCACCGATCGTGGTATGTACTTTTGTAATGATTAGGCCCGTCAAGACTGCGAACTCATTTTATAGTACGAAAATAAGATGAATAAAGTTTATCATAATTCAAAAAAAAATTTAATTGATACTTATTCATCTTATTTAACGGGTTATAAATTATTTTAAAATTTAATTAATATTTATTTATTTTAATTATAAATCATTCAATTCTTTCTTAATTATTCAAGATTAATTCTTTAATTATTCGATATGGGACTAATTAGGAGGGACATCACAATCTATCCTCTTAAAGAGACGATATTCTCGTCGCTAGAGGCACATGATCGTATGTGGCAATTAACTCTTGCACAAGTAGAACTCTAGAGATGTCCCTTTCACAAGCTCAAAAAGTGGCTTTCATCCCTGTGTAATACTTAGCTCCCACACAGACAGAACTCTAGAGGTCAGCTCAAGCGGTAGCTCACTTAGCTCTTGCACATACATAACTCTAGAGGTGCCCTTTCCATAGGCTCAAAAGGTAGTTTCATCCCTGTGTGGCACTTAGCTTCTTTCACAAGTTCAAAAGATGGCTTTCATTCATGTGTAGCACTTTGTTTCTACATTTTTGGTTGATCCATGGCTCTGATACAATAATATAACTGTTGGGGGGTAAAATCGTCATTGCATTGATATCCGTGCGAGGCGGCTAAGGCTGACCTCCTCCCGCCGTCTCCTTCCGGGCTTCCGTAGCTCGACCTCCTCCGGGCTTCCCTAGCTCGGCCTCCTCCGGGCTTCCGTAGCTCGGCCTCTTCTGGGCTTCCCTAGCTCGGCCTCTACCGGGCTTCCCTAGCTCGACCTCCTCCGGGCTTCCCTAGCTCGACCTCCTCCGGGCTTCCCTAGCTCGGCCTCTACCGGGCTTCCTTAGCTCGGCCTCTTCCGGGCTTCCGTAGCTCGGCCTCTTCCGGGTTTCCATAGCCCGCTACTACCTATCGATCCACGCCCTGACGTCTACCTCCGCGGAACCTGACGCGGGAGAGCTCAAGTTTACCCGAGCAGCATCTTAGGCAGGGAATCATGTTGAGGCGTGGCCTAAGACCTATTGTAACCGCCCCAGACCTACTCACCCAGATCCCAAGACATCAAGGAGCTCTCTCAGCCGTCGATCCCTTAACAAACAAGGCGTGGATTCTAACGGCCCCACAACGGCCTGATTCTGTCTACCCCCGTATCGTAACAACCTCAGAGCCTTCCAGAAGACGCTCAAGTCCCCAGGTGACAGTCTATAAATATCAGATTGGCAGATTCCCTCAGGTACGTGACTCTTGACGCACAAAACTCTGGAGTCATTCCTCTCTTCCGGCAGCTCGTCGGCGCTCTGTCCCTCCTAGAGCTCCCGATTGGCCGCCCCCTGGAGAGGTCTCCCGGAGAGATCCACCTCCCCATTGTCTGGTTGATCGTCGATTCCTTCCTCACTGACTTGAGCGTCGGAGGGCCTTCCGCGGAGGACCACCCCCGGCATCCCTCCGCGTGTGGGCTTCCTGTTTTGCAGGTCCGCCGCACCCCACTCCCTGAGGACCGACCGCGCCCGAGTCGGAGGACGGATCCCGGCGGCAACAGATTGGCGCTAGAGGAAGGGCCTCAAGTCCCATCAAAACTTGAAAAAAGGAGACAAGGATCTTAATCCGGAGAAGAACCTCTCTGATGGCCAACCGAAAGAGAGGAGCAACCTCCGATGCCCAAGATCAGGTCGCCTCCCAGAGGCCTGATCCGACTGGCGCCACAGCGCCACAACCCCCGCCTGTCGAGACTCCGTCGCCGCCTGCCATACCGGTGACCCAGGACCAGTTTGCTACGCTGGTCCAGCAAGTCCAGGCTCTTACCCACCTGGTCCAGGAGCGTCTTGCACCTCCTCCTGCTTCACATCCCCAGAAAGAAACGGCGACTTCTTCTTCGCCGGCAACCTCCTCCTCTGATCCGCATGAATCAGCGGATCCCCCACATCGCCCCAGGGGGGACAAACCGGTCCCTCGAACCGGTTACGATAGAGATCTTCCCAGATCTCGGCGAGCCCGCTCCCTCTCTCCGGCGACGTCTCACCATGATTTGACGCCATCCTTACGGTTCTCGCGCCCAGCCCCTCCTCTAGCCGGTGAGGAGGAGATCCGCCGTCAGATCCAAGAAATGCGTCAGGAGCTGGACGCCGCCAAGCAGATCCATCTGCCTCAGCCCAAAGCAGAGCAGGGCATCCCTTTCTCTAAGGGGATCATGGAGGAAGTGATTCCCTCCCATGTTAAGCTGCCAACCGTCGAGCCCTATCACGGCTCCACTGATCCAGACGACCATCTCAGTAGCTTCCGGTCAATAATGATGTTCCACGGAGCATCTGATGCGATCCTCTGCCGAGCCTTCCCATCCACCCTCAGAGGATCCGCCCGAACCTGGTTCAACGCCTTGAAACCAGGTTCCATTGATTCATTCGACGAGCTGAGCCACCTTTTTATTGGCCAGTTCGTCAGCAGCCGCCGCCACCGACGGAGATCCGACTCCCTCTCCGAAGTCAAGCAAAGAGAGGGGGAGTCCTTGAGAAATTATCTTGGCCGTTTCAACAAGGCCATGTTGGAGGTGGACCACCTTAATCATGAGGTGGCTATGTCCGCCCTAGCGGGGGGAGTTTCAAAGGAGAGCGACTTCTATTTGGCAATGGAGGTCAGCTACCCCCCATGTCTGTCTGATATGATGGCCCTTGCGGACAAATACGCTCGGGTCGAGGAGTCGCGGAGAGTGGCCCGCGCTGAGCAGGCGAGGAAGAAACAAGAGCCCAAAGCTCCCGACAGACACCGCCCTGCCCGTCGGCCAAGTCCACCTCGCCGCCAAAGAGTCCCTCCGCTGCCGCCAAGGAATCGCTCCCGGAGTCCCCCAGGCGATTCGATCGCTACACTCCGCTGACTGTGCCCCGAGCGCAATCCTCATGGAGATTGAGCGCCAGCTTCCCCGACCAGTACCTCTCCGAGGGAACCCGACCCGAAGAGATCCCGCCAAGTACTGCCGCTACCATAGGGAGCATGGCCATGACACTGAAGAATGCTGGCAGCTGAAGAATGAAATCGAGAGACTGATTCGGCGGGGACGGTTGGACCAGTTCAGAAGAGCACCTGAGCCGCCGCAAGGAGGTGATCGCCAGCCCGAGCTCCCACAACTCCCTCCTCCACCAAATCCGCCCGTGGTTGGCCGTATCAACATGATTGAAGAGGCCGGCGGATCGAGCTCCAGGGGCGACGGTGATGCACCGGTGCCAAAGAAGGCACGCACGGGCGAACTTTCCTTTTCTGATGATGATCTTCTTGGGATACAGCTTCCCCATGATGACGCACTTGTTGTATCCCTTAACTTGAACAATTATGATGTAAGCCGAATCCTGGTCGATAGTGGAAGCTCGGTAAACGTTTTGTACCTCGGTGTGTTTGCCAGGATGAAATTGCTCATGGAAAACCTTCGAGCCGTGGATTCCACCCTGATGGGATTCACCGGCGACGTCATCATCCCAGAAGGAATCGTCACCCTGACGGTCCGCGCAGGAACCTGGCCCCTCGTAACCGTTGTACAGACCGACTTCCTAGTGACCGACCTCAGGTCCCCATACAACGCCATATTCGGCAGGCCCGGCTTGATCTTAAGGCGGTTGTCTCTATCCCACATCTGTCTATGAAGTTCCCCACCGAGCAAGGAGTTGGAGTGGTTCGGGGAAGTCAGCCATGGCTCGGCAATGTTTTGTCACGAGCCTTCAGTCCGGAATTCCCGAGGTTGACGGGCTAGACGCCCGCGAAGATTTCGCCGAACAACGGGGGGAACCGGTGGAAGAACTGGAAGAAGTACCGCTAGACGAAGCTCGGCCCGACCGAACCACAAGGATCGGGTCGCTACTCGAAGGAGAGCCTCGTCGCGAGCTGATCAGATTCCTCCAAAGCAATGCGGACATCTTCGCCTGGACCGCCTCCGACATGCCAGGGATTACCCCGAGTCCTCGTCCATCGTCTCAATGTGGACGAGATGCACAGGCCTGTTAAGCAGAAGAAGAGAAGCTTCGCCCCAGAACGGCAAAAAGCCATTGAAGAGGAGGTCGACAAACTCATCAAAGCCAATTTTGTCCGAGAGGTGAATTACCCAAGTTGGTTGTCAAACGTCGTCATGGTGAAGAAGTCGAATGGCAAATGGAGGATCTGCATCGACTTCACCGACCTCAACAAGGCATGCCCGAAGGACAGCTTCCCCCTCCCTCGGATCGACCAGCTCGTGGATGCCACCTCAGGCCACCAAATGCTGTCATTCATGGATGCCTATTCGGGCTACAATCAGATCCGGATGGCCCCCGAGGATGAAGAAAAGACCGCCTTCATAACCGACCGAGGTACCTACTGTTACCGAGTTATGCCTTTCGGTCTTAAAAATGCAGGAGCGACCTACCAGCGGCTGGTCAACAAGGTGTTCAAGGAGCAAATCGGCCGGAACATGGAGGTGTATGTGGATGATATGCTGGTCAAAAGCAAGGAAGCGCTGCGGCATGTTGAGGACCTCGCGGAGAGCTTTGCCACGCTGCGCAAATATGGAATGAAGCTCAACCCAACCAAGTGTGCCTTCGGCGTCAATTCCGGGAAGTTCCTCGGCTTCATGGTCTCCCAGCGGGGTATCGAGGCTAACCCTCAGAAGATTCAAGCTCTCCAACAAATGGCGCCCCCAGCGTCTATTAAGGAGGTCCAGCGCCTAACCGGGAGGATAGCGGCCCTTAACCGCTTCGTGGCTCGGTCAGCCGAGAGATGCCTCCCCTTCTTCAAAACTCTCCGATCGGCCAAAAATTTCCAGTGGACTCCTGAGTGCCAGAAATCATTTCAAGATCTCAAGAAGTACCTCGGCTCGCCTCCACTTCTTAGTAGTCCGATCCCAGGGGAGACTCTATTTCTGTACCTGGCCGTTTCGGAGGGCGCAGTTTGCTCGGTGCTGGTCAAAGAAGAAAGCAAAATCCAGAGGCCGATCTACTATGTGAGTAGGCTGCTCCGCGATGCGGAGACGAGGTACACCAGGATTGAGAAAATAGTGCTGGCTTTGATCACCTCAGTCCGGAAGCTACGGCCTTATTTTCAAGCACATTCAGTGACGGTCCTCACCGATCAACCCATCAAGGCGGTGGTCCACCGTCCAGAAACATCGGGGAGAATGACCAAATGGGCCGTCGAACTAAGCGAGCATGACATACATTTTCAACCTCGCCCGGCCATCAAAGCCCAAGTGCTGGCCGATTTCCTCCTCGAGTGTACCATCCCAGAAGACGGCTCTACCCCAAAAAATCCCGAAGGACCAAAGCCTGAAGCTCGGTGGCTCCTTCACGTCGATGGGTCGTCCAATGCCCATCACTCCGGTGCGGGTCTAGTCCTCACCAGCCCAGAGGGAATGATCTTCGAATATGGCGTCCGATTCTCCTTCCCGGCTTCCAACAACGAAGCCGAGTACGAGGCCCTGTTAGCTGGTCTCCGGATCGCCCGCAACCTGAAGGTGGAAAAGCTTAGCGCCTTCACCGACTCTCAGCTGGTGGCCGGCCATGTGCGGGGAGAGTTTGAAGCCCGAGAACCCAACATGATCCGATATCTCCAAGAGGTGCGCGGCCTACTTCCCACTTTTGCCGAGTTTGAAATTATTCAAATTCCTAGATCGGAAAACGCCCGTGCCGACCTACTCTCCCGATTGGCAACCGCGGAGACGATGGATGCTGAACAAAAATTCCATCTGGAGACTCTGGAAAGCCGAGTATCATGGAAGCCGATCGGGTGATGCAAATCGAGGCCGAACCATCCTGGTTCGACCCTATCCTCAACTATCTCAAAGAAGGGTCGCTCCCATCCGACCGAAGAGAGGCCAGGAAATTGAAGCTGCAGGCGACCCACTATGTATTGATTGACAACCAGCTTTACAAGCGGTCTTTTTCTATGCCGCTGCTCAGATGCCTCCGCCCACCCGAGGCGGACTATGCTCTACGAGAGGTACATGAAGGGATTTGCGGCAACCATCTGGGAAGCCGGTCCCTATGCCACAAGGTGCTGCGGCAAGGCTATTACTGGCCGACCATGCAGAAAGATGCGGACGATCTAGTCCGAGCCTGTGACGCCTGCCAGAGACATTCAAGCATCCAGAGGCTCCCTTCCGCCGAGCTAGTTTCTATATCCTCCGCCTGGCCCTTTGCCAAGTGGGGGATGGACATCCTCGGCCCATTCCCGCTGGCGACGGGACAGCGAAAATTCTTATTTGTCGCCATTGACTACTTCACCAAGTGGGTTGAAGCGGAAGCAGTTGCCCAAATCACCGAAGCACGGGCCAGAGACTTCGTGTGGAGGTCCATCGTCTGCCGGTTCGGCCTCCCCCACACCATAATCACCGATAACGGTAAGCAGTTCGACAACTTCCAAGTTCCGCCAATTCTGCGAGGAACACGGAATCCGTCACCACCTTACTTCGGTCGGGCACCCACAAGCCAACGGAGCGGCCGAAGTGACCAACAGGACTCTCCTCCAAGGAATCAAAGCTCGCCTCTCTAGAGCCCAAGGCAGGTGGGCGGATGAGCTGCACCATGTCTTATGGGCCTATCGCACCACCCCGAGAATTCCGACGGGCGAGACTCCATTTCGAATGGCTTTTGGTACGGAGGCCGTCATCCCTGTGGAAATAGGCCTCCCATCTTTGCGGGTGGAGAGTTATTCGAAGGAAGCCAGCAACGAGCAACTCCGCACCAACCTCGACTTGGTAGAGGAGTCAGAGAGAAGGCCCGAATCAGGACGGCTGCTTATCAACAGAGGGTGGCTCGGTACCATGCCTCCAAGGTCAAGGGGAAAACCTTCCTACCCGGCGACCTCGTCCTCCGAAAAGCTTCTGTATCCAAACCGCTGGAGCAAGGAAAGCTGGCGCCGAACTGGGAGGGTCCGTACCAAATCACGGAGATCATTGGGCCGGGAACCTACAAGCTGCAGGATCTCGATGGGAAATCCATCCCCCGAACGTGGAACTCGGACAACCTCCGCAAATACTATCAATAGGGTATGTCCTTTATACTTCGCCAGTTATCTATTTGCTGTGTGAATCGATTATGCACCATATTGCCATAAATCATAAAAGGAAATAGATACTGCTTACCAATCCTCGGTACAACCGAGTTATCTGTCTGGACAGAAAATCTCCGAACCTTGGCAGGGCCAAGTAAAACAAAGTCTCCGAACCTTGGCAGGGCCGAGCAACAAATCTCCGAACCTTGGCAGGGCCAAGTAAAACAAAGTCTCCGAACCTCGGCAGGGCCGAGCAACAAATCTCCGAACCTTGGCAGGGCCAAGTAAAACAAAGTCTCCGAACCTCGGCAGGGCCGAGCAACAAATCTCCGAACCTTGGCAGGGCCAAGTAAAACAAATCTCCGAACCTTGGCAGGGCCAAGTAAAACAAAGTCTCCGAACCTCGGCAGGGCCGAGCAACAAATCTCCGAACCTTGGCAGGGCCAAGTAAAACAAAGTCTCCGAACCTCGGCAGGGCCGAGCAACAAATCTCCGAACCTTGGCAGGGCCAAGTAAAACAAAATCTCCGAACCTTGGCAGGGCCAAGTAAAACAAAGTCTCCGAACCTCGGCAGGGCCGAGCAACAAATCTCCGAACCTTGGCAGGGCCAAGTAAAACAAAGTCTCCGAACCTCGGCAGGGCCGAGCAACAAATCTCCGAACCTTGCAGGGCCAAGTAAAACAAATCTCCGAACCTTGGCAGGGCCAAGTAAAACAAAGTCTCCGAACCTCGGCAGGGCCGAGCAACAAATCTCCGAACCTTGGCAGGGCCAAGTAAAACAAAGTCTCCGAACCTCGGCAGGGCCGAGCAACAAATCTCGAACCTGGCAGGGCCAAGTAAAACAAAGTCTCCGAACCTCGGCAGGGCCAAGTAAAACAAAGTCTCCGAACCTCGGCAGGGCCGAGCAACAAATCTCCGAACCTTCGCAGGGTCAAGTAAAACAAAATCTCCGAACCTTGGCGGGGCCAAGTAAAATATTTCCCCGAGCCATGACAAGGCTAGGTAAAAACCCTTCGGGCTAAGACCCCGGCGAAAAGTCTAACCTACAAGCCTCGACCAAAGCCGAACGGCCCCCAAATAGTCCCCGAAGGACTTCACCCGGTTGAAACGGGCGATAAACGAAAACCATCGGCATGCGAAAAATGCCACCATCGGCAGAATTCCCCAAGAGGCTATAAAGCCTCCCGTAACCGGCCAAGGGCCCCAGGCTGGGCCGGGAAATTCTCCTAGCAGTAGAAACCTTTGGGCGACCCCCTGTAACTCATCGTTCGAAATATCCTGATTAATACGCAGGGCGATGAGACCAAACGACACCCAAGTCCGTCGAGCGTATCAAGGTAATCATTCTCAAAGAAGAAAGAAATTCCTGAAAACGGGTCTATTTTCCATTTAAGCGAGAAGGAGCTACTGCGAGACACAAGAAACACGGAAAAACAAAAGCAAAAACGGGAGCGGGCAGAGGCCCTGGAAGTCAGTCGCCCCAGAGGCCAGCAACTCCTCCAGGAGTGCTGTCAGATCAGCCACCTGCTGACGAAGCAACCGAATCTCCTCCTCCTGCCGATCCATCACCCGACGTGAGGCCTCCGCCTCCCGGACGAAACATCCAAGAACTCCTCAGCGGTCCTAGCAAGCCGCTCATTGATTGCAAGGCCCGACGCGAGGGTCAGCCCATCGACAGTCACGGAGGTACCCCTCTCCTCCGAGTACGGCGGGCTGCTAACCGAGGAATGCGAGTCAGTTGACGATCGCGCTGGAGAGTCCATTTTTTTTAGAGCTCAAACCGAGGGATGGCCAAAACCAATTCCCCTCGGTCATATTTATACCCGCCAGGCAGGTATCCCGATCGGCCGCGCCGCGAACGCCGACCCACGAGAGTTTGCCACGTGTCGACATTCTAATGCGTGAGGAATCCAAAGAGTCGCGCCCTATCCCGAGTAAGATCGATAAGCGCGAACAGATTGTTCGGAAGTTCCCCAGGCGAACACTTTCCAATCTGTCGCCCCCTGCATTAAATACATTTGGCGCTTCCCCAGGCAGCTTAACACGCCCCTCTTCCTCGGAAAACATGGAAGTCCATCGCTCGGTCGATAAATTGCCCCCTCGGAAAGAGCAGCATCGCCAGTAAAGGCGTGACAACACGCCGCCCGTTCCGCTCGAGCGCCCCCTGTATTAAACGCCACGAGGACCTAACGCCGTAGCTTGCAACGGCGGCTGATTCGCTCCCCCCGAGCCACCAATTCTACGAACCTTGGCAGGGCCAAGTAAAGTGTTCCGAACCTCGGCAGGGCCGAGCTACCAATTCTCCGAACCTCGGCAGGGCCGAGCCACCAGTTCTCCGAACCTCGGCAGGGCCGAGGCACCAGTTCTCCGAACCTCGGCAGGGCCGAGCCACCAATTCTCCGAACCTCGGCAGGGCCGAGCCACCAATTCTCCGAACCTCGGCAGGGCCGAGCCACCATTTCTCCGAACCTCGGCAGGGCCGAGCTACCAATTCTCCGAACCTTGGCAGGGCCAAGTAAAGTGTTCTCCGAACCTCGGCAGGGTCGAGCTATCAATCCCCGAGCCTCGACATGGCCGAGTCATAAATCTCCAGACTTCGGCAAGGCCGAGGCGAACACCTTCGAAGTTTGACTAACTCGGGCGACAAGTTCCCCGAGTCATAATAAGGGAAGGTGCAGACTCCCCGAACTTCGGCCAAAGCCGACTCACGATACTCCGAGCTTTTATACTCACGATACTCCGAGCTCCGATAAAAGCGGAGCACAAAATACCAGACTCCTGACCTAAGCAAGGAGCGTGTTTCGCCGAACGATCTCTGCACCGCCGCATACAAACCTCGATTAGTTTGGGCGACATGAGACCCTCGTCTAAGGGCGAGTGGGACACTTTTATGCCCCACAAACGACAAATAACAGTGGGCTCGGCACAAGAAAAGACAAGATTGAGAACAGAATATAACTCTCTTTATTGCCATCATGATCAATTACAAATGCCTCACAGGCGTTACAAAAGCATTGAAATGCATAAAATAAAGGCAAATACAAAACTCGGGCAACCAGACAGTCGTAATCGCATCCCAGTTGGTTAGGGCCGATAATTGCCCGTCGACACGGACCAATAGTTGCGACTGGCCCCAAGTCAGGACGATATCTCGGTGGCCCAACCGGGATATCTGGACGACCATCCCAACCACCCAACCGAGGGTGTACTGCCGCTCCATGCCATGTCTCAAGGACAAGGAGTCGGCGAGTGAGGCGCTCTCACCCCCCCGAACGGCTGGTCCCGGGAATCCTAACATGGGGAGGCCCGTGTGCAATTCTCACCGTAGCTCCCCCGTAGCGAGCCGCAGAAACCACAACGGAAGCGCATATGTGCGCTCTCCGTATGATCTCTGCCCCTCCATGTGCGCTCTCCATATGATCTCCGAGACTCGTCCCTAAAGACGAGCCATCCTTCAGCTGCTCCCCGGTCGCCCCAGCTATCCGGCGGCAAGGAGCCCATGAAAGGAAAAGTCGATCCTCCCACTCGTAGCAACAGAGAAATGAGTGTGGTAAAAATTCCAACAAGAAAGAAACTTTGGGGATAACCAGATGAGACCCCCCTTTTCTTTTTATAGGAAGGAAAGACTCGGGATGAGCCATCAAAGCTGAGAGTCCCGAGATTCAAACACCTGTCCCACGCCTCCACATGGCCCCTCAGATAAACGCAGCACCCCACTGCGCGCCAAGCCCACCGCCTTACCAGGACGTGTACGGAGATCCCTTTCTGATCCCGAATCATGGCCAGTAAATATAGGAAATCGTCCGCTGACACTTCGAAAATCGGCGGGCTCAGAAAATCGTCCTTTGAAAAAATATGTCCAATAGTAGACGGTTGCGTGCGCATCACGACGAGGTAACCTGCATGGGAAAAGAGCACCTTCCGAAAGCTCCGATGCAGCTTTATGTCCCCCACTCTGCCGTATCACCACTTCTAGTAAAGTAAAAACCGAATGCCTGCGGGACAGCAGGGCACTGGCAGGACGGCAGGAGGCACGAAAACCTATTCTTGTCCGTCGGCCCCAGCCGACCCATTTTTGTCCGTCGGCCCCAGCGACCTATATTATTCCATCGGCCCCGGCCGATCCATCTTTCGGCCCACGCCGACCCATTTTTGCCCGTCGGCCCTAGCCGACCTATTCTTTCTGTCGGACCACGCCGACCCATTTTCCGTCGGCCCCAACCGACCTATTTTCATCCGTCGGCCCCAGCCGACCCATTTTATCCGTTGGCCCCGACCTATTTTCATCCATCGGCCCTAGCCGACCTATTCCTTCTGTCGGCCCACGCCGACCTATTTTCGTCCGTCGGCCCTAGCCGACCCATTTCGTATATCGGTCCTAGCCGACCTAATTTGCCTTGGCCGACCAACTTTGTTCGTCAGTCCAAACCGACCTATTTTTGTCTGTCGGTCCAGACCAGCCTATTTTACCGATCGACCCGAGCCAATACGTTTTCCTGGTCTCGAATTAAGGATGGCCCAAGGATATCAACGAGCCATGGGTCGTTCACGATCGAGGCAACACCAGACAGCGGCGAAGTCACGCAAGAAAGAGACTCAGATAAAAACAGGAAATCCCTTTGCTATGAAACATCAAACAAATGTCTAAAAGGGCGAGATACAAGAGCGGCTCCTAAGAACCAGGAGCCCACCGGCTTTGGGAATACCCTCAGTCACGTCTGCAGGAGCACGGCTAGATTCGCCCTTCTCTAATATTTTCGCCCCTTCCACGACAGTTTGCGACCGTCCCTCGGAGGCTACGGCTTCGCTGGGACCAGGGGCGCCGCCAGGTTCGGCGTCAGAAACATCGACATATTCATCTTCATCTTCTTCTCGGACTCGCCATCTTCGGAATCTTCGACGCTCAGAAAAGAAAGGTCCCATTCCGGTGCTACTGAGTATCCTCTGCTTGCACTCTTCCATCCCGTGACGGAATGCGTCTACGCTCATAGCGTCTTGCCTCCCCTGAAGAATGGCGAACTGCGTGTTGGCCTCGGCGGCCCGTTTCTCGGCCTCGACCGCCTGGGCCTTCAGATGGCGTTTTGCTCCTCAAGCTCGCTAGCCCGTGTCTCGAGTTCCGAGCTCCTGCTGCGAGTGGACGTAAGCACACTTTGGAGAGCCCGAATCTCCGACCCCATCCTCGCCATCTGGAAAAATCAAGATCAATCGGCGTCACAGGGAGCCAGTAGAAAAACAAAGAGGGTAAAATGGAGCATACCTCCCCCTCTCGCCTGGCCAACCTTTTGGCCAGCTCCTCGGCCTCACTCCGGGCCCTCGTCCTGTCAGCGCCGACCAGCTCGACCCTCTCTTGCAGGGTACTGATCTTCGATCGTCCGGCTTCAATCTCCCCACGAGCTTGCGACAACTCGTCACTCACTCGAGTCATCATCCCTTGATGCCACCTAGCATTCTCCTTCAAGTCGGCGATTTCGTCATCACGCCGTTTCAATTTCTCCTCCACTTCGCCCAGCATTCTTGCCAGGCGCCTTCTTTCAGCCTCTCTCCTCAACCGGCTCAAACTCTCGCCGTGTTCCCGCCGCATCGCCGCCACCTCCGCGGAGTGTTTTGATTCGATCCTGGCCAGCTCCCGGCATGCGTCGTCGTTCTTCGCCAGGAGTCCCTGTAACTCCTCCACCCTGCGTTTCTTCTTGGACACCTCGTCCACGGCAGCCTGATGTGCCGCCCTAGCCGCCCTCGAGTTCCTATCCATCGTGTCCATGAGCTCTTCGAACTGCTCAGACACCTTCAGTCGCGACTGGAGCTCGACATTCTCCCTCCGGGCCTGGACACTGGCCCCCGTCGCCAAACTCAAGCGCCAGCAAATCGCCCGGGAAAGCAAAACGCCCTACAAAGGCAAAAATTGAATAAGCGCCCACGACGGAGTCCATCGAGAAACATCTGTCACGCTGGAAAAATGACTCACCTTCGAAGCGTAGTCCCGGGTCATCTTCATCAAAGTCGTGTTATCTATGGCGGAAGGAGATGGATACCCTCAGCTACACCTTGCTGCCCGAACGCAGCATCTATCAACCCCCGGTCAGCAAACTCGTCCGCCGACGGGTCCGCACCCGGATGCAGGACCGACCTTATCATGGCGGAAAACGCCTCATCAATGCTAGTCTCCGAGCTGCTGGGTTGACCGGTCCCGCCCGAGGGACCGGCCTGGACGACCCCCAGCTGAGTAGCCTTCAGCCTCCCAGCCTCCTCCATCAGGGCCCTGGCTTGAGCCTCTTCAGATAGCTCGGCCAGCCCAAGCGCCAGCCTCCCCAAAATCTTCTTCGAGGGGGCCCCGATCGTGGGACCCCCACTTTGTTGTGCTCCCTCCACCGATGCGTCCTTTCCAGTCGCCACCACCTGCGTCCCCTCCGCGGGCTCCCCCGAGGTCTCGATCTGAACCGCCTCTTGACCCATCGAAGGCGGCCCGACCTCGCTGCTACCAGACTCCCCGGCGGATAGGCCAAGCAGGGGCTCCTCCCGAACTTCCTCCGCTGCGGCTGTCTCCTCCCCCTCTCCCGCTGGAGCCAGTGGCAAACCCACGGGGACAATGGACCCCTCTGCTACGACCGCCTCCACTGGACCCGTCGCAAGTTCCTCTTTCAAGGGGGACGCGGTCGGACGAGCCAGCGGAGCTTCATCCGAACTGTCTGAAATCTCCAACACGGGAGGTTCGGGCGCCCGACCGCCCTCCCCAGATCCTCCTTCGCCCCCGGCGCCTCTGTAGCGACTGCTCCAGCGCCCGGCGGGCTCCTTGCGGATTTATGAGCCCTTTTCTCGGGCCGGCCGCTGTCCGCGCCGCTACCTTCCCCTGGGCGCTTCCCCCTCTTCCTCTTGGAGAGGCTCGACAACGCCAACCTCGTGGCTGTCAAACCAGAATTTACATTCTCAGACTCAAGCACGGTAATCGAGAAAATATACAGCGCAAAAAGGGACTCACCTTGTGGATCCAGAGGGCTAAGCCCGGCTGCGAAAAGGGCCCCCTCCGATAATAGATCGTTAGCCGAAAATACCCGTCCATTACGAAGGACGTCCAGGTCCCTCTCCTCCTGCACCGATAAGGCTGGATGCGTCTCGCATCCCTCGCAACTTCCCCCCATCGTCGAGGGAAATCGGAACCGATGTTCCCCTCCGCAATCACAAATCGGCTCTTCCACCCCTTGATGGAAGAAGGCTTATCCGCAATGACATTGAAAGATCTCCGGGGCCCGATAGAGGTCCACTCCGATTTCTCCCAGGAGTCAAGTGGTAACAGGTTCGGAAAAGGGGAGAGTCGCTACGATTTGAATCTGGTGACACATCGAAATGAATCCGACGATATTCCGCCAACTATTTGGAGCCACCATCGATGGACAGATGTTGTAGTGGGTCATGATCTCCTTCACCAAGGGATGGAGAGGAAAACGAAGACCCGCCTTAAAACTATCCTCATAGATAAAAACTTCAGACTCTAATCCCCGGGTAACCCTATCTTCGAGTTCCGGCACCCGCAAAACTACATCCAGGGGCAGACCATACCTCTGGTGAATCCTCCCCAAATCCTCAGCAACGATTTCTGAGGCCACATTTTCAGGGCTCATCGCCATCTCGGTCGAGGGAAATCCTGGGCGAAAACGGTGAACGCTGGAGAGGATGAGAGGCCAATGCTCTTCTGAAAACAAGGTGAGAAGACGCCGCGAACATGCGCACATGTGCGTATATATATATATAGGGCAGCTGTCACTTCGCTTCTCCGCCAAGGAACCGCCCTGGGGAGGCGGGACATCCCATTCGAGGCGTCCGGGATCGCCTCGACAAACCCCCATACCGATTGGGATTCACGGCACGGCACAATCTCAACCGTCGCTAGTGGAGGAACCTTACCTCCGAAGGAACGATGGCCCTGTCGCATTAATTAGGGCATCATTGCATGAACTGTTTAGGCCAAGACGTCCCGTCCGGGACGCGCCACTTGAGCTTATACTCCCTACGCCCGAACCTACGCTTCGAACTAGGGAGTGGAGGGCATGTGTTGGGGGGTAAAATCGTCATTGCATTGATATCCGTGCAAGGCGGCTAAGGCTGACCTCCTCCCGCCGTCTCCTTCCGGGCTTCCGTAGCTCGGCCTCCTCCGGGCTTCCCTAGCTCGGCCTCCTCCGGGCTTCCCTAGCTCGGCCTCTCCGGGCTTCCCTAGCTCGGCCTCCTCCGGGCTTCCCTAGCTCGGCCTCCTCCGGGCTTCCCTAGCTCGGCCGGCTCCCCTCTACCGGGCTTCCCTAGCTCGGCCTCTTCCGAGCTTCCGTAGCTCGGCCTCTTCCGGGTTTCCATAGCCCGCTACTACCTATCGATCCACGCCCTGACGTCTACCTCCACGGAACCTGACGCGGAGAGCTCAAGTTTACCCGAGCAGCATCTTAGGCAGGGAATCATGTTGAGGCGTGGCCTAAGACCTATTGTAACCGCCCCAGACTACTCACCCAGATCCCAAGACATCAAGGAGCTCTCTCAGCCGTCGATCCCTTAACAAACAAGGCGTGGATTCTAACGGCCCCACAACGGCCTGATTCTGTCTACCCCCGTATCGTAACAACCTCAGAGCCTTCCAGAAGACGCTCAAGTCCCCAGGTGACAGTCTATAAATATCAGATTGGCAGATTCCCTCAGGTACGCGACTCTTGACGCACAAAAACTTTGGAGTCATTCCTCTCTTCCGGCAGCTCGTCGGCGCTCTGTCCCTCCTAGAGCTCCCGATTGGCCGCCCCCTGGAGAGGTCTTCCGGAGAGATCCACCTCCCCATTGTCTGGTTGATCGTCGATTCCTTCCTCACTGACTTGAGCATCGGAGGGCCTTCCGCGGAGGACCACCCCCGGCGTCCCTTCGCGTGTGGGCTTCCTGTTTTGCAGGTCCGCCGCACCCCACTCCCTGAGGACCGACCGCGCCCGAGTCGGAGGACGGATCCCGGCGGCAACAATAACAATCTAGACATACAAACTTACGAATTCGTTTTATGATATAAAAGCAAGATAAATAAGATTCACACCAATTTGAATCATTAAAACTAAAAAAAAAATCTAATTAATACTTATTCATCATACTTAAGTGGGAGGGGAATCTCAATTTTAATTTGTTCTTGGAGACTAGATGGCTCTTGGATGCTCAACTGAGAATGCGGTGAGCGCATGTCATGTTGAACTCAAAAGGTGATGCGGACAAGTATGCGACGCTTGATCCTTCAATCATCTGAACGAGGTCTGGATAGCCAACAGTGTCAGTTTTGATGCTACCACCAGCGGATTTGGAGGCATTAAATAGTGGCTCATAGAAATGGATAAGGTTCGAGAGGAAACTGGCAGTAATCACGGACTCACGGGTGTTTGTTTCTGAGAACTGAAGCTCGTGACTCATCATGGGCGTTTGTAATCCATGAAGCCACAAGATGCCGTTGGAAGCCATCGAGTCCCAGCACTGCAGCGCAACGAGCCGGCCAATATGCAGAGGCTAGGCGTGAGAGATGTCAGACGGCCGAACTCCTGCGCGGTACGGACTGTACACGGCCGCTGCGATAACCGTCCTGGGCCATGCATGTCATGACCTTTAAGGCAGTGCCGGAATGCGCCATGCCGACACGACGGGACATATGGCGTGCCAGTTCAATATAATCCAATCTAATACCACAGTCAGCTTCAGAGGTATTTTATTTATTTCTATAAAAAAACCTCTTTTATTTCTTTTTAATAATAATAAATTATTTTTCAAAAATATTTCGATTTATTACTTAAAAAATTATTTTTGTTGACAATAAAAAATAATTAGCTAAGATTATTTTGGATATTTAAACTTTAGAAAAAAAAATAAACTTTTATTCTTTAGCTTTAATTATGTGTTCTATATTCAAATTGCATAGTATAGTGATAATATAAGAAAAAAATTATAAAAATATGTTGCATGGTATTAGTAACATTAAAAATGCAATGTCGAATTTATCAAATGCAATGTATATTTTATAGGATAAAAAAATATAATAAAAAATAATTTATAAATAATATAGGAATGATAAAAATAAAATATAAAATATTATAAAAAATAAAATTTATAGATTTATCATTCAAGGATTATCTTTTCTTCAAGGTATTGATTTTATAAACTTTTAAACTTGGAAATAGCTAGATAACTTTAGCATCTTGGTTTGATAAAGCATATAAAAATAATTATTCTTGTTTGTTGCTATCCTTACATGGGATCAGTTGATCCTTTTGGTGTCCGTAATAGCAATAAAGTTTAATGGTGGAAGAAGCCTATTGAAGCTTGAGGTGATTGAAAGATTGATTTGCCTTTAAAAACTAATATGATAGGAAAGATTGGCCACAAGGTTAAATGAAAGTTAAGATAAAGACTTCCCTTTAAACAATGATAACAAATGAAAGATGAAAAGAATGATCATGAAAAAAAATGGAATACTCGCCAAAAAAGCAATTTACATTTATTATGACGTTCCAAAGTTTCCCCTTTTTTTATTTAGGAAAGTGGCAATCAAACTCAAAAGCTATTACTGTGGCCTGAAAGAGGGGTGGAGTGGCCATTCGAGATTATGAAGGGCGGATTGCCTTTGCCTTAGTTACTCCTATGGATACAAAGTCTGTGCCAATTGCTGAGTTTAATTGGTGCTGGTTTGGAATTAAGAAGGTATTATAGCAGTTTCAAACTTCAGAACTATTTCTGGAAGGTAACTGCTACGGTAATTTATTGGTTAGGCAAATCCTCTTATCGGTAGAAACTTCATTCTATCCTCACATCCGTTGCTCAATTTCATTACAATCATATTTATCGAGAAAACAAATCAGATAGCTAACTATTTGATAACATGAGCTGCACAATAAGAACTTCAGAGGAGTTGGATTAAACACTTTAATTTCCAAGAGAACTTAACAATTTATAAGTCATGACAGATGCATAGAGAGTTATATTTTGAGATATTAGTCCTTCTTTGTTGTTATTAAAAAATAAAGAAAAAGGAAAAAAAAAATGAGGGGCCTCTTCCTTTTGTCTCCAATGTTTTCCCATGCCATTAGCATTGGTGACTAAAAACTCCGATGACATGCTACGTACAGGGATGGCACAAGGCTTGGTGGACTCGTTTGCTGCTTTCTAGGCAATCACTCCAACAAGCCCCTTTACCGCAATAATATCTGTTAGTAAGGCTGCAAACCGCGGTCCAAAGCCGAGAGTATCAAGCTGAACTACGAGAGCGGTCAATCCTTGCTTGGAGATTAAGAGCTAATTGTATAAGTATGTTGAGATTTTCCAAGTTGTTCTAGACTTTGTTTCCGAAATACATGAGGGAAAATCCTATTTGGCTGGCAGCTTTTTGTTCAGTAACCCCTGTTTTAAAAAAAAAAATTCTTAAACTACCCCAGCCCCATCTCCTTCACACCTTCCACTCTGTCTCCCGTCCTCTTCTCCCTCCTGCCCTCATTTTCCTCTCCGTCTTCCGGCCTCCTCCTCTTCGTCTCTCGGCCCCTTCCTTTTCCCCTTTCTTTCTTACCATTACGTTTTCTTTCTGGCACCATCTTCTTTTCCCTCCCCATTCTCCCTCCTGCTCTTTCATTTTCTTTCTTTTTTGTTTTCTCCTTTCCCAGCACCCCCCACTCTTCGGCACTAGCGCCCTTCAGCCCGTATCTTCTCTCCACTCCTTGGCATCGGCCTCTCTGACCCTCGATGGCCCCTTGCCCTCAGTCACTGACCCTAGCACCCCCGCCTATTGAACACTGTTCGGTCAAATAGGCCAAACGGACGGCCTTCGTTTGATCAAACAGGATCGAACGGAGAGCTTATTTGACCGAACGATATCGAAAGAGGAGCTAGTGCCGAAAAAGAGAGTGCTGAGCTGATGCCAGAAAATGGAAGGGAGACGGGGCCAAAAAAGGAAAGAACGGTGCTGAAAAGGAAAGAAGACGAGGGCGGCGCCGAAAAGAGGAAGGAATGGGGAGGGCAGGAAAGAAAGAATAGTTTAATTTTTTTTTTTAAAAAAAAGGAAACTATTGAGCAATTTTTTAAAATTCATGAGGTCTCAGCAGCTCACAGAAGGTTGTAGCCTTGTGGCCAAACCCTTGTTCATTGAGTTTGATTTTGGGGGTGTCTTTCAGGTGTTTGGCATGTGTAGTTTCTCAGGGAGCATTGCCACCGTTATTCTCAAAAGGTGATGTCTTTTTGCCTATGCTAATACATAATACAGGGAAAATTTCCATTGAATTTTTTTTCATAAAGGGGGTGTTGGGGGGTAAAATCGTTATTGCATTGATATTCGTGCAAGGCGGCTAAGGCTGACCTCCTCCTATCGTCTCCTTCCGGGCTTCCCTAGCTCGGTCTCCTCCGGGCCTCCGTAGCTCGGTCTCTTCCGAGCTTCCCTAGCTCGGCCTCTTCCGGGCCTCCGTAGCTCGGCCTCTTCCGGGCTTTCCTAGCTCGGCCTCCTCCGGGCCTCCGTAGCTCGGTCTCTTCCGGGCTTCCCTAGCTCGGCCCCTTCCGGGCCTCCGTAGCTCGGCCTCTTCCGGGCTTCCGTAGCCCGCGACTACCTAGCGATCCACGTCCTGACGTCTACCTCCGCGGAACCTGACGCGGGAGAGCTCAAGCTTACCCGAGTAGCACCTTAGGCAGGGAATCATGTTAAGACGTGGCCTAAGACCTATCGTAACCGCCTCAGGTCTACTCGCCCAGATCCCAAGACATCAAGGAGCTCTCTCAGCCGTCGATCCCTTAACAGACAAGGCGTGGATTCTAACGGCCCCACAACGGCCTGATTCTGTCTACCCCCGTATCGTAACAACTTTAGTACCTTCCAGAAGATGCTCAAGTCCCAGGTGACAGTCTATAAAGGTCAGATTGGCAGATTCCATCAGGTACGCGACTCTTGACGCGCAAAAACTCTGGAGTCATTCCTCTCTTCCGGCAGCTCGTCGGTGCTCTGCTCCTCCTAGAGCTCCCGATTGGCCGCCCCCTGGAGAGGTCTCCCGGAGAGATCCACCTCCCCATTGTCTGGTTGATCGCCGATTCCTTCCTCACTGACTTGAGCGTCGGAGGGCCTTCCGCGGAGGACCACCCCCGGCGTCCCTCCGCGTGTGGGCTTCCTATTTTGCAGGTCCGCCGCACCCCATTCCCTGAGAATCGACCGCGCCCGAGTCGGAGGACGGATCCCGGCGGCAACAGATTGGCGCTAGAGGAAGGGCCTCAAGTCCCATCAAAACTTAAAAAAGGAGACAAGGATCTTAATCCGGAGAAGAACCTCTCTGATGGCCAACCGGAAGAGAGGGGCAACCTCCGATGCCCAAGATCAGGTCGCCTCCGAGAGGCCTGATCCGACTGGCGCCACAGCGCCACAACCCCCGCCTGTCGAGACTCTGTCGCCGCCTGCCATTCCGGTGACCCAGGACCAGTTTGCTACGCTGGTCCAACAAGTCCAGGCTCTCACCCACCTGGTTCAGGAGCGTCTTGCACCTCCTCCTGCTTCACATCCCCAGAAAGAAACACGACTTCTTCTTCGCCGGCAACCTCCTCCTGATCCGCATGAATCAGCGGATCCCCCACATCGCCCCAGGGGGGACAAACCGGTCCCTCGAACCGGTTACGATAGAGACCTTCCCAGATCTCGGCGAGCCCGCTCCCTCTCTCTGGCGACATCTCACCATGATTCGACGCCGTCCTTGCGGTTCTCGCGCCCAGCTCCTCCTCTAGCCGGTGAGGAGGAGATCCGCCGTCAGATCCAAGAAATGCGTCAGGAGCTGGACGTCGCCAAGCAGATCCATCTGCCTCAGCCCAAAGCAGAGCAGGGCATCCCTTTCTCTAAGGGGATCATGGAGGAAGTGATTCCCTCCCACGTTAAGCTGCCAACCGTCGAGCCCTATCACGGCTCCACTGATCCAGACGACCATCTCAGCAGCTTCCGGTCAATAATGATGTTCCACGGAGCATCTGATGCAATCCTCTGTCGAGCCTTCCCATCCACGCCTTGAAACCGGGTTCTATTGATTCATTCGACGAGCTGAGCCACCTTTTTATTGGCCAGTTCGTCAGCAGCCGCCGCCACCGACGGAGATCGACTCCCTCTCCGAAGTCAAGCAAAGAGAGGGGGAGTCCTTGAGAAATTATCTTGGCCGTTTCAACAAGGCCATGTTAGAGGTGGACCACCTTAATCACGAGGTGGCTATGTCCGCCCTGGCGGGGGGAGTTTCAAAGGAGAGCGACTTCTATTTGGCAATGGAAGTCAGCTACCCCCCATGTCTGTCTGATTGATGGCCCTTGCGGACAAATATGCTCGGGTCGAGGAGTCGCGGAGAGTGGCCCGCGCTGAGCAGGCAAGGAAGAAGCAAGAGCCCAAAGCTCCCGACAGACACCGCCCTGCCCGTCGGCCTAGTCCACCTCGCCGCCAAAGAGTCCCTCCGCTGCCACCAAGGAATCGCTCCCGGAGTCCCCCCAGGCGATTCGATCGCTACACTCCGCTGACCGTGCCCCGGGCGCAGATCCTCATGGAGATAGAGCGCCAGCTTCCCCGACCAGTGCCTCTCCGAGGGAACCCAACCCGAAGAGATCCCGCCAAGTACTGCCGCTACCATAGGGAGCATGGTCATGACACTGAAGAATGCTGGCAGCTGAAGAATGAGATCGAGAGATTGATTCGGCGGGGACGGTTGGACCAGTTCAGAAGAGCACCTGAGCCGCCACAAGGAGGTGATCGCCAGCCCGAGCTCCCACAACTCCCTCCTCCACCAAATCCGCCCGTGGTTGGCCGTATCAACATGATTGAAGAGGCCGGCGGATCGAGCTCCAGGGGCGACGGTGATGCACCGGTGCCGAAGAAGGCACGCACAGGCGAACTTTCCTTTTCTGATGACGATCTCCTTGGAATACAACTTCCCCATGATGACGCACTTGTTGTATCCCTTAACTTGAACAATTATGATGTAAGCCGAATCCTGGTCGATAGTGGAAGCTCGGTAAACGTTTTGTACCTCGGTGTGTTTGCCAGGATGAAATTGCTCATGGAAAACCTTCGAGCCGTGGATTCCACCCTGATGGGATTCACCGGCGACGTCATCATCCCAGAAGGAATCGTCACCCTAACGGTCCGTGCAGGAACCTGGCCCCTCGTAACCGTTGTACAAACCGACTTCTTAGTGACCGACCTCAGGTCCCCATACAACGCCATATTCGGCAGGCCCGGCTTGATGTCCCTTAAGGCGGTTGTCTCTATCCCACATCTGTCAATGAAGTTCCCCACCGAGCGAGGAGTTGGAGTGGTTCGGGGAAGTCAGGCCATGGCTCGGCAATGTTTCGTCACGAGCCTTCAATCCAGGATTCCCGAGGTTGACGGGCTAGACGCTCGTGAGGACTTCGCCGAACAACGGGGGGAACCGGCGGAAGAACTGGAAGAAGTACCGCTGGACGAAGCTCGGCCCGACCGAACCATAAGGATCGGGTCGCGACTCGAAGGAGAGCCTCGTCGCGAGCTGATCAAATTCCTCCAGAGCAATGCGGACATCTTCGCCTGGACCGCCTCTGACATGCCAGGGATTAACCCCGATGTCCTCGTCCATCGCCTCAATGTGGACGAGATGTACAGGCCTGTTAAGCAGAAGAAGAGAAGCTTCGCCCCAGAGCGGCAAAAAGCCATTGAAGAGGAAGTCGACAAACTCATCAAAGCCAATTTTGTCCGAGAGGTAAATTATCCAAGTTGGTTGTCGAATGTCGTCAAGGTGAAGAAGTCGAATGGCAAATGGAGGATCTGCATCGACTTCACGACCTCAACAAGGCATGCCCAAAGGATAGCTTCCCCCTCCCTCGGATCGACCAGCTCGTGGACGCCACCTCGGGCCACCAAATGCTATCATTCATGGATGCCTATTCGGGCTACAATCAGATCCGGATGGCCCCCAAAGATGAGGAAAAGACCGCCTTCATAACCGACCGAGGTACCTACTGTTACCGAGTTATGCCTTTCGGTCTTAAAAATGCAGGAGCGACCTACCAGCGGCTGGTCAACAAGGTGTTCAAGGAGCAAATCGGCCGGAACATGGAGGTGTACGTGGATGATATGCTGGTTAAAAGCAAGGAAGCGCTGCGGCATGTTGAGGACCTCGCGGAGAGCTTTGCCACGCTGCGCAAATATGGAATGAAGCTCAACCCAACCAAGTGTGCCTTCGGCGTCAATTCCGGGAAATTCCTCGGCTTCATGGTCTCCCAGCGAGGTATCGAGGCTAACCCCCAGAAGATTCAAGCTCTCCAACAAATGGCGCCCCCAACGTCTATTAAGGAGGTCCAGCGCTTAACCGGGAGGATAGCGGCCCTTAACCGCTTCGTGGCTCGGTCGGCCGAGAGATGCCTCCCCTTCTTCAAAACTCTCCGATCAGCCAAAAATTTCCAATGGACTCCTGAGTGCCAGAAATCATTTCAAGATCTCAAGAAGTACCTCGGCTCGCCTCCGCTTCTCAGCAGTCCGACCCCGGGAGAGACTTTATTTCTGTACCTGGCCGTTTCGGAGGGCGCAGTTTGCTCGGTGCTAGTCAAAGAAGAAAGCAAAATCCAGAGGCCGATCTACTATGTGAGTAGACTGCTCCGCGATGCGGAGACGAGGTACACCAGGATTGAGAAGGTAGTGCTGGCTTTGATCACCTCAGTCCGGAGGTTACGGCCTTATTTTCAAGCACATTCAGTGACGGTCCTCACCGATCAACCATCAAGGCGGTGGTCCACCGTCCAGAAACATCGGGGAGGATGACCAAATGGGCCGTCGAATTAAGCGAGCATGACATACATTTTCAACCTCGCCCGGCCATCAAAGCCCAAGTGCTGGCCGATTTCCTCCTCGAGTGTACCATCCTAGAGGACGGCTCTACCCCAGAAAATCCCGAGGACCAAAGCCTGAAGCTCGGTGGCTCCTTCACGTCGATGGGTCGTCCAACGCCCATCACTCCGGTGCGGGTTTAGTCCTCACCAGCCCAGAGGGGATGATCTTCGAATATGGCGTCCGATTCTCCTTCCCGGCTTCCAACAATGAAGCCGAGTACGAGGCCTGTTGGCTGGTCTCCGGATCGCCCGCAACCTGAAGGTGGAAAAGCTTAGCGCCTTCACCGACTCTCAGCTGGTGGCCGGCCATGTGCGGGGAGAGTTTGAAGCCCGAGAACCCAACATGATCCGATATCTCCAAGAGGTGCGCGGCCTACTTCCCCACTTTGCCGAGTTTGAAATTATTCAAATTCCTAGATCGGAAAACGCCCGTGCCGACCTACTCTCCCGATTGGCAACCGCGGAGACGATGGATGCTGAACAAAAATTCCATCTGGAGACTCTGGAGAAGCCGAGCATCATGGAAGCCGATCGGGTGATGCAAATCGAGACCGAACCATCCTGGTTCGACCCCATCCTCAACTATCTCAAAGAAGGGTCGCTCCCATCCGACCGAAGAGAGGCCAGGAAATTGAAGCTGCAGGCGACCCACTACGTATTGATTGACAACCAGCTTTACAAGCGGTCTTTTTCTATGCCGCTGCTCAGATGCCTCCGCCCATCCGAGGCGAACTATGCTCTACGAGAGGTACATGAAGGGATTTGCGGCAACCATCTGGGAGGCCGATCCCTATGCCACAAGGTGCTGTGGCAGGGCTATTACTGGCCGACCATGCAGAAAGACGCGGACGATCTAGTCCGAGCCTGTGATGCCTGCCAGAGACATTCAAGCATACAGAGGCTCCCTTCCGCCGAGCTAGTTTCTATATCCTCCGCCTGGCCCTTTGCCAAGTGGGGGATGGACATCCTCGGCCCGTTCCCACTGGCGACGGGACAGCGGAAATTCTTATTTGTCGCCATCGACTACTTCACCAAGTGGGTTGAAGCGGAAGCAGTTGCGCAAATCACCGAAGCACGGGCCAGAGACTTTGTATGGAGATCCATCGTCTGCCGGTTCGGCCTCCCCCACACCATAATCACCGATAACGGTAAGCAGTTCGACAATTCCAAGTTCCGCCAATTCTGCGAGGAACACGGAATCTGTCACCACCTCACTTCGGTCGGGCACCCACAAGCCAACGGAGCGGCCGAGGTGACCAACAGGACTCTCCTCCAAGGAATCAAAGCTTGCCTCTCTAGAGCCCAAGGCAGGTGGGCGGATGAGCTACACCATGTCTTGTGGGCCTATCGCACCACCCCGAGGATTCCGACGGGCGAGACTCCATTTCGAATGGCTTTTGGCACGAAGGCCGTCATCCCTGTGGAAATAGGCCTCCCATCTTTGCGGGTGGAAAGTTATTCGGAGGAAGCCAGCAACGAGCAACTCCGTACCAACCTCGACCTGGTAGAGGAGGTCAGAGAAAAAGCCCGAATTAGGACAGCTGCTTATCAACAGAGGGTGGCTCGGTACCATGCCTCCATGGTCAAGGGGAAAACCTTCCTACCCGGCGACCTCGTCCTCCGAAAAGCTTCTGTATCCAAACCACTGGAGCAAGGAAAGCTGGCGCCGAACTGGGAAGGCCCGTACCAAATCACGGAGATCATTGGGCCAGGAACCTACAAGCTGCAGGATCTCGATGGGAAATCCGTCCCCCGAACGTGGAACTCGGACAACCTCCGCAAATACTATCAATAGGGTATGTCCTTTATGCTTCGCCAGTTATCTATTTTCCCGCAACTTGTTATGTGAATCGATTATGCACCATATTGCCATAAATCGTAAAGGAAATAGATGCTGCTTACCAATCCTCGGTACAACCGAGTTATCTGCTTGGACAGGAAATCTCCGAACCTTGGCAGGGCCAAGTAAAACAAAATCTCCGAACCTCGGCAGGGCCGAGCAACAAATCTCCGAACCTTGGCAGGGCCAAGTAAAACAAAGTCTCCGAACCTCGGCAGGGCCGAGCAACAAATCTCCGAACCTTGGCAGGGCCAAGAAACAAATCTCCGAACCTTGGCAGGGCCAAGTAAAACAAAGTCTCCGAACCTCGGCAGGGCCGAGCAACAAATCTCCGAACCTTGGCAGGGCCAAGTAAAACAAAGTCTCCGAACCTCGGCAGGGCCGAGCAACAAATCTCCGAACCTTGGCGGGCCAAGTAAAACAAAATCTCCGAACCTGGCAGGGCCAAGTAAAACAAATCTCCG
This sequence comes from Calamus simplicifolius, assembly GCA_900491605.1. Taxonomy (NCBI): domain Eukaryota; kingdom Viridiplantae; phylum Streptophyta; class Magnoliopsida; order Arecales; family Arecaceae; genus Calamus; species Calamus simplicifolius. Next base: position 769,118 of record UESW01004124.1, read on the forward strand.
AACCTTGGCAGGGCCAAGTAAAACAAAGTCTCCGAACCTCGGCAGGGCCGAGCAACAAATCTCGAACCTTGGCAGGGCCAAGTAAAACAAAGTCTCCGAACCTCGGCAGGGCCGAGCAACAAATCTCCGAACCTTGGCAGGGCCAAGTAAAACAAAGTCTCCGAACCTCGGCAGGGCCGAGCAACAAATCTCCGAACCTTGGCGGGGCCAAGTAAAACAAAATCTCCGAACCTTGGCAGGGCCAAGTAAAACAAATCTCCGAACCTCGGCAGGGCCAAGTAAAACAAAGTCTCCGAACCTCGGCAGGGCCGAGCAACAAATCTCCGAACCTTGGCGGGGCCAAGTAAAACAAAATCTCCGAACCTTGGCAGGGCCAAGTAAAAAAAAACTCCGAACCTTGGCGGGGCCAAGTAAAACAAATCTCCGAACCTTGGCAGGGCCAAGTAAAACAAATCTCGAACCTTGGCAGGGCCGAGCAACAAATCTCCGAACCTGGCAGGGCCAAGTAAGTCTCCGAACCTCGGCAGGGCCGAGCTACCAATTCTCCGAACCTTGTCAGGGCCAAGTAAAATGTTTCCCCGAACCTCGGCGGGGCCGAGCGATAAATCCCCCGAGCCATGACAAGGCTAGGTAAAAACCACTCGGGCTAAGACCCCAGCGAAAGGTCTACAAGCCTTGACCAAAGCCGAACGGCCCTCAAACAGTCCCCGAAGGACTTCACTCGGTTCGAAAACGGACGATAAACGAAGACCATCGGCATGCGAAAAATGCCACCATCGGCAGAATTCCCCTAAGAGGCTATAAGGTCTCGCATAACCAGCCGATGGCCCCAGGCTAGGCCAGGAAACTCTCCCTAGCAGTAGAGAGCCTTTGAGAGGCCCCCCCTGCAACCCGTCACGCGACATATCTACGATTAATGCACGGGACAATGGGACTAGACCGACACCCAAGTCCGTCGAGTGTATCAAGGTAATCATTCTCAAAGAAGAAAGAGATTCTTAAAAACAGGTCTGATTTCCATTTAAGAAAGAAAGAGCCATTGCAAGGCACAAAAAGACACAGAAAAACAAAAACAAAAATAGGGGCGGGCAGAGGCCCTGGAGTCAGTCGCCCCCAGAGGCCAGCAACTCCTCCAGGAGTGCAGTCAGATCAGCCACCTGCTGACGAAGCAGTCGAATCTCCTCCTCCTGCCGACCCATCACCCGACGTGAGGCCTCCGCCTCCCGGACCGAGACATCCAAGAACTCCTCGGCGGTCCTAGCGAGCCGCTCATTGATTGCAAGGCCCGACGCAAGGGTCAGCCCATCGACAGTCACGGAGGTCCCCCTCTCCTCCGAGTACGACGGGTTGCTGACCAAGGAACGCGAGTCAGTTGACGATCGCGCTGGAGAGTCCATTTTTTAGAGCTCAAGCCGAGGGATAACAGAATCCAATCCCCCTCGGTCGTATTTATACCCGCCAGGCAGGTCTCCCGATCAGCCGCGCCGCAAGCGCCGACCCACGAAAGTATGCCACGTGTCGACATTCTAGTGCGTAAGGAATCCAAAGAGTCGCGCCCTATCCCGAGTAAGATCGATAAGCGCGAACAGATTGTTCGGAGGTTCCCCAGGCAAACACTTTCCAATCTGTCGCCCCCTGCATTAAATACATTTGGTACTTCCCCAGGCTGCTTAATACGCCCCTCTTCCTCAGAAAACGTGGAAGTCCGTCGCTCGGTCGATAGATTGCCCCCTCGGAAAGAGCAGCATCGCCAGTAAAGGCGTGACAACACGCCACCCGTTCCGCTCGAGCGCCCCCTCTATTAAGCGCCGCGTGGACCTAACGCCGTAGCCTGCAACGGCGACTGGTTCGCTCCCTCCGAGCTGCAAACCTTGGTGAGACCAAGCGAGATTTTCTCCGAACCTCGGCAGGGCCGAGCTACCAATTCTCCGAACCTCGGTAGGGCCGAACCACCAATTCTCCGAACCTCGGCAGGGCCGAGCTACCAATTCTCCGAACCTCGGCAGGGCCGAGCCACCAATTCTCCGAACCTTGGCAGGGCCAAGTAAAGTATTCTCCGAACCTCGGCAGGGCCGAGCCACCAATTCTCCGAACCTCGGCAGGGCCGAGCTACCAATTCTCCGAACCTCGGCAGGGCCGAGCCACCAATTCTCCGAACCTTGGCAGGGCCAAGTAAAGTATTCTCCGAACCTCGGCAGGCCCGAGCCACCAGTTCTCCGAACCTCGGCAGGGCCGAGCCACCAATTCTCCGAACCTCGGCAGGACCGAGCTACCAATTCTCCGAACCTCGGCAGGGTCGAGCCATCAATCCCCGAGCCTCGACATGGCCGAGTCGTAAGTCTCCAGACTTCGGCAAGGCCGAGGCGAACACCTTCGAAGTTTGACTAACTCGGGCGACGAGTTCCCCGAGTCATAATAAGGGAAGATGCAGACTCCCCGAACTTCGGCCAAAGCCGACTCACGATACTCCGAGCTTCGATAAAAGCGGGGCGCAAAATACCAGACTCCTGACCTAAGCAAGGAGCGTATTTCGCCGAATGATCTCTGCACCGCCGCATACGAACCTCGATTAGTTCGGGCGACATGAGACCCTCGTCTAAGGGCGAGCGGGACACTTTTATGCCCCACAAACAACAAATAGCAATGGGTTCGGCACAAGAAAAGATAGAGATTGAAACATTGAATATAACTCTCTTTATTGCCGATCATGATCAATTACAAATGCCTCACAGGCGTTACAAAAGCGTTGAAATGCATAAAATAAGGGCGAATACAAGACTCGGGCAACCAGACAGTCGTAATCGCGTCCCAGTTGGTTAGGGCCGATAATTGCCCGTCGACACGGACCAATAGTTGCGACTGGCCCCAAGTCAGGACGATCTTGGTGGCCCAACCGGGATATCTGGACGACCATCCCAAACCACCCAGCCGGGGTGTACTGCCGCTCCATGCCATGTCTCAAGGACAAGGAGTCGGCGAGTGAGGCGCTCTCACCCCCCCCTCGAGCGACTGATCCCGGGAGTCTGAACCAGGGGAGGAGGCGAAATACACACGAGCCACGGGAGGCCCGTGTGCGCTTCTTACCGTAACTCCCCCGTAACCGGCCGCAAAGGTCACACGGGAAGAGTTATATGTGCGCTCCCCGTGTGATCTCCGCGCCCCCCATGTGCGCTCTCCGTATGATCTCCGAGACTAGTCCCCTAAGGATGAGCCATCCTTCAGCTGCTCCCCGGTCGCCCCAGCTATCCGGCGGCAAGGAGCCCATGAAAGGAAAAGTCGATCCTTCCACTCGTAGCAACAGAGAAATGAGCATGGTAGAAGTTCCAACAAGAAAGAAACTTCAGAGATAGCCAAACATGGCCCCTTTCTCCCCTTTTTATAGGCAGGAAAGACTCGGGATGAGCCATCAAAGCTGTGAGTCCTGAGATTCAAACACCTGTCCCACGCCTCCACATGGCCTCTCAGGATAAACGCAGCGCCCCACTGCGCGCCAAACCCACCGCCTGAACCAGGACGTGTACGAAGATCCCCTCCTGATCCCGAATCGCGGTCATTAAATGCAGAAAATCGTCCGCTGACGCTTCAAAAACCGGCGGGCTTAGAAAATCGTCCTTTGAAAAAGTACTGTCCAATAGTGGACGGTTGCGTGCGCATCGCAACGAGGTAGCCTGCATGGGAAAAGAGCACCTTCCGAAAAGCTCTAATGCAGCTTTATACCCCCACTCTGCCGTATCACCACTTCTAGTAAAGTAAAAACCGAATTGCCTGCGGGACGGCAGGACGCTGGCAGGGTGCCGGGAAGCACGAAAACCTATCTCATCCGTCGGCCCCAACCGACCTATTTTGCCTGTCGGCCCACGCGACCTATTCTTTCCTGTCGGCCCCAGCCGACCTATTTTTGCCTGTCGGCCCACGCCGACCTACTCTTGCCTGTCGGCCCCAGCCGACCTATTTTTACCTGTCCGCCCATGCCGACCTATTCTTGCCTGTCGGCCCATGCCGACCTATTTTGCCTGTCGGCCCATGCCGACCTATTCTTGCCTGTCGGCCCACGCTGACCTATTTTTCCTGTCGGCCCATGCCGACCTACTCTTGCTTGTCGGCCCCAGCCGACCTATTTTTGCCTATCGGCCCACGCCGACCTATTCTTGCCTGTCGGCCCACGCCGACCTATTTTTGCCTGTCGGCCCACGCCGACCTACTCTTGCCTGTCGGCCCCAGCCGACCTATTTTGCCTGTCGGCCCCAGCCGACCTGTTTTCATCCGTCGGCCCTAACCGACCTATTCTTGCCTGTCGGCCCAGCCGACCTATTTCTGCCTGTCGGCCCACGCCGACCTATTCTTGCCCGTCGGCCCCAGCCGACCTATATTGTTCCATCGGCCCCGGCCGATCCATCTTGCCTGACGGCCCCAGCCGACCCATTTTATTCGTCGGCCCCAGCCGACCTGTTTTCATCCGTCGGCCCTAACCGACCTATTCTTTCTGCCGGCCCACGCCGACCTATTTTCGTCCGTCGGCCCCAGCCGACCCATTTTACCCATTAGCCTCAGACGACCTATTTTGTCAGTCGGTCCGAACCGGCCTATTTTACCCACCGACCCGAGCCAATACGTTTTCCTGGTCTCGAATTAAGGATGGCCCTAGGATATCAACGAGCCATGGGTCGTTCACGATCGAGGCAACACTAGACAGCGGCGAAGTCACGCAAGAAAGAGACTCAGATAAAAAACAGGGAATCCCTTCACTATGAAACGTCAAACAAATGTCTAAAAGGGCGAGATACAAGAGCGGCTTCTAAGAACCAGGAGCCTCATCGGCTTTGGAAACACCCTCGGTCACGTCTGCAGGAGCACCGCTAGACTCGTCCTTCTCTAATATTTTTGCCCCTTCCATGGCAGTTTGCGACCGTCCCTCGGAGGCTACGGCTTCGCTGGGACCAGGGGCGCCGCTAGGCTCGGCGTCCGAAACATTGGCATATTCATCTTCGTCTTCTTCTGCGGACTCGCCGTCTTTGGAGTCTTCGACGCTTAGAAAAGAAAGGTTCCATTCCGGGTGCCCGCTGAGTATCCTCTGCTTACACTCTTCCATCCCGTGACGGAACGCGTCTACGCTCATAGCGTCTTGCCGCCCCTTAAGTATGGCAAGCTGCGTGTTGGCCTCGGCGACCCGTTTCTCGGCCTCTGTGACTTGGGCCTTCGAAATGGCGTTTTGCTCCTCAAGCTTGCTAGCCCGTGTCTCGAGCCCCGAGCTCCTGCTGCGAGCAGACGTGAACGCACTTTGGAGAGCCTGAATCTCCGACCCCATCCTCGCCATCTGGAAAAGTCAAGGTCAATCGGCGTCGCAGGGAACCAATAGAAAAATAAGGAGGGCGAAATAAGAGCATACCTCCCCCTCTCGCCTGGCCAACCTCCCGGCCAGCTCCTCAGCCTCACTCCGGGCCCTTGTCCTGTCAGCGCCAACCAGCTCGACCCTCTCTTGCAGGGTACTGATCTTCGATCGTCCGGCTTCAATCTCCCCACGAGCTTGCGATAACTCGCCACTCACTCGAGTCATCATTCCTTGATGCCGCCTCGCGTTCTCCTTCAATTCGGCGATTTCGTCATCACGCCGTTTCAATTTCTCCTCCACCTCGCCCAGCATTCTTGCCAGGTGCCTCCTTTCATCGTCGGCCTCTCTCCTTAACCGGCTCAAACTCTCGCCGTGTTCCCGCCGCATCGTCGCCACCTCCGCGGAGTGTTTTGATTCGATCCTGGCCAGCTCCCGACACGCTTCATCGTTCTTCGCCAGGAGTCCCTGTAACTCCTCTACCCTGCGTTTCTGCTTGGACACCTCGTCCACGGCAGCCTGATGTGCCGCCCTGGCCGCCCTCGAGTTCCTATCCATTGTGTCCATGAGCTCTTCGAATCGCTCAGACACCTTCAGCCGCGACTGGAGCTCGACATTCTCCCTTCGGGCCTGGACGCTGGCCCCCGTCGCCAAACTCAGACGCCAGCAAATCGCCCGGGAAAGCAGAACACTCTGCAAAAGCGGGAATCGAGTAAGAGCCCACGACGGGGTCAATGGAGAAACATCTATCGCACAAGAAAAGTGACTTACCCGCGAGGCATAAGCCCGGGTCATCCTCATCAAGGTTGTGTTATCAATGTCGGGAAGAAGGTGGATACTTTCCGCCACGCCTTGCTGCCTGAATGCAGCATCGACCAATCCCAGGTCGGCAAACTTGTCCGCCGAGGGATCCGCGCCCGGATACAAAGCCGACCTAATCATGGCAGAGAACGCCTCCTCAATGTTAGCGTCTAAACTGCCGGATGGATCAACCCCGCTTGAGGGACCGACCTGGGTGCCCCCGCCTGAGAGGCCTTCAACATCCCAACCTCTTCCGTCAAAGCTCTGGCTTGGGTTTCCTCAGATAATTCGGCTAGCCCAAGAGCCAGCCTCCCCAAAACCTTTCTCGAGGAAGCCCCCAATGCTGGGCTCCCGCCCTGCTGCGTCCCCTCCTTCGGCGCTTCTTTCTCGACGACCGCCATTCCTGTGTCCGCCACCAGGCTTTCCGAAATCCCGGCCTGTTCCACCGCTCGCATCTCCTCCACAGGCTCCCCTGAAGCCTCAGCCTGACTTGCCTCACTGCTACCGTGTTCCCCCGCAGGGGGACCGAGGGAAAGTTCCCCCTGAACCTCCTCGACAGCGGTCCCTTCTTCTAAACCCGCCGCCACTTCCTCCTTCAGGGGGGACGCGATCGGACGAGCCATCGAAGCCTCGTCTGAACTGTCCGATATCTCAAACACGAGAGTGTCGGAGGCCATAACCTCCCTCCCCGGGCTCTCCTTCGCCCCCGACGCTTCTGCCATAGCTGCCCCGACATCCGGCAGACCCCTCGCGGAAGCATGAGCCCTTTTTGCGGGCCGGCCGCTGTCCGCACCGCTACCTTCCCCGGGGCGCTTCCCTCTCTTCCTCTTGGAGAGGCTCGACAAAGCCGACCTTGCGGCTGCCACATCAAAGCACACGTACTCGGAATCAAGCGCACCAATCGAAAAAAGATACAAGGCACGAAAGGAACTCACCTTGTGGATCCAGAGGGCTGAGCCCGGCTGCGAAGAGGGCCCCCTCCGATAACAGGTCATTTGCCGAAAATACCTGTCCATTACGAAGGACATCCAGGTCCCTCTCCTCCTGCGCCGCTAAGGCCGGATGCGTCTCCGCATCCCTCGCAACCTCCCCCCATCGTCGAGGAAAATCGGAACCGATGTTCCCCTCCGCAATCACAAATCGTCTCTTCCACCCCTTGATGAAAGAAGGCTTATCCGCAATGACATTAAAAGACCTCCGGGGCCCGATGGAGGTCCACTCCGATTTCCTCCCAGGAGTCAGGTGGTAACAGGTGCGGAAAAGGGGGAGAGTTGCAACGATTTGGATCTGGTGACACATCGAAATAAATCCGACGATATTCCGCCAACTATTTGGAGCCACCATCGATGGACAGATGTTGTAGTGGGTCATGATCTCCTTCACCAAGGGATGGAGAGGAAAATGAAGACCCGCCTTAAAACTATCCTCATAGATAAAGACTCCAGACTCTAATCCCCGGGTAACCCTATCTTCAAGTCCCGGCACCCGCAAAACTACATCCAGGGGCAGGCCATACCTCTGGTGAATCCTCCCCAAATCCTCAACAACGATTTCTGAGGCCACGTCTTCAGGGCTCATCGCCATCTCAGTTGAGGAAAATCCTGGGCGAAAATGATGAACGCTGGGGAGGACGAGAGACCAATACTCTTCTAAAAACAAGGCGAGAAGACGCCGCATGCGCAAGTGTATATATATATATAGGGCGGCTGTCACTTCGCTTCCCCGCCAAGGAACCGCCCTAGGGAGGCAGGACGTCCCATTCGAGGCATCCGAAATCGCCTCGACAAACCCCCATATCGATCGGGATTCACGGCACGGCGCAATCTCAACCGTCGCTAGTGGAGGAGCCTTGCCTCCGAAGGTACGATAGCCCTATCGCATTAAGCAGGGCATCATTGCATGAACTGTTTGGGCCAAGACGTCCCGTCCAGGACGCGCCACTTGAACTTATACTCCCTATGCCCGAACCTACGCTTCGAACTAGGGAGTGGAGGGCATGTGTTGGGGGGTAAAATCGTCATTGCATTGATATCCGTGCAAGGCGGCTAAGGCTGACCTCCTCCTACCGTCTCCTTCCGGCTTCCCTAGCTCGGTCTCCTCCGGGCCTCCGTAGCTCGGTCTCTTCGGGCTTCCCTTGCTCGGCCTCTTCCGGGCTTCCCTAGCTCGGCCTCTTCCGGGCTTCCCTAGCTCGGCCTCTTCCAGGCCTCCGTAGCTCGGCCTCTTCCGGGCTTCCCTAGCTCGGCCTCCTCGGGCCTTCGTAGCTCGGTCTCTTCCGGGCTTCCCTAGCTCGGCCTCTTCCGGGCTTCCCTAGCTCGGCCCCTTCCGGGCCTCCGTAGCTCGGCCTCTTCCGGGCTTCCGTAGCCCGCGACTACCTAGCGATCTACGTCCTGACGTCTACCTCCGCGGAACCTGACGCGGGAGAGCTCAAGCTTACCCGAGTAGCACCTTAGGCAGGGAATCATGTTAAGACGTGGCCTAAGACCTATCGTAACCGCCTCAGGTCTACTCGCCCAGATCCCAAGACATCAAGGAGCTCTCTCAGCCGTCGATCCCTTAACAGACAAGGCGTGGATTCTAACGGCCCCACAACGGCCTGATTCTGTCTACCCCGTATCGTAACAACCTCAGTACGTTCCAGAAGATGCTCAAGTCCCCAGGTGACAGTCTATAAAGGTCAGATTGGCAGATTCCCTCAGGCACGCGACTCTTGACGCGCAAAAACTCTGGAGTCATTCCTCTCTTCCGGCAGCTTGTCGGTGCTCTGCTCCTCCTAGAGCTCCCGATTGGCCGCCCCCTGGAGAGGTCTCCCGGAGAGATCCACCTCCCCATTGTCTGGTTGATCGCCGATTCCTTCTTCACTGACTTGAGCGTTGGAGGGCCTTCCGCGGAGGACCACCCCCGGCGTCCCTCCGCGTGTGGGCTTCCTGTTTTGCAGATTCGCCGCACCCCATTCTCTGAGAATCGATCGCGCCCGAGTCGGAGGACGGATCCCGACGACAACAGAGGGCATTTTACTATTTTACATAAGCGGTTTAATCACTCATTTTAATTGCTTACCTACCAAGAGGGTCTTTGTGCAAAAAGCACTTCGAGGTATCTATATAAATTTTATCTTCTCTAGTTGTGCGTTTTCTTCTCATAGTACCTTGAATCTGTGCAAGCCCTTGGACATGCTCTGGTGCGCGCGAAGGTATATAAAATGTGCAGCCAAAAGAAGCGTTCCAACCACTGATAGACTTAGTTGCATTAGCGGTCCGTCATACTTTTCAGCTTGGTTTTATATTGGAATTAAAGAGGTCGTCGTGGTCACCAAATAAAACATTATCCTACAACCACTAGTTGCCCACTATATTATTGCCGGGAGCGCGATCTTTGGGGAAGTGGTAGTACAGTGGTTGGATGTGAAATTCGGAACAATACTTTACCCAATGAATGATATGACGTTCGTCCATTTTGTCACGGCAACGGCAGGTTCTGGAAGGTCTAGGCTTTTGGGGCAGCCCACTAATACGAAAGCAAAGCTTCTCCCAGGTCAACAACGCGTAATGCTCCATTCTCTCTGCTTTACTCATTGATCGTAATCCCAATTTAACTCAATAGCTGGTGGGCGTGCCATCATGCAGGCACCTCCATGTGCTAAAAGTTCCCTCCCTCGCAACAATGTACACGGTCACTAAGGGCAAAATAGTGCTCGCTCGACGTTTAGCCAACAAGAGTGGCGATTGGTTAGGTGCTGGGAAACCTATGCTCTATCCATCCCATCAACTTGGCGGGCCGCTCCATTGATCGCATTCGATGGTCTTCGCACCCTCGGACGAGAAGCTTTTGACGCCATGGATGAAAGGCCAATGGCTGAAGACCTTTTGACGAATCCTGCGCTTTGACGTCCCTCCCCTCCCCTCCCCTCTTTGGTGAGAGCCTCTCTCGTACAGAGCAAACAAAAGTGATGTCCCTTTCATGCAGCTTTTTGTTTGCTGATGGGGGGTGAGTCAAGCCACTCAGATGCAAGGCCGCCCTATTCGAGGTTATCCTCAATTCGCTTTGTTTTGCAGAGAAAAATCATGGATTGGAGGGCTGCAAACCAAACTTCTCTGCCCACTTCAAATATTTTTTTTTTTTATAAAAAAGATTTTATAGAAAGTGGGATATAAACGACCAGATTGAGTTGGTGGCCATATCTTGCGTTCTTTTTTTCTTTTTTTGAAAAGAAAAAGAAAGAGGAAGCAATAGCTTAACATTATCTTGCCTTTCTTCCTAATATGGAGGTACTTCAACCACGAGGCACTAACCAAAGCAAGGAGGACTCAGCTTTCTTTATGGCCATAGCTTACTGGAGCTAGCGGACCCAAGATGAAATGCTCAGCCTGTTCGTAAAATTGGGCCGGTTCGAGATTTGAAACATCTCAATCTAACGCGACGTTCATGCGTTCACTTGAAAAAGTTCTTTTGCATCGCAGACGATGCAAAAACTTTTGCACCGCCCGCAGCCATTGGTTCGCACGAGAAATCCGTCGCATCGTCTGAAGATGGGCCCTCCGTGTGGATCCATGATTGAGAACGGGCAAAACATTGAAAGGCTTAGAACTTTGGCCCATTGGTCCGAACGATGGAATTGCTCGAGCTGACCCAAAACCTTGGCCCATTTTCCAACCGTGTGAGCTCTAAAGTTTTTCCCTAGATGCTCTTCAGCACCGTTTCTCCGTTGCTTGGATTCCATGGGAAAAAAAATATCCTACAATCCAAGCAACACCCGTTTGTTTTTTCTAATCCTGGCATGCAAGTTGCCTGGGCCTAAACTTGGATCTAGCGAATATAGAGGCCACTCCAAGGGAGTTTCACGTCTGTTGGGGGGTCAACATGCCAGTCTTAGATCTAAACTTGATTTCAGTTATTTTGGTTGGAGCATTGGGTAGGACCTATTATAAAATTTGAGTAAGGCAAAGGAGCAATGTTGGCATGTATATTCTGAGACAAATGCATGACCCGTAGCTTGTATCGAACTCCAATAGCTGTATTCCAAAGCAGCTGGGCCCAATTGTTCCATTTTCCTCCCAATGGAGTTGAAGAGATTAGATGAAATATTAAAATTAGAGGCCTGAAATGTACCGCAATGGTTGTCTCAAGTACGGCCTTCCAGGCTGCAATATATCCGTGTGGAGCTAACAACGACCGGTCTCTGCGCTGTTGGATGGCACATAATGCGAGATTTCTTTTTTTCTTTTTCCCCTTAACAGGAAAGCATCAATCCTTATCCCTCTCCCTCTCCTCTTTGTTTGGACGTCCCCAGTAAAATGTCCACTCCCAGTTCAGCAGAATGTGCCTTCCACACTGCTTACCGTGCCTTTTACACTGCTCTGAAAACTGACATGACCACATACCGGCACGCTGCTTACTCTGCCAACAGGCAGGCTTTAACTTGTCTCAGCATGGAGCTTCAAATTTTTGGCTTGGCACAGCTGCTTTTCAGCAAGTTCCTGTTTCATGTTCCAAGATTACTTGTTCTCTGGGTACCTGGTTTCAGGTATTTTGCTTCTTACACCAGGTCACATAAGGCTCCATTGCTCCAATCACAGCAAATTAAATTGTTTGCTATAGCCTATCTCTGTTACAACATTATTTATCTCAGATTTGTTTGCCATGTATGCGATTGCCTCTGTGCGCTATGTTAGTGCAGGATCAGTTCATTTTAGCTGGTACAATAAAATTCAGCTTACAGCCTTTGTTGCTGCAGCGGAATTCAGCCACAGTTGTCCCAGTTTTGATATATTGGGCAAGGAACCAAGGATAGAAGTAAAATTCAAATATATCAGAATCTACAGAAGTCTATTGTGTTGAGTAGAACCCATGAGGGCTGTAGTAATGCAGTGCTTCAATTTCATATTCTGAAGGCTGGAAGCCCAGTAGCTTAACAGAAGATTCTTAAAATTCTAAATTCTGTAACTGTTTTACTACCTATCTGTAAATATTGAACTCTTTTTAACTCTTCTGCACAAGCTTGCTTCCTCCAATTCCACCCCCCACCCACCAACCAAAAAAATATGAAGCATTGTTCGGTCATTCGATTCCTCCAATTCTAAGCTGTGAAGCATAGTTCGTAAGCGGAATGATAGGACACTATGTGAGGGCTGTTCAGGAGAATTTGAGATTATAAAAAAATAAATATGGCCTACCCCACCCCACCTTTAGGAAGGCTAACAGGCATAGTTGTCAGAATCGGACGTATCGGTTGGTTGGACCGGTTGAACCGGGACTCGAGATCAAGTCGGTCCAGTTCTAACATAAAATCGGATGTATAAGTTGAAATAATACGATCAATTCATCCGATTCATTCGTGAACCAGTCAACTTAGCTCGAACCGAATGGATCATAGATTTTATTATCATATCAATCTTAATTTTTTTATTAAAAATTAATTTTTATTAATATAAATATATTTTTATATTAAAATAATTGATCGATGATTCAACAGTGATCCAATGGTTGAATCAGGGATCCGGACCGGATCTAACAACTAAGCTAACAGGATCTCTATTTGTCAACTAGCATCCCCACTCCCCCACTCCCCCGTGGTGGTGGCATTTCCTCTGCATCCCTGAAAAGGAAAATGCGAGGTCATTGGAAGATTGATCGGCATGCATCGTATCAGACAACGAATGTAACCACAGCATCGTCGCATCACAGTTATGCCTTGTGGAGACAAGTGGAATCATATAGTCAGCAAAGACATGCAAAAGATCGTCATCACATCACTATTCAAATGCAAGAGAGACATTTAAAAAGATCGCAGTTTTGGCTTAGAATTCTCGATTATTTTTTCATTTGGCTTGAGTGGCACAAGTACCGCTTGGAATAAATGCAATCTCTTCTGTACTAGATCAATGACAAAAGAAAACACCAATATGGTTTCCCAACCAAAGCTCTGGTGGCAATAACGATGCATAATTTGGACGTTCCTTTGTTCTGTGTGGAGGTGGGTGATGTTGTCTTCATGTCCTTAAACCATCCATGAAGGTTAGGATTTTATTAGTTTAGATATTTTGTCAGCAGGCTAGGTTTCTCTGGAGCAGGGTAGATATCACATGGAACCCTCGCACATCGGTGCGCCTTGGCTCAGCTTTTTTTCCTTTTTTTTTTTTTTAAGTTTCTTGATTACCATGATCTAATTAGAGTGGATGAGTACTATTGTAGTCAAATCACCCTCCTCGAGCATCCAGTCATCTTCTCCACGAGCCCGAGGTCTTTCGGCGAGCTTTTCTCGTTCGGAAGCCTGCAAAAAATCCCAGGAACCGAAGATTCCGACGAGAACCCTCCGACACTCAAGTTAGTGCTCTGAGCAACAGTCGTGAACTTGAGAAAGCTCGAGAAAGAGAGAGAAAAGCTTAGAGAGGTGCTCTCTGTGTGCATATGAGCGTTTTGGAGTGTTGAGAGTTTTTTTGTCGAGGATCCCTCTTACCCATTTTATTGATGCTTGGAGTCTTTTGATTTGCTTGGAATATGTGAGACTTGCTTGGGACTTGATCACTTATCATAGCATTAATTATAGGGGCAGCATAGTGGGGCTTGCCTCCTTATGACTTGTCAGAGCTACAGATCATGTCCTGTAAGTAGTGGGTAGCTCTAGCTAGTTGGTGGGCCAAGTCCCATCAAAGTGGATGACCATCTAATTTGGACAATTGTCGCAAGCTGTTGCAAGCTTGCAGGGCATGGACGACCGTTTACGGCGCTTGCCAGATATGTTTCCCACGTCGCACGTCTATTTTCCTGTGTGGACAGTGGTGGAGCCAGGTCTGTGGAGGCTGCAGACAACAGGTGTAGCCACGTGGCGGCCATAGGCAGTAGCAGGCCACATGAGGGCCGCTGATGCTGGGATCGGTTGCTGAGGCCGAGTCCGCCTTGGGAGGCCGGGGTCGAGTCCAAAAACTAAGACCGCCTTGAAGGCCGGGGCTGCCTTGGGAGGCTGAGGCCGTCTTGGAGCTAGGGCTGCCTTGGGAGGCTGAGGCCGCCTTGGGGGCTGAGACCGCCTTGGAGTTGGGCTGTCTTAGAGGCGGGGCTACCTTGGGAGGCTGAGGCCGCCTTAGAGCCGGGGCCGCCTTGGAAGGTTGAGGCTACCTTGGGAGGTGGGGCTGCCTTGGAAGGTGGGGCCGCCTTGGGAAAGCCGGGACCGGCGAGGATGGGCCGAGAAGGATAGACCAAGGCCGACGAGGATGGGTTGACTGGGGAGTTTGGCCCCGTTACGATCACTGTTGCCCATGGGGGTTCACTGGCCCCATCAGATGCCTCCCACACTCCTGAACTTGTGCGACCATGTGCCTTGCATCCGCCAAGCGAAAGGAGTGTAGAATTCTTCATCTTTGCACTTGTCTTTTCATACTAGCTTTAAGCTCTGATTCCTTTCTAATGGAGAGATCTTTTTCTTTTGCATTGAATTGGATAATTTTGATCTGCCTTGTGTGGACATCTTTGACTGTCTGAGGGCAGTCAGTAACCCTCTCCCAACGCAGGGTTTCAAAGTGAATGCCTCTCAACTGTGAGTCGGGAGTTAACCTCTCCCGGTTATGAGCTGATTGGATCTTCTAATTGGCTAGCTAAGAGTGGCCAATATCGTCACCTGTGAGCTGGGGAATTGGTCTCTCCCAGTTGTGAGCTAACTTTGTCAGTTTTCCTTTGCGTCGTGTTTGATGTCGACGCCGATTAGAGGCTTGAAAGCATTTTCCTTAACCCGAGAGCTGCTGAAGTTGTCAGGGTCCTTTTCTTTGTAACCGCCAGGGTTTGTTCGCGCCGACCCAAGGGGTAAGCTAAGAGCCGCCTAGGCTGTCAGGGTCCTTTTGGAGCCACCTCAGGAGTTTCTTTATACTAGCCCGAGGGGTGACCTGAGGGATGCCTGGGCCATCAGGGTCCTTTTGGAACCGCTTTGGGGGTTTCTTCGCACCGGCCCGAGGGGTGACCTGAGAGCTGTCTGGGCCACCTGGGTCCTTTTGGAACCACCTCAGAGGTTTGTTCATGCCAACCTAAGGGATGAATTGAGAGACGCTTGGGCCATCAGGGTCCTTTTGGAACTGCCTCGGAGGTTTCTTTGCAATGGGCAGAGGGATGACCTGAGAGCCACTTAGGCCATCAGGGTCCTTTTGGAACCGACTCGGGGGTTTCTTTGCGCCGGCCCGAGGGGTGACCTGAGAGCTGTCTGGGCCGTCAGGGTCCTTTTGGAACTGCCTCGGGGGTTTCTTCACGCCGGCTCGAGAGGTGACCTTAAAGCCGCCTGGACCGTCAGAGTCCTTTTGGAACTACCTCGAAGGTTTCTTCGCGTCAGCCCGAGGGGTGACCTGAGAGCCGCTTGGGCCATCGGGGTCATTTTTGGAACTGCCTCGGGGGTTTTCTCGCGCTGGCTCAAGGGGTGACCTAAAGTTGCCTGAGCTATCGAGGTCCTTTTTGGAACCATCTCAGGGGTTTTCTTTATGCCAGCTCAAGGGTGACCTGAGAGCCACCTGGGACATTAGGGTCCTTTTGGAACCGCCTCAGAGGTTTCTTCGTGTCGGCCCGAGGGATGACCTAAGAGCCGCCTGGACCGTCAGGGTCCTTTTGGAACCATCTCGAGGATTTCTTCGCATTGGCCCGAGGGGTGACCTAAGAGCCGCCTGGGCCATTAGGGTCCTTTTGAAACTGCCTCGAGGGTTTCTTCATGCCGGCTTGAGGGGTGACCTAAGAGCCGCCTGGACCATCAGGGTCCTTTTGGAACCACCTCGGAGGTTTCTTCGCATCGGCCCGAGGGGTGACCTAAGAGCCACTTGTGCCGTCAGGGTCCTTTTGGAACCGTCTCGGAGGTTTCCTCGTGTTGGCCCGAGGGTTGGCCCGAAGTCACCTAAGCTATCGGGATCCTTTTTGGAATTGTCTTGAGGGTTTCCTAGTGCCGCCCAAAGGGTGACCCGAAGCTACCTGGGCTGTCGGGGTCCTTTTTGGAACCACCTTGGGGGTTTTCTCGCGCCAGCCTGAGGGGTTGGTCCATGAGCATCATGATTGGGTGAGCTTGGAAGTAGGGGCTGAAACGCTGAGCATACACTATTAGTGCAAATATAATTTTCTTGGTTTTGTAGTACATCATCTCCGTGGCTGGCTGAGAATGGCCATCATCGTCAGCTATGAGCTGGGGAGTTAGTTTCTCTTAGCCGTGAGTTGATCTTGTCTTCTTGGTTGGCTCGAAGTGGCCATCACCGTCAGCTGTGAGCTGAAGAATTGGTCTCTTCCAACTATAAGCTAATTTTATCTTTTTGGCTGGCTGAGGGTGGTCAGCAACCTAGGTGACTCACTGGAGGTCCTATCCAGGTGGCCTATTGGAGGCATTCATCATGGAGTTAGAAGGTCCATCTTCATTGCATAGAGAGACTAGACGGTGTAGCAGCATGCCTAGAGCTCCTTTGTGAAATGCTTTTAGGAGAGTTTGTCTCCTTGATTTGAACGCTTTAGCATGTTGGCGACTTGCCCCCAGAGAGTCACATTGAATGGAGGGGAGGTGCCAGCGTCCTCACTTGAGGGGCTTCATGATTATGGTGTTTGTTGGTGAGCTTGATGATGCTATTGTTGATGAGCTTGAGCTTGCTCTTGCTAATGAGTTTTAAGGTGCTCTTGTTGCTCTTGCTGATGAGTTTGAAGATGCTCTTATGGATAGCTTGAAGATGCATTTGCTGATGAGCTTGAGCTTGAGCTTGCTCTTGCTGATGAGCTTAAGCTTGCTCTTGAGGATGCCCTTACTACTCTTGCTAATGATCTTGAGTTTGAGGTTGCTCTTGCTTGCTGCTTTGTGGCCATGGAACATTGCTCCTAGAGTTTTGTATAGCTGCCATTAATGCTTGGATTTACAGGGTGATGGTGACGAGCTGGTCCACTTGAGTGGACTGAGGTGGTAACGATGGCAGAGCGGAGAGCTGGCCTCTTGTTGCTTAGCTCATTGAGGGTGCCCCCAGCATGACTAGCGGAAGCTGCTTGGGCTCTTGTCACCATCATTATTTTGATCTATCATTTTAATCTATCATTTTGATCTAAGGGGGACGAGGATCTGCAAGCTAGCATCACTGACGATCCGTGCTCTATCTCCTTTTCTGGTGCGCGAATCTGTTGTAGCTAGATCACCCTCCTTGATCATTTGCGAGCATCCAGTCGCCTTCTCCAGTGAGCCCAGGGTCTTCCATCGAGCTTCTCTCATTTGAGAGCCTACAAAAAGTCTTGGGAATCGGAGATTTCGACGGGGACCCTCCGACGCTCAAGTTAGTGCTCTGGGCAACATCTGTGAGCTTGAGATAGCTCGAGAGAGAGAGAGGCTTAGAGAGGTTCTCTTTGTGCATATGAGCATTTTGAAGTATTGTGAATATTTTTGGTCAGGGGTCCTTCTTACCCATTTTATTGATGCTTGGAGTCTGTGAGACTTGCTTGGGGCTTGATCACTTGTCAAAGCATTGATTATAGGGGCAGCATAGTGGGGCTTGCCTTCTTGTGACTTGTCAGAGCTACAGGCCATGTCCTGTTAGTAGTGAGTAGCTGTAACTGGTTGGTGGGTCAAGTTCCATCAGAGTAGGTGGCCACCCGATTTGAACAGTTGCTCTAGGTTGTTACAGGCTTGCAAGGTATGAGCGGCCGTTTACGTCGATTGCCAGATATGTTTCCCATGTGCACGTCTATTGTTTTGTGCGAACAGTGGTGGAGCCAGGTTTGTGGAGGCTACAAGCAGCAGGTGTGACCACGTGGCGGCCACAGGCAATAGCGGGTCACGTGGGGGCCGATGATGCTGTGGTCGGTGGCTGAGGCCGAGGTCGTCTTGGGAGGCCGGGGCCAAGTTTAGAGACTGAGACCATCTTGGAGGCCGGGGCCGCCTTAGATGGGTGAGGCCGCTTGGAGCCGGGGCCACCTTGGAAGGCTAAAGGCCGCCCTGGAGTCGAGGCCGCCTTGGGAGGTTGAGGCCGTCCTAGCCCACTGCCTTGGAGCTGGGGCCATGTTGGGAGGTTGAGGCCACCTTGGGAGGCGGGGCAGCCTTGGAGTTGGGGCTGCCTTGGGAGGCGAGGCCGCCTTGGGAAGGCCGAGGCTGGCGAGGATGAGCCAAGAGGGATGGGCCGAAACCGACGAGGATGGGCCGACTGGAGAGTCCGGCCCTAGCACGATCACTGTTGCCCATGGGGGTTCACTGGCCCCATCAAGTACATCTTGTTTCTCTTGGCCGACCGAAATAATGTCCTCTCTCAGGTATTAAGTAGTTTAAAATAAAGTAATTAATTCCTAGTTGCAATAACTAGCTAGCTCTGGACCATAATATTCAGTGTATGAGGTTCTGAAAATGATCGGAACTCGTTCCAAAATTTTATTGAAGCTTGTAGCAACTATCATATACAATTTTCTTTCGTTGCAACATATCCAAGCCTTACAATTTCTGAAAATGCCTTGGTCTATATGTACAGTAAGAATCAAATAAGAAGAAGCTACCCAGTATTAGATGATGCAAGTGGTTGCTTATGCTGTTAGGCTGCTCCTTTTTGTACCATATTTTGAAATAAATAAAGAATTATCGCCATGTAGAAGAAACTTGGTAGAAGAAACTTATAAACCAGTGATAATGAGGATGGCATGATATAGTAAGTACCAACTTCTAATTTTGCTCCAAAAAAAAAAAAAAAAAAAAAAGGCAGTAAGTGATTTTTTTCGTCTTTTCACTTTTTTTTAATAATTAATTATATTATCATAATAAATTTTGATCCTTCTTTTGCTGGTACAGGATGATTTTGACCATCCAAATGAGAGTTTCTAAGTGCACACTATCCAACAAACCAATATCTTTAGCTTAAGATGTCCGGGTTGAACATGAAGACAATGTTTATTTTGGTTACTTCCACTTACGCGTGTCAATAATCAAGGAGCAACAAGCTCTTCAAAGGAAAGAAGTTCAATTGTCCTTTCCGTTGGACTAGCATGGAGCAAGAGGACAATTCATTGCTCTTTCATGATGTATGTTGGCATGGCAAGAGCCAGGTATTTCTTTTCAGTCTTAAGGCTCAGAAAAGAAGAAACAACCAATTAACACTGTAAGCTTGTGTTTTGTCCTGTAATAGCATCGGACAAAAGAATGGCCGGCTAGGGCAACTTCTCTGGCCGACTCTTTACCCTCGACTTCTCTGGCCGACTCTTACCCTCAACTGATTAAGAAAGCTGGTGACACTTATCTCAACAACTTAATGAGCAAAATAGCCAAATTGGCCTCTTTTTTTATGGTTAATCCTTTGTCTTCTTCTGATTAGAAACATGTAATTATTTCATTCAGCTACTAGTGTGAGTCCGCCAGACCAGAAGATCCAATAGTGTACTTGCATTCTGAGAATTCGCAAGCTAGCTTTTATTTTTCGAACATAGTTTGAAGTTTGAAAGGCTTAGGACTCCACTGTTACTCATATTTCTCAGATAAGTTGAGTCAACTCAAACAGTAAATTGAATCCTAAGTCCTATAACTCAATCTTGTCATTAATGAGTCAATAAACAGGCCTAACAGTAATTATCCAAGAGAAAGGACTTCTGACATAGAATTTGAACTGATATATATAAAAAAGCATCTGTACAAATATACAAATTTTTGTGTGTTAGGAGTTGCATAAAGCATAAACCTTGCATATTTCTGGTTAGAATTGAGTCAGGAGAATGAGCTGAGTCAACTAAATCATGTTTGAGATCGTCTCTGAGTTTTTAGTAACGCTATGACTAAGATGCCGCATAAAGAGTGATACTATGATTAGCTAAAACTTGATAGGTCATTATTAGGCTCCAATTGGCAAAGGAAAACACTATACTTTATAAGCTCCGAAGTAGATTCCACATTGCATGTCTCTTCTCTGATCAGACAGGAGAGTGCTGCTTGGAACACTACCATGGTTCTTCGGTTATTCGGAGTGGAGCTTGCTCATCGGATTTTGGCCATGCCTCTACCTATTTCTGCTGGGCCGGATCACAGGCTGTGGCGACGATCCTGTCTTCCTTGTGCTCCTACTAGAGAATTGGTGGCCCGCTTCCGTTCTCAGGCAGTTGGTCATAGAGATGTTGCTTGGATATGGAGATTGCCTGTTCACCCGAGAATTCAGCTATTCTTATGGAAGATCAAGTGGGATCGCTTACCTACTTGCTCTCTTTGGCTGGTCGGGGCCTCTCCATATTACCTCTCTGTCCGATATGCGGGATGCAGGATGAATCTATTGACCATGTTCTATTTTTATGTTCTCGTGCATCTCAGATATGGCAGATGATCCATTTTAATCCATGGATGCTGGAGGATGGACCAATCCGGCTTTCCTTCCTGAATGCTCTTCGGTCGCCTTCTCAGTACGGATCTTATTCTCAGGGAGTATTATCTGCCTATGTGGCTTATCATATTTGGTTGACTAGAAATAAGATTGTCTTTGCTGAGGAGACGGTCTCTACTCAGGCAATCATCCGTCGTGCTCTCTCTCATGCTAAGGAGTACACTCACTGTTACCTTACTGTTCACACTGACGGACCTGGCCACTGGGACTCCCCTGCTGCTTTGGCAGCGAACCGTACCACGATTTTTATTTCTTGGGTGTCCCCTCCTCCGGGTTATGTCAAAGTGAACTTCGACGACTCTGTCTCTAATCGTTCTGCTGGATCAGGTTTTGTCATCCGAGGGTCGAATGGGCAGTTACTAGCAGCTGGCGGCCACAGCTCAATCGACATTTCGGTTCCTATGGTGGAGCTACAGGCGGCATGGGCTGGTATCATACATGCTGTATGGGATTTGGGCTATCGTCGGTTGATTATTGAGGGTGATTCATTTACGATTATCAGATGGATTACGCGGGAGGGGGACTCCTATTCTTGCTCTAATCCTCTGATTAAAGACATTTTAGTCACTCTCCAGTCTACTAGTGCTTTTCAGATTCAGCATATTTATCGGGAAGCCAATGCTGCGGCTGATTATGTTGCTTCTGCTGTTGCTCGTAACCCTGGCCGATGGATTTGGCATAATGGGATACCTTGTCCTGTCTTATTACAACAAATTTTGTACTCAGATGCTTCGGGTTTGACTCGTGCCAGAGTGGTGTGATCGCCCGGCTGTAACAAAAAAAAAAAAAGACGGCCCAAGTAGGCAAGTTTTCGTACATATTAGATGCTAACGTAATCACACCATCATTGTGGAAGACATACATGATATATTACCTGATACGAAAAAGAATTGAAATGCTGAATATTAATGTTCTGTTTGGATAAAGAGAAAAAGTAAAAAGAAAAAAAAATAGAGAAAGAAAAAAATGAAGAGAAAGTAAAGGGGAGAGAAAATATTTTCTCTCAATATGTTTGGATTAATGAAAGAAAAATAAAGAAAAAAAAATTTAATAATTTACAATAATAATAATGCTCTTATTACAAATAATTAAAAAATGCATTAGTTTTTTTTTTAAAAAAAGGATCAATATCGAAAAAAAAGCACTATTATTTTAGAAGAAAAAACTTTTAGATAAGGCCCATCACTTTTTTTTCTATTTTTTTTTTAATTTTTTTTCTTCCTACTTTTCTCTCCTAGGATAAATTTTATTTTTTTTATTTTTTTTTTTTTTTTATTTTTTTTTCTACTTTTCTCGCCATCCAAACACATGCTAAATGACTAATGGATTGTTCATATAATATGTGATTGCTCAGGGATTTTTGTGGCTGGCTGGTGTAACCAGAGACTAATAAAAGAGAGAGAGAGAGAGAGAGGGGGGAGAAAAATTGACCATGCTTATAGATTAAACTTCCTTCCTCATGATCAACATAGGGTGTTTCTAGCATGCTTCAATCCATGTCTCTTAGTGAACACCTGTACTGAATGATTAATTACTTGAAAACAAGGTGGCATCCTGTCATTTCTGGCAAAACAACATGCATACTTCATTCTAAACTGTTCTGTTGTCTTTTTGCGCCATAAAGTAAAATTTCAATCAAAATTTGAAGTGGACTAACCAAGACCCACACGCCTATATATATATAGACCCAATACTCTTCTAGCGACTAACCAAGACCCACACGCCTCCCCTCTTATGGTTTATTTTCTCGCCTCCCCCCCCCCCCCCCCCCCCCCCCCCCCCTTCCGCTCTACCAGAAAAGCTCACCACAACATCCTTTTGAGTTTTCCAGCCCTCAATAAACCCTCCTCCATCTCTGCAAGCCCATCCCTTCCCAGGATAAATCCCCAGCTCCCCAATCCTCAGTCGCCCAATCCCCACCTGCCACGTGCCGTTCCCTCCACCACACAAGGCCCTCCCATGCACGTGAAAGACATGGTGAAACACTAGCCTCTCTCCCCCCGTCTCTCTCTCTCTCTCTCTCTCTCTCTCTCTCTGTCGACCAAGGAGCCATGGAGGCAGATCTAAGGGGCACCCCCACTTCCATCTCCCTCCCAAACCCTAATCTCTTCCAAACCCCCGACGGCTCCCTCTCAGGGGCCCTCAAGGGGTGCCTCGGGAACCTAGACGGTGCCTGCATAGAGAAGCTCCTCCTCCACTGCGCCAGCGCCCTGGAATCCAATGATGTAACCCTAGCTCAGCAGATCATGTGGGTCCTCAACAACGTGGCCTCCCCCCACGGAGACCCCAACCAGAGGCTCACCTCCTGGTTCCTCAAGGCCCTCATCGCCCGCGCCTCCAGCCTCTGCCCCACCTCCATGCCCTTGGCCGCGACGGGGCTGGCTCGGGCCCGGCCGATGACCGTGACCGAGCTCGCAGGCTACGTCGACCTCACCCCGTGGCACCGCTTCGGCTTCTCCGCCTCCAATGGCGCCATCCTCAAGGCGGTGCAGGGAAGGGCGAAGGTCCATGTGCTCGACTTTGGCATCACCCATTGCATGCAGTGGCCCACGCTCATCGATGCGCTCGCCAAGCGACCCGAGGGCCCCCCGTCGCTCCGCGTCACGGTGCCATCTGCCAGGCCGCCGGTCCCCCCTTCCTCAATAGCTCGATCGAGGAGGTCGGCCTAAGGCTGGCCAATTTCGCCAAGTTCAGAGACATCCCGTTCGAATTCCATGTGATTAAGGCCAATCCGGCAGCCTCTGCTGACAGTGTCGATACCACCTTGACCTTTCGCCAGGAATTGGCATCGGGTCATTTGGATCCTTCATCACTGGGGCTCAGAGACGATGAGACCCTGGTCGTGAATTGCCAGAGCTGGCTCCGTTACTTGCCAGAGGAGTCACTGGGCGCTGCAAGGGACCCGTCATCGAGAGATGGGTTCTTGGACTTCATACATGGACTTAGTCCTCGGATTGTAACCGTGACCGATGAAGACTCGGACTTGGACTCCCCGAGCCTCACCTCGCGGATCATGGCGTGCTTCAACTATCTATGGATACCGTTCGATGCCCTTGAAACCTTCTTGCCCAAGGACAGCCCTCACAAGATGGCATACGAGGCCGATGTCGGGCAGAAGATCGAGAATATCATAGGGTTTGACGGGGCGCAAAGGATAGAAAGGCTGGAGTCCGGTGCTCGGTTCGTGCAACGCATGAAGAGAGCAAGATTTCAAAGCATTCCGTTCGATGAAGAGACGGTGAAGGAGGTGAAGCTTCTTTTGGACGAGCATGCAAGTGGCTGGGGTATGAAGAAAGAAGAAGACATGTTAGTCCTCACATGGAAAGGTCATAGCTCAGTCTTCACCACAGCTTGGGTCCCGGATGGATTTGATGAATAAAATGGTTTGTCTCTTACGACTGGAGAGAGAAAGAGGGAGGGAGCTGGGCATCTCTTTGTGGTCCTATGGAAGAGCCGTGACAAAAAATCGTGTATAGGCTTGCATATGGGTGGAGAGAGTAAAACGGCTGGATTTGTTTGTTCTGCATCAAAGGCCAGCTTTGCAGTAGAGAGAGCATGTTAGCTCGGCGATGCCCATCGGATCTGTGCCAGTAGGGAATGTATATTATGGTCATCCATGGTGAGGCCATGCCTTGGTATTAGGTTAGTTTCTTGCTGACGCCTAGGGAATCACAGTTACAAGCGAGCAACCTGTTCTATGCTTGCAGCCACAACAAAGGACATGTCTTTGGAACCAAATTCTCAGAAGCTGGCTACTTCTCTTATCATTTATCTACTCTGATGCTTTGAAGCCGGTGTCCTACATAAATTATATATAGCCGATAAGTTGTTCTTTCGATCTATCATAAGTACCCCGGCTGCCCTTCAGGCATCATTTCAATCCATCCCATATGGCTGTAGGTTTCGCATGAAGAGCTGGTGCACCCAAATACGCAGCAAAAGACATCAAAATAATTGGCAATTTTGATGGTCTTTTCCCCATTCAAAATTTCATTACCCTTCTATTCAGTGGATTTAGTGCTTAGTGTATAGTGTTTGCTGATCATGATATATTATTAATGGATGAGGTTAAGGTTGGAGTTAATTGGAAGTTAGAATTATAAGAATATACTATAATTTAAAGATTTTATATTAATAAGATAAAAATAAAATAAATAAAACATAAATGTATTACAATTAAAAAAAAAAATATAGAGTAACAATTAAGGATTATGAATTTTTTTTAAATAATCAATTTTGATATTTAGGATCAAATATTCATAAAGAAGGAGAAATCAAGGATGATGATGTTCATAAATTTTAAGTAGGTTGAATGAAATAAAGAAGTGCAACAAAAATATTATGTGACTTTAAAGCATCTATTAAGTTAAAGAAAAATATTTATAGGATGGCTATAAATTAATTATGCTCTAAATACAAAATATTGAGTAGTTAGAAAATTATATATACATGAGATAAATGTGATTAAAATGATAATATTGAGATGGATATGTGGTAACATAAGAAAATATAGAATAAACAATAAACATATTTGTAAAATAAGCAATGAACTTATTTGTAAAAAAAAAAAATAGAGATAGCACCAATTAAAGACCGTTTGGAGGAGAATGACTTAAATTGTTTAAATATGTACCACATAAACTTATAAATGCATTTATGCAAAGGAATGATTTGATATGCATAAAGGAAAAATAGGTAAAGATAGATTGAAAATTATATAAAAGTAATTAATAAAGATAAATTTAAAATCTTTGTATCTTATAGGGAAGGCTCGAAATTGAGTAGAATATAAAAAAGAATTCATGTAGCTGGTCCAACTAGCTTGAGATCAAGATTTTATTGTTATTTTGTTTTATATACTTATTATGCACCATCCCCATTCGATCATAAATATCTTCTCATGTCTTTAGGTAGGGTTATCACTTGCCCTAAGGCAAGCACATCTACATTTCAATCAGCTTAACCCCACCCAACACACCAAATTTAAAATATATAAATCAAGGCTAGAGGTTGAACACTCCTATATGTAGGACTAGAAATGAATCTAAGCTAGGGCCTAAAGATAGCAGGATATAGGTTCTAGTTTAGGCTTCATGGTTCAGGTAGACTCAAAAGAAAGAGAGAAAGAAAGCTGGATTTGGCTATATTCAAGTTAAGGATATGGTCATTTTCTTCACCTTTAAATCTATATGAATCTTAGAGGCATTCCATTTTTCTTTTTTTTGGAATTCATGAATTGTTTAGATCCAAAGATGAAAGGTATGATTGGATCTAAACTTGGTTATATTCGAATATAACTAAGTCTAGCTCTTTTTCTTTCATGGCAGTAGTACTATAGCCATGTGTTGCATTTCATGGCTCCAATCCATGGTTTTGTCATATTATAAGAACAAGCAATTCAATCCTATTAACATGTTTCATGAAGCTTTTTCCTTTTGACTTAATTTGATTCGATGATGAAAAACTTTCTACTAAGCTCACCCCTTCATCTTCCATGCAATTACTAAGTTGGAATCTGAATTATTAACCAAGAAAAGGTTAGAACAAATGGTAAAAATAATCCATGAAATGCTTGGGCATGTCACTTGTCTGCATAAAAATGTGCCACTAGGGGCGAAGCTGATATAAAAGTAGTTGTTTCAAGCTTCAAGCTTGACTGAGCTTAAGATTCTTATAAAGTTTTTGAGTCGGCACTTGTCTGTCCTTTGGACCGAGTTGGTGTGCTTGGAGCTTGAAAAAGGAAAAGTCTTTGTATCCCATCAAGGGGCCCGCTCACGGGTTTACATTGCAGATGCATGGGATCACTATGCCCAGTGAAGGCCATCCTGCACCGGAGCAATGTACAAACACTTTTTCGCTTGGAAAAATGTTTGAGCTGAGCCTAAGTTGTTCGTGAGCAACTCAATTTGCTTGCATCCCTAGAGAGCTTTCAGTCCAAAATCTAGCAAAGATGCGGGATGACCCAATTTCTTGTGACTGACTTACATGATAACATTGATCAACGAGCTTTGCCTCACCGCTTGTACCAAGAGAAAAGATGAAGTGATAAATGGTCTTGCAATTGACATCGTGAAGCTGAAATAAGGTTATCGTTAGAACGTTGCGCAACTTTTATCTTTCAATCTTAGTATCATCTTACGGTGGTTTTTTTTTTAATTATTTCTTGCTTCACCAAGACATATGCAATTGTTTGGGCTCGGAATTTATCCATGCATACGTAAGTCTATAAAAATTAATGGTCTTAAAGGATCAGGTCCATATGGATTTGGAGCACATTGAGTCCATGGATCCGACTGGGCCATAGAACGAGATTTCCATCTGCTGGGTGGCGTTTAGGTGGAACTCGGGTAGCAGCGTAAGTTGCTACTACGCCTACCAGCTCACTTTTTTCAAAGGTGCCCCTCTCCCAAGATTCTCTAACCCCGTTGATCGTTTTTACTGTCCATTGAGAGGAGGAAAAAAAAAAAAACAGTATGGCATTCTCTTCTTCGTAGCGAAGTTCAAAGCCTTTCTTGAATCCTCAGAATATACTACGGCTGAGTTTAACGGATTTGTTCCCATTCTTGCACCGTTATTAGGATTTGAAAGCCCAGTTACTATGACTCGAAAAAACGTGGGCCGTTGGGGTCGTTGCTGATCATTGGGCTGCAGGAATTCTGGATGGAAAAAGTGTTTGTGCTCCGGATGCGATGTGGCGATTGGTGTGCGATGATTAGCGCATACACATGCTGCCAAAGATAAAAAAAATATATTTTATTCTTAAAATACGCTATATGCTAATCTCGGGCGTAGTACATATGACCTGCATCGTATTTGGTGTACATAGACTTTTCCTTATGGATGCTCAATTAGGTCGAGATGTGCTGCTATCTTACCCATCCCAAAAGTCTTTAGTCATGGGCTCTAAATGGTTATACTTTTTCTTGTTCTTTTTTATAAAAAAATCCTTCCATCATGCAATGTAGGTCGCGTGCATTGCACGTGATGATTGATTATGCGTACATATGAATCTATATGTGGTGCACAAAAGAATAAAATTATTCTTAACATTTGCAGTCATATGCACGATTAATTATCATTCACAATGGACAAAGACCTTTATTTTTTTCTATTTCATTTTTATCCCCCTTCTCTTTTTTTTCTTGTCGTTCGTTCTCTCTCTCTCTCTCTCTCTCTTTTTTTAAACCTGAAATGTCTTGTTTTTTTAATCATTTTTTTGAAAAAAGAATTACATGAATTGAGAAGATGTGACAATCAGTGGTGGAGATCCAATTGGTGCTTATTTGGAATATGTCTTTCATCTGTTTTTAATATCCTTTAAAGATCTTATTACCTAGACTAAACTATAATATTGACCGTTAAATTTAGGGGCTGTATCAATTTAATTTTTATACTTCAAAAGTTACAAAGGTAATCATAATTTTCTTTTTATATTTTACTTTAATTTTTATCATTAAACAGAAAAGGCATCATTTAATTTTATCCTACATGATAGCATATGTGACGGATAATAAAATTAAATTTATAATTTATAATTAATCTATTAATCCATTAATCCTATATTAAATAAATCTAAAAAAAAACAATCTCCTTCTACCTCCCTTCCCGCGTCTATTCTTCGCCTCCTGTCGGCAGAGGCCTTCATCCCGACGGAAAGGGTACGCGACTGAGAGGGGGGTCTGAGGGACATGGGATTTAATTATATGAGTTATTATTTCACTACATTTATTATAATAATTATGATATAATAAATTTTACTTTCACTCATGCACTTGACAGAAGAGCATAAAATAACCCATTACATATTTACCTTTCAAAAATCACTCTTCCCATGTATGCCCTTCAAATTATTCTATTTTTCCAATAATACCTCTTTCATTAGATTTTTAGTTTATAATATTGCTAAATCATAATAATTTTGAAACATGAAATAACTTTATTATCCTTTTACATTAATCCCCATAAAAAATATAATAATGTGACTCCTTATCGCATGGATCAAAAATTAAATCTTTGTTAGGAATATTAATAAAAAACAAAAGGATTAGTAAATAATCATTTATTAATATCATTAGTCAAAAATTTAATACTCTTTGAGAATTGGTATTTGTACATATATTTCTCAAATCATTCTATTTGTATTTTAATATTCTTCCTATTAAATTTTTGGCTAATGATATTAATAAAGGACTATTTACTAATAATTACTTTTGTCCAGTGGACAGCAACATGATCAAATAATGATTTTTTTTCTTCATTACAAAAGCAAATAAGGTTTCATGTAATGACTACATTTTTATTCTCAAATAAAACTAGCTATGGGCATTGCTAGTATGATCATCACGACATGTCTGTTTTTTTGGTGTTTCCATTTACGGCCTAATTAAAACCCTGTACCAGAGGCATTGGCATATTAATTTTCTATGGAAAATAAAGTTGGGCTAGGTTCTTGTTAAAGGAAAAAAGAAAAGGAAAACTCTGACATGTCCGAAATCAGCATGGCAGGATGATATTATCAAAATTTCGCGCCATATCCATCCTATCGGGTCTCTTTAACTCATCAAATTCTGGGAGAACATTTGGTTGGATCATTTGCTTTAAGGGATTTGTTTTTGGATCTTTTTGATAGTTATGTGAAATCTAATGACTTGATTGCTACCTTTCCGAGTAGCAGATATGGAAGATGAAATATTTATTTCTTTGGCTGAAAGAGTATTTTCAAGATTTGGAAGAGATTTTATGATGCAAAGAAAGTTGCAATGAGATATATGGATAAGTTGGACGCACGAAAAGCAGTCAAACCGAAAGAGAAGTTGTTTGAGAGCAAGGCTAGTTAGTTTCCTAATTATTTTATTTCCTATAGCTTTTTAGTTTCCTAAATTATTTTATTTCCTATAGCTTTTATTTTCCTAAATTATTTTATTTCTTATAGATTATAAACCGTTGTTTTAGGATTTTTGAGACGGGGGGATCAATTTGATTAAAAAGTTAAAAATTTATCTTGAGAGAGGTTTTCTTTGAATCGCTTGCGAGTGATTATTTATCTTGGAGTTCAGTCATTGTTATTAAATTATTATTTATTCCAATGCTTTCGCACTGCGTCAGATTGGTATCAGAGTAAGGTGAGTTCCTGCAAGATGTCTTCTGGCAATGACGTCGACAGCGGTCGCACTCATGACGGTGCTCATGATGCGGGAGTCCAAGGGGTTGATCAACCGGTTCTAAGGACGGAGATAAATGTTATGGATCGAAGATTGAGGCGGGTAGAGCAGCTTGTCGAGACTTTGATCGAGCGATTTGATGCTATGGAGGTCGCTAATAATAGGGGTAGGATTGACGACGGAAGACGACCTAGGCCACGAGAAGATTATGATATTCCAATCAATGAACCCATCCGTGCAAATCAGAGGGTACAGATCTCTGATGTTGATTCAGATGAAGAGGCTTTGGGGTTTGAGAGGAGGCAACCACCTATGCGGGGTGGCTATGGTGGAGGAAGAAACCGAAGAGAGTACTACGATTATGATGATTATGATCACTCCGATGGAGAGGATTACCAACTAAGGGTAGAACTTCCCTATTTCAACGGTACGTTTAATATCGAAGAATTTCTTGATTGGCTGGCGGAGGTGGAGAGGTTCTTTAATTACAAGGATGTGCCAGAAGAATGTAGGGTGAAAACAGTGACATGCAGGTTGAAGGGTGGTGCTTCCGCTTGATGGAAGAGAGTGCAGAGTAGGCGGTTGAGAGAAGAGAGATAACCTGTGCGAATATGAATCTGCATGAAGCAACTAATGAAAGGTGAGTTTCTTCCCCCTGATTATGAATAGATACTTTTCCAACGGTACCAACGATGTCGCCAAGGGTTGCGAACCATCCACGAATATACTGAATTTATGCAATTAGCTGAGCACAATGATTTAAGGGAAAGTGAGGTGCAACAAGTGGCTAGGTATGTTGATGGATTAAAGTTGCATATCAGAGATAAAATTGGGGTCATAGTATTGAGGAGCATGTGTGAGGCTAAAAATATGGCATTACGGGCTGAACTCATGCTGAACGATAAAAAAACCAGATTTGATGATGGTGGGCGTAGATATGGCTTTGATAGGGCTGAACGTAGTGGAACCAGTAGGATGGTTGATGATAAAGAGAAGAGTGCTGCAGAGAAGCCGAATAGTAGTGGTGAGAAGAAGAATGAAAGGACTATGGAGAAGCGGTCGATGGAATCTAAGGAAAGCCAGAAGCAATCCAATCCATATGCAAAACCCATCATAGGAAAGTGTTACCGCTGCAATCAACCGGGGCATAGATCCAATGAGTGCCCAAGTCGAAGAGCTGTCAATATGTTAGAGCGAGAAGAGGAGGAGGATATTTATTGTGATCCTAATGGGGATGAAGAGTACTTTGGGGAGGATTATTGTTGGCCCAGATGGCAACCCAAGAGGGGGGGGGGTGAATTGGGTTCTTAAAAATTTAAACCTTTTGAAAACTATTAGCTTTAAGTTAAATGAAATTAATTGCAATGCAAATATAAAGCACAAACAAGGAGATAAAGATAGAGATAATGAATGCATGACAAACACAAGGATTTTATAGTGGTTCGGTGTATCCAATACCTACGTCCACTCCCAAGATTCACTTGGGTCCACACTATAACCAACTAGATTACAGCCGAGTTGTTTTACAAGAGCACAACTCACAACTTGTTGTTTTTCCTCCGGGATCACAACGAACCCAGCCGGTTTTCTGGGCTCACCAGCACAAAACCCTAAACTCAAGCTAATCTAGCTTGACCCGAGGTTAACAACCTCCACTAGTTCAATCCCCTTGAAAGAACTAGCACAAACAAATATAAGAATGTTTTACAATGATTCACAGCTCCTTAGTTGAGCAAATATTCAAAATAAAGTAAACAA
Organism: Calamus simplicifolius; assembly: GCA_900491605.1. Taxonomy (NCBI): domain Eukaryota; kingdom Viridiplantae; phylum Streptophyta; class Magnoliopsida; order Arecales; family Arecaceae; genus Calamus; species Calamus simplicifolius. Next base: position 800,485 of record UESW01004124.1, read on the forward strand.
GTTTAGAAAAGCCTGTTTGGAGATGATTGAATTTGAGCTTTTCTTCTTTTCCTCTTCTCCCTTTGGAATGATGAATCAAGCCTCAGCTTTAATCCCTCATAGTCATTGCAGTTGAGAAGATTGGAAATGGAAGAAACGAAGTTTTTCTTCAATTTGGGAAATCCACCAATTTTTTGATTTGGGCGCCTTGGATTCCTCTTTGAGCTTTTTGGAGTGGAAGGATTTGAGTTTGAATGCTTTTCTCTTGAGATTCAGGCTCAGGCTCTCTCGGATTTTTGATTTGAAATTTTTCTATTTTCCGTCATCTCTTTTCAAACGGGTGTTTTCCCCTTTTTATAGATTTCTTTTAATCCATTTTGGGAAGGAAACTAGCCGTTGGAGTGTACCTGGAAACAAAATATATCCGTTAGAAATTAGGTAAAAAGGAAATATTACCGTTAGAGCTGATCTGGCAATTTAAATTTTCGTTCCAGTCAGGTTGGAGTCGGCTCCAACTTTTCAGGTGTCGGCTCCAGATTGTTTTTCCAAAAATAGAAATTTCCGAGTTTGTTGAGGAGTCGGCTCCAAAAAAGTAAGTGTCGGCTCGCCATCGTCAGGTGTCGGCTCCCAAATACTGTGTGTGTCGGCTCCAGGATGCTCAAAAAATCAACGTTCTGTTCCCGCATCGGAGTCGGCTCCAGACACTGTAAGTGTCGACTCCGAAACTCTGGGTGTCGGCTTCGAACTCTGGGTGTCGGCTCCGGACCGTATCAAAAATCAGAATAAAATTTGAATGGCCATGGGGTCGGCTCCAGGGTTTCTAGGTGTCGACTCCAGGTTCTGAAACTTTGAAATTGAAGTTTTGCAATTGATTCAAAACACGTTTCTTAATTCATTTAAATTGATCAAATAATTTTAACTCCTGAAACACTTCTCAAATCCATTAGTAATCAAATAAATATACTCAATTCCTTTATTAATCATCAAAATCAATAATTGGGTCAACAATCTCCCCCTTTTTGATGATTATAAAAACATTGAGTATATGCATAGTATTCTTAAATTAAAATTTTCAAGAGAGTGATCCTCATAAGTAAGCTCCCCCTGAATAAGGTAGCTCCCCCTATGAAGTTCAAATAATCAATTGTTCTGTTTAATTAAATAAATGCTAATTAAAGCATAACCAATCAATGCATATACAACATAACTTTCTCCAATTAATTAATCAATTACTAATCAATGCATATACGACATAACTTTCTCCCCCTTTTTTGTAATCAACAAAAAGAAAAAGAAGTTAAGTCATAAGATAAAATTGATAGATCAAAAGGTAATTTCATTGCATCAAAAGTATTACAAAATGGAACTGAACTTTGACATTACATTAAACTGCACATCATCATATCAAAAACTTTCATTATATCAAAATTAAACTTTCATTACATCAAGATTGTATTTCCATTATATCAAAATTCATTACATCATTACATGAAGATCAAAAATTAGTTCTAATAATCCTTGTTAAATGATCTACAATCTTTTACATTCCTTCAGACTGAAGCTTGACGTAGTCTTTTAGTCTTTCATCAACGTACAAGCAGTGATAATTTTATCTTGTAACTCGGCATTGCACTTTGAATAAATTCAGAATCTCCACAGATGTCTTTAAGTTCTTCAAAGATGTTCTTCAAATCACCACTTAAAGATACAGTAGAAGAGCTAAGAGTTGATTCAATTTTGGCAATCCGATCATCTAATGAATAAAGAGTTTCTTTAAGATTCATAAATTTATTGTCAAACTCAGTCTTCAATTCGTCCTTCTGAGCAGCAAGAAGACTTCTAAGTTGCTCTAACTGAAGGTCTGAAAATCCGACTGAAGAAGTAGATGAAGTAGATGGAATCACTGGTACTGGGACAGGAGCAGGACTACTAGGATGTGGAGATGGAATCCTCATAGACGGACCAGCCTCACAAGATACAGAATGTCTAGGCTCGGGGACTCTCTCATCCAAGTTCCTTTCCTTTCCCACTGACCATTAATTTTAACAAATCCCATTCGATGCAAAGTGGCCAAACTAATAATCAGTATGTCTCAGGCTCTTGGAGGGTTCATTATCCAAAATTACAACCCCTTGGCTTCTGAATACCATAGTTAAGATCATGCCGTAGGGTAGTGACGATCTTCTCTTTCCTCCAGCCTCGGCCATATAAAATATCATCATAGCAGCTAGATTAATGGGCTGACCGGTCAATACACTATCCATCACAACAATGTCCCGCTCGGAGACATACTCAAAACGTCCGGTCTTCGGAAACAAAATTCTGCTGCAAATGTTGTGTAACAACCTTAATTCCAAGGGCAACTGATTAGCCCTAATTTCCTCAAATTCAGTAACCTCTCTCCCTAACATCCTTGATAGGGCAGCTGATCTCTCACTGTGCACATCAGCAGCTAATCCAGTAATGGGATGCTCAGGAGATTTCCTAATTTTGAAATGTAAGGTGAATCCGTTTTCCTCTAACAGTGCTTACTAAACCACCATCTCCTCTTGCTAAATTAAAGTAAAATTCCTTTACTAGAGCTGGGTAAGTAGGAACATCAAGAGCATACTTATCCCATCCAAGCTCCTTAAGTTGCCTACCAATCGAAAAACCCTCGGATTCAAAAAGTTCGAAATCAACTTTTCTTCCCATAGTGATTACCCTCCCTGCTAGGGTATCTACCTGAGGTGAAGTGGCGTTAGGATTGTCTGAATCGGTGGAGGAATCTTCACTTGGAGACGGCTCGCGGACGGGTCGCCTTACGGAACGCTTCCCGGTCACCACGGTCGCTCCAATCACCGAACCTCTCCTCTTAGGCGCCATTGAATCCGTAGGAAGGCTTGAGAGAAGTGGAATTAGAGATGGGGAGGTTTTGGAAGAGTTTTGGAGGGATTTGGTGGAGGATTCGAAGAGTGAAATGACTAGGTGTCGACTCTGCCCTAATAAATCGATTTTGGAATCCCAGGTGTCGACTCCCGCAAAGTCGGGTGTCGACTCCAAATCGCTAACACAGTCAGCGCTCGAACTGGAGTCGGCTCCACTTACACGGGTGTCGGCTCCAAGGTCAGGGACCGAGAGCGACACAGTCAGAGGTGTCGACTCCTCATTCTGAGGTGTCGACTCCAATGACAGTTTCAGAGAAAAATAATTGAAATTCAACCATCTGAAACTTGTCAAAATATATTTTATAAAATCTTGATAAAATTTTGGAGTATTAAGAATCAAATACCTCAGATGACTAGATAATTTGTCCTTAAAATTATGAAAGGAATATCAAGAAATTAATATAGATCTAGAAAGTCATTCCTTAGTTTCAAAATCAATCCAAAGGGTCACATATCCCTAATTCACCTCTAAGATAACAAAATCTCTCTTCACTCAAGGTTTTGTAAATATATCAGCTAATTGTTCTTCAGTATTAACATATTCAAGACAAATTTCATTATTAGCTACATGTTCTCTTATAAAATGATATCTAATTTCAATGTGTTTTGTTCTTGAATGTTGAATTGGATTTTTAGTTAGATTTATTGCACTTGTGTTATCACATCTAATTGGAGTTTTATCAAGTGTTATGCCATAATCTTCAAGTTGTCTCTTAATCCAAAGGATTTGAGCACAGCAACTTCCAGCTGCAACATATTCTGCTTCAGCAGTAGATAATGCAACCGAATTTTGCTTTTTGCTAAACCAAGAGATTAAGTTACTACCTAAGAATTGACATGCTCCACTTGTGCTTTTTCTATCTAATTTACATCCAGCATAATCAGAGTCAGAATAAGCAATCAAGTTTAATGTTGAGTCTCTAGAATACCATAAGCCTACATTTTTAGTTCCACTTAAATATCTTAAGATTCTTTTTACAGCAATTAAATGAGATTCTTTAGGTTCAGATTGAAATCTAGCGCACAAACATACAGCAAACATTATATCTGGTCTACTAGCTGTTAAGTAAAGAAGAGATCCGATCATACCTCTATAATATTTTGATCTACTTTCTTACCATCTTCATCTTTATCCAATTGCATGAAGGACTCATAGGAGTTCCAAGTGGTTTGATTGACTCCATTCCAAACTTCTTGAGCAGTTCTTTTGTGTATTTGGCTTGATTGATGAAAATTCCTTCTTTGCTTTGTTTGATTTGAAGTCCTAGGAAGAAGTTGAGTTCTCCCATCATGCTCATTTCAAACTCACCCTGCATCAACTTAGCAAATTCTTGACATAACAAATTGTTAGTAGCACCGAATACAATCATCAACATATATTTGTACTACTAATAAATCCTTGTCTTTTCTTTTCAAAAATAGTGTTTTATCAACATTTCCTCTTATGAAATCATTTTCAATTAGAAATTTACTTAATCTTTCATACCAAGCTCTAGGTGCTTGTTTTAAACCATATAGTGCTTTGTGTAATTTAAAAACATGATTTGGAAATTCATGATCTTCAAAACCAGGTGGTTGTTCAACAAAAACTTCCTCATTTATAAATCCATTTAAAAATGCACTTTTAACATCCATTTGAAATAAATTGATATGCATATGACATGCAAATGCAAGTAATAATCTAATTGCTTCAAGTCTAGCTACAGGTGCAAAAGTTTCATCAAAATCAATTCCTTCTTCTTGATTATATCCTTTTGCAACTAATCTAGCTTTGTTTCTAATTACTATGCCATTTTCATCTAATTTATTTCTAAATACCCATTTTGATCCTATAACAGAATGATCTTTAGGTCTATCTACAAGAGTCCAAACATTATTCCTAGTAAATTGATTTAATTCTTCTTGCATAGCTAACATCCAATTATTATCTTTTTCTGCTTCTTCAATAGTTTTAGGTTCAATTTGAGATACAAATGCAAGATGATTATTGATGTTTCTCATTGATGATCTAGTTCTTACTCCTTGAGATGGATCACCTATAATTAATTCTTTTGGATGACCATAGGCATATCTCCAATCTCTAGGAAGATCTACATCATTGTGATTTGCATCAACAACATCAACACTAGGAGAATCATTATCTTTAGCTTCTTGTTCATGATCCGAAGATACATCTATATTCAGTTTTTCAATATCTCTTTCTAGAATGTTTGTATCTTCCTCATCATCAATCTTTTCAGAACTTGATGCTAAAGATTCATCAAAAATTACATGAATAGATTCTTCTACAATTAAATTTCTCTTGTTAAACACTCTATAGGCTTTACTAGATGTTGAATACCCTAAGAAAATGCCTTCATCAGATTTTGCATCAAATTTTCTAGATTATCTTTACCATTATTATGAATGAAACATTTACAACCAAATGCATGAAAGTAACTTATGTTTGGTTTTCTATTATTCCATAGTTCATAAGGAGTTTTCTTAATGATTGGCCTAATTAGAGCTCTATTAAGAATGTAGCATGCCGTGTTTATAGCTTCCGCCCAAAAGTATTTTGGTAGGTTGCTTTCACATAGCATGGTACGGGCCATGTCTTCTAAGGTTCTATTTTTTCTTTCAACTACTCCATTTTGTTGCGGTGTTCTAGGTGCTGAAAAATTATGATGAATGCCATTTTCTATGCAAAAGTTTTCAAATAAATGATTTTCAAATTCAGTGCCATGATCACTTCTTAGAGACACTATGGTGTTGTTTTTCTCATTTGTGACCTTCTTGAAGAATTTCAGAAATAATGGAAAGGTCTCATCCTTATGAGCTAAAAACAATACCCAAGTGTATCTAGAATAATCATCTACAATCACAAGACCATATTTCTTTCCTCCTAGACTTGTGGTTCTAGTAGGTCCAAAAAGATCCATGTGAAGTAGTTCAAGTGGCCTAGAAGTGGAAACAATATTTTTAGTTTTGAAAGAATTTCTAGTTTGTTTTCCAAATTGACATGCATCGCAAATTTTGTTATTTTCAAAATCTAGTTGTGGAAGTCCTTTTACTAAATCCATTCTAATTAATTTTGAAATAAGGTGTGTGCTTGCATGACCTAATCTACGATGCCATAACCAACCAATCTCATTCATATTAGCATTATTAGCAACTAAGCAATGATTACTAGTAGAAATTGTCTAAATCAATCAAGTATATATTGCCATTTCTATTTCCAATAAAAATAATGCTATTATCAATGGGATTAGAAACAGTGCAGATTGATGCTTCAAATGATACTTTAAAACCTTTATCACATAATTGACTAATACTTATTAGATTATGTTTTAAACCATTAACATATAAGACATTTTCAATATATGTGGAGGGAGTTATTTGAATTTTACCAAACCCCATGATTTGGCCTTTGCCATTGTCACCAAATGTAACAACTCCTCCTCTTTTGCTCTCAAGGGTGATGAATTGATCCTTGTCACCCGTCATGTGTCTTGAGCAGCCACTATCGAGATACCACTTTCGCTTTGATCTTTTGGCCGCAAGACACTCCTGCAAAAATAATTAAGTCTTATATTTAGGTACCCAAGCCTTCTTGGGTCCTTCATGGTTAGTAGCATAAAAAATTGTTCCTTTGGGAACCCAAATTTTCTTGCCTTTACTACTTAAATTTTTGTTACTATTTCTCATGTTACATTCATAGGTTTTATGACCTTTCTTGTTACAATAATGACATGTAACATTATCTCTATTTTGTTCTTTTCTAAAGAAATTTTTGACAAATTTTTGTTTTAAGTTAGGTCTATATCCTAAACCAGCTTTATCATATATGGCTCTTTGATTGCTTAATAATAAATTAAGTTTTTCAGAACTATAAGTAAATTTATCAACAATACTTTTATATTTATCAACTTCCTTCTTTAATTTATCATTTTCATTAGAAATTGATTCCTTTTCTTTTGTCAAATTATCATTTTCAGATTTTAGTATTTTAATTTCATTAGTAAGATCATCTTTTCTTTGATAAAAGTTGAGCTATCATTTTTCAAAGACTTGTATTTCTTTTTCAAAATTTTAAAGTCATCTACTAGTTCATTGAAAGCTTCAAATAATTCATCGAAAGCAAAATCATCACAAGGGTTTTCAGAACTTACCTCATCATCCTCGTTTGCCATGAAGCAAATGTTGGCAACTCTTTTTGTTCTTCCTCCGAAGAGGATTCATCGCTGTCGCTCCAAGTTGCAACATAGGCTTTCTTCTTCTTCTTGAAAGTCTTCTTTAGTTGAGGACAATCATATCTAAAGTGCCCCGGTTTCTTACATTCATAACAAATCAAGGGGTCTTTCTCCTTGTCCTTGTCCTTTCTTTTCTTTTTCTCCTTCCATCTTAATTCCAATTTCTTCTTGTGGAAGGGTCTCTTTCTTCTCATGAATTTTTTGAATTTTTTGCTAGAAGAGCTGTCTCATCATCATCATCTTCACTATCACTGCAGCTTTCCTCATTTTCTGCAGCCTTAAGAGCTATAGTCTTCTTTTTCTTGACTTCCTCCTCTTGATGTTGTTTCATGGTTAGCTCATGAGTCATCAAGGATCCAAGTAGCTCCTCCAGGGGTAATGTGTTGAGGTCCTTGGCTTCTTGGATTGCTGTCACCTTTGCTTCCCAAGTCCTTGGAAGTGACCTAAGAATTTTGCGAACAAGTTCAGAATTAGTATAGGTTTTTCCAAGACTTTTCAAACCATTCACAATATCGGTAAATCTAGTATACATGCAAGCTATAGTTTCAGTTTGCTCCATGCTAAATAATTCATATTTATGAACAAGAATATTTATTTTAGATTCTTTTACTTGGTTAGTACCCTCATGGGTAACCTCTAATCTATCCCAAATCTCTTTTGCGGAATTACATGTAGAAATGCGATTAAATTCATTAGCATCTAATGAACAATAAAACATTCATGGCCTTAGCATTGAGCTGTGCCATTTTCCTATCATTATCATTCCAATCCCTTTCGGGCTTCGAACAATAGTGCCATCAACAATGTGTGTGGGTGTACTAGGTCCATTAATTATAACACCCCACAATTCATAATCAGAAGCTTGAATGAATATCCTCATTCTTGCTTTCCAATATGAATAGTTGGAACCATTAAACAAGGGAGGTCTATTCGTGGAATGACCTTCGGCAAATGATCCAACATGAGCTGCCATTTGGATCTTTAGCTCTTGATCGTGTGATCAAATTTGAATGAGCACTTGCTCTGATACCAATTGTTGGCCCAGATGGCAACCCAAGAGGGGGGGTGAATTGGGTTCTTTAAAAATTTAAACCTTTTGAAAACTATTGCTTTTTAAATGAAATTAATTGCAATGTAATATAAAGCACAAACAAGAGATAAAGATAGAGATAATGAATGCACGACAAACACAAGGATTTTATAGTGGTTCGGTGTATCCAACACCTACGTCCACTCCCAAGATTCACTTGGGTCCACACTATAACCAACTAGATTACAGCGAGTTGTTTTACAAGAGCACAACTCACAACTTGTTGTTTTTCCTCCGGGATCACAACGAACCCAGCGGTTTTCGGGCTCACCAGCACAAAACCCTAAACTCAAGCTAATCTAGCTTGACCCGAGGTTAACAACCTCCACTAGTTCAATCCCCTTGAAGAACTAGCACAAACAAATATAAGAATGTTTTACAATGATTCACAGCTCCTTAGTTGAGCAAATATTAAAATAAAGTAAACAATTTTAGAAAAGCCTATTTGGAGATGATTGAATTTGAGCTTTTCTTCTTTTCTTCTTTTCCTCTTCTCCCTTTGGAATGATGAATCAAGCCTCAGCTTTAATCCCTCACAGTCGTTGCAGTTGAGAAGATTGAAATGGAAGAAATAGAGCTTTTTCTTCAATTTGAGAAATCCACCGATTTTTTGATTTGGGCACCTTGGATTCCTCTTTGAGCTTTTTGGAGTGGAAGGATTTGAGTTTGAATGCTTTTCTCTTGAGATTCAGGCTCAGGCTCTCTCGGATTTTTGATTTGAAATTTTTTCTATTTTCGTCGTTTCTTTTCAAATGGGTGTTTTCCCCTTTTTATAGATTTCTTTTAATCCGTTTTGGGAAGGAAACTAGTCGTTGGAGTGTACCTGGAAACAAAATATATCCGTTAGAAATTAGGTAAAAAGAAAATATTACCGTTAGAGCTGATCTGGCAATTTAAATTTTCGTTCCAGTCAGGTTGGAGTCGGCTCCAACTTTTCATGTGTCGGCTCCAGATCATTTTTTCAAAAATAGAAATTTTCGAGTTTGTTGAGGAGTCGGCTCTGAAAAAGTAAGTGTCGGCTCGCCATCGTCAGGTGTCAGCTCCCGAATACTGTGTGTGTCGGCTCCAGGATGCTCAAAAAATCAATGTTCTGTCCCCGCATCGGAGTCGGCTCCAGACACTGTAAGTGTCGACTCCGAAACTCTGGGTGTCGGCTCCAAAACTCTGGGTGTCAGCTCCGGACCGTATCAAAAATCAGAATAAAATTTGAATGGCCATGGGGTCGGTTCCAGGGATTCTAGGTGTCGACCCTAGGTTCTGAAACTTTGAAATTGAAGTTTTGCAATTGATTCAAAACACGTTTCTTAATTCATTTAAATTGATCAAATAATTTTAACTCCTGAAACACTTCTCAAATCCATTAGTAATCAAATAAATATACTCAATTTTTTTATTAATCATCAAAATCAATAATTGGGTCAACAATTATGAAGAGCATGAGCCCTCATATGTGATCAGGAGGCTCATGTTAATGCCAAAACAGGAAGATAGCACTCAACGCCACCAGTTGTTTCGTACCAGGTGCACGATTGGTGGAAGAATGTTTGATCTAATCGTGGATAGTAGGAGTAGAGAAAACATCATCAGCAGGTAGGTGGTTAGGAAATTACAGTTAACATTAGAGAAGCACCCTAATCCATATACCATTGGATGGATTAAGGCCGCTGAGAAGATTGATATTCAGGAAAGGTGTAGGGTGCCCTTTTCCATTGGGAAATATAGCGATGAAGTCTACTGTGACATAGTAGACATGGATGCTTGTCATCTTCTATTCGGGCGCCCATGACAGTTTGATGTGGATGCCAAACATTCTGGCAAAGAGAACCTCTACAGGTTAGCGAAGAATGGTAAGAGATATACACTATTTCCTTTTAAAGTAGCGCTATGTCTTAAAGGCTCTAAGCCTGAAAGATGGTCTTTCCTATCCATTATGAGCTCAGAGAAGGAAGTAGAGGAAGATATGAAGGAGACCAAGGAGGTGCATGCCTTGGTGGTGAAGAATGTACTGAAGGTAGAGGAGGAGATTGTTGACAAAGTTCTTGAGGTAGTGAAGGAGGTGTTAGAAGAATTCAAGGAAGTGACTCCAGATGACTTACCTGAGGGGCTTCCTCCTTTGAGAGATATACAGCACCAGATCGATTTGGTGCCGGGGGTAAGCCTTCCTAACTTACCACATTACAGGATGAGCCCCAAGGAAACGGAAATCCTCCAGGAGAAGGTTCAAGAATTGCTAGACAAAGGCTTCATTAGGGACAGCCTGAGTCCATATGCTGTACCAGCCTTGCTCACTCCCAAGAAGGATGGGAGCTAGAGGATGTGTGTTGATAGTAGGGATATCAACAGGATCACCATTGGGTATAAGTTCCCAATACCCCGTATTGAAGACATACTTGACAGGTTGAGTGGGGCATCATCTTTTCTAAGATAGACTTAAGGAGCGGATATAGAGTGAGGCCAGGCGATGAATGGAAGACTGCCTTCAAGACAAAGAAAGGATCATATGAATGGCTAGTGATGCCATTCGGTCTTAGCAACGCACCTAGCACCTTCATACGTGTTATGAATCAGGTACTTAAATCCTTTATTGGCAAATTCATGGTAGTATACTTGATGATATATTGATTTATAGCAAGTTTGAGAACGAGCACATTGACCACTTGAGGAGTGTATTGGCTGTATTGAAGGAGCATAAATTATATGCTAATTTGAAAAAGTGTATGTTTATGTCTAAAAGGCTATTGTTTCTAGGGTTTATGGTAAGTGGTGATGGCATTACTGTGGATGAAGGGAAAGTGAAAGCCATTAGAGAGTAGCCTAATCCCAAAACTGTGACTGAGTTGAGAAGCTTCTTGGGATTGGCCAGTTTTTACAGGCGCTTTATCAGGCATTTTAGCACCATTACTGCTCCTTTGATAGGGTGTCTGAAGAAAGGGAAGTCTAATTGGAGTGAAGAAGATGAAGCTGGGTTTGCCCTTCTGAAAGAGAAGTTGTGTAGTGCCCCTGTGTTGGCATTACCCGACTTTGATAAGTTGTTCACAGTTGATTATGATGCTAGCGGAGTAGGAATTGGAGCTGTACTCTCCCAGAAAAAGAGACCAATCGCTTTCTATAGCGAAAAGCTCTGTGATGCTAGAAGAAACTGATCCATCTATGACAAGGAGTTCTATTCGGTGGTAAGAGCATTAGGAGTGTGGAAACATTATTTAGTGGGTAAGGAATTTGTTTTATATTCGGATTGTGGGGCTTTAAAGCACTTGAGTAATCAAAACAGGATTAGCAAGGACATGCATGCTAGATGGATCCAGTTTTTGCAAAGGTTTCCCTTCAAACTAATGCATAAGTCTGGAACCCAAAATAGAGTTGCGGACGCTTTGAGCAGGAGGCACTACAAGAAATTTAAAATATTGCGACGCCAAAATGCGTCGCAATTGCGTCGCTAAACATGGTATAGCGACGCAATTGCGACGCAATGATGGCGTCGCTCAACTCCCCGTCGCAATACTCTTTTGTCGCAATTGTGTCGCAATATTGCGACGCTCTGCGACGCATAAACATGCGTCGCTAAATTTAAAATTAAATTTTTAAAAAAAAATTATTAATAAATATTGCGTCGCAACTTATTGCGTCGCAATATTTAAAATTAATTTTTAAAAATTAAAAATTTATTAATAAATATTGCGACGCATAAAAATGCGTCGCTATATTTAAAATGAATTTTTTTAAAAAAGTATTAATAAATATTGCGACGCAATAAATTGCGTCGCAATATTTAAAATTAAATTTTAAAACAAAAAAATTTATTATTAAATATTGCGACGCCGTTAAGTGCATCGCAATAATAAAAATTAATTTTTAAAATAAAAAAATTATTAATAAATATTGCGACGCATTAATTGGGTCGCAATATTGCGACTCATCCAGTTGCGTCGCAATATTTAATAATAATTTTTTTATAATAGCGACGCAATTTGAGTCGCTAATGCGTCGCAAATAAAAATTATTTTAAAATATTGCGACGCATAGTCATTGCGTCGCAATATTTATTAAAAATTTTTAAGATAAATAGCGACTCAATTTTAGTCGCTAAAGCGTCGCTATTAAATTTATTTTTAAATTATTGCGATCAGGAATAATATTTTAAAAATATTATTAATCCAATATCAGTCGATAATGCGTCGCAAATTTTTTTTTTAAAAATATTTAAATGATTAAAAATTAAAACGGTTAATAAAATTTTCGCTAAATCTAAATATTGATACAAACATTTTTCACTCAATCCAAACAATAATAAATTTCAAAAAATAATTTATATATTAAAATTTAAAAGTTTTTACAACATAAAAAAAGAAAAAAAAATACATCAAGAATCTGAATGATCACGTGAAGGCTGTGGAGGCTGTGGAGGCTGAAGACTCTGCGACAAGCGTCTAACCATATCCCGCAAATACTGCATCTCATCTCGCATGTCAGCAACCTCCTGATCCCGGCCTCGCATACGATCCTCAAAATCCTGCTCGAATCCTGGCGAATCTCCTCTGCAATAGATCTGCGAAGCTCCTGTAAACGCTCGGGAGGAAGATCAGCAGGAACTCGCGAGCTGGAGGCCTGATGGGGAAAAAATGTAGAAGCTCTATGCCCATACCATAGACCCTGCGGTCTCGTGGCTGGGCACCAACAGCCTCCAAAAACACACGTCGACTCTCCTCTGCTGAGAGTTCGACGGGCGTCTCCCCATCAGTAGAGTCGACCTGTGATGCCTGGGAGCGAAGCTCCTCGACTCGTGTCTTGAAATTATGAAATCAATAATAAATGAGTTAATAAATTTCTAGAAATAAAATTTTAAAAATTAAACAGATACTACATAAATCTAATTTCTTACCGCAACCTCCCGTGATCGCGTATCGACCCAGGAGCCGTCCCTCCTGGTGTGTGTCGCCCTGAATAGACGAAACTCACCAGGATCTCCGCCCTCCTGCTCAGTCTATAACAATAAAAAAAATGATATTAATAAAATATTTGTAAAGAACTAAAATAGTAATTAAAATATTTATGTTTTCTTACCATACGCCGTCTGTGCTCCTGAATCGAAATGGAGCCCGATGTATGACAGGAGAGACCCGTGCCACGACCGCCCTTCTCAGATCGGCGGTTCGTGCTGGCTGATGCGGACCTCCTGCGCCAGCCATCGGACTCCCAGGCCTGCTGCCACTCGTGCCAAATACCCTCTGGCACGTGCGCAGGACGCTGACCCGATGACCTCCAACGATGAAGCATGTCGGAGTATCGGCGTCGCGTCAGAGCCTCCCATGCTGCCCTAATGGCATCATGGGTGGCAGGATCCCACGTAAATTTTTTCTGCATTAAAATAAACAGTTAGTTTCTGAATTTATTAACTTTAAAGAATTATATATCACTGCTAAATTGTATTTAATAAGTTTACCTGAAACTCAGAAAAATAAAACTCCCTCGTGGCCGGCGATACGTGGCGCCAATCGTAGCCACTGGGATCTGCACGCCTCTGAAAAACGGCGCTGATGTGGCTGGAGACATGATGCTGCTCAATGAATCTGTTAAAAAAATGCAAGTTTATAAGTTAATGACTTAAAACATTAACAAATATTTGTAATTAATATATACTTACATCCCCTGAGCATCAAGTCGAAGTAAAGTGCGGCCGAAGGCGGAAGAACTCTCGGAGGTCTGTGCCGATCGGGTAGATGGTAATACTGCTGCAGAGGTCGAAGGCTGCGCCTCTGCTGGAGATCCAAACTCTCCATCTCCGACGCTCATGTGATCTGATGTCGAAGGATCCAAACTACGTCTCTGCTCACCCAATCTATCGTCGGTAGATCTACCTCTGCCCCTCATACTGAAAATACTAAGGATTCACACAATTAAATTACGATTAATGATTGACTATGTAAGAATTTAACACTTATAAAAAAAAGTTAAATTTTAAAAAACCTTTATGTTTAATCGTTGTCATTTGTTTCGTGAAATGTTGGTTCAACATCCGATGCCGTATCGGATTGCGAATCAGTTTCATTATCGGAAGGAAACCGAACATTTGCATCCGCAATTTCTTGGACATCACCACTTGGATCTCTAAGTGATGTTTCAGGAGCTCTTGTGTCGTCCTCAATTGCATGCAGTTCCATCTCATCCTCTTGAAATGCAGGGCACTCGGCTGATTGACTTGATGAACTCTCCTCTAATACGATTGTTGAACGTGGGACGATTTTAGAAACGGCCCACCAATCTCGCTTGTCGTTGCGCAAACTTGGATATCCGCAGTAAAAGACTTGCTGAGCTTGGGATGCAAGGATGAATGGGTCATATTTCTGTAATCTTCGTCGATGGTTCACTTCAACCAAATTATAGTCGTTATGAACCCTTTTGCCCACAGGAATTATCGGATCGAACCAATCACAACGAAACAATACGGTTCGTTTTAAAGGCCAACCGGGATATTCAACTTCAACCACCTCTACTAACTTTCCATAATAATCCTGCATATTTGCTCCAACACTTTCTCCTTTTACACACACGCCCCAGTTCTGAGTGCCTCTTGAAGCTGCTAATCGTTCAATCTGAAATTTGTACCCATTTACAAAATAGCCAGTAGAGGTTGTTACGGTCTTCAATGGCCATTGCGATAGACATTTAATGAAAATATTGTCGGTTGTCGACCATGGACCGTTGACCTATAAATTAATAAGCTATTGACATCCAATTCAAAAAATAATTGCCATTATCGAAATTGATTGAGTGATACTACTCACAAATTCATAAAACCAGTAAGCAAACTCCGTTTCTAATTTCTGCCCAATTGCAACTTGACTGATGTCGGGATTCATCTGTCGTTGTCTATCACAAAACATCCTTATGGGATGAAAAGGATGAAAACTACTGTTAGAAATTAAATATTATGTATATTATTATATAAATTTAAATTTTCAATTTAGCATTGAAGTATACACTTACTCAATATATGGATCGACTTCTCGACAGTTCATTAGGATGTAATAATGTGCTGCATTATACTCCATATCGCTAAGATTTCTTGACTTCTGCCCACCAAATGAACGGCCGATAGCTTTAAAAATTGATATTCTACCGTCATTAGCTTCTGCTTCGTCCACACATACGTCATCGTTACGACCATGATTTCGGCTCCTCGTGTGGACGTGACCCTCAAAGTAATGCGAGGCAAAAGCTGAAACTTCTTCGACCAAGTGTGCATTGCATATAGAACCTTCAACCCTTGCCTTATTACGCACATTTTTTTAACTTCTTAAGATACCTATATGTAAAGTTGCAACAAAAAATTAACGAATTTTTCAAGCAATGAAATAATATTTCAAATGTCAACATATCTTAATGATGTATATATTTACCTCTCGAATGGATACATCCAGCGATACTGCACAGGACCAGCTATGCTCGCTTCGTATGGCAAGTGAACCGGTAAATGCTCCATTGAGTCAAAAAAACTGGGAGGAAATATTCGCTCAAGCTTGCATAAAATAATTGGAATTTCCTCCTCAAGCCTTGCCATTGATGCAGAAGTAATGACTGCGGCAGATAACTCCTTGAAGAATAAGCTGAGCTCCGTAATTGCCTTCCAGACATGTTGCGGAAGCAACTCACGAAAAGCTATAGGTAATAATCGTTGCATGAAAACATGGCAGTC